>CM075191.1:22903541-23486041 GCA_037577475.1 Chaunax sp. Z400 | reverse complement strand
TGAGCTAGGGTTAGGGTTAAGGTTAGGGTTGAGCTAGGGTTAGGGTTAGGGTTGAGCTAGGGTTAGGGTTAAGGTTAGGGTTGAGCTAGGGTTAGGGTTAGGGTTGAGCTAGGGTTAGGGTTAGGGTTGGGTTAGGGTTAGGGTTAGGGTTAGGGTTGAGCTAGGGTTAGGGTTAGGGTTGAGCTAGAGTTAGGGTTAGGGTTAGGGTTGAGCTAGGGTTAGGGTTAGGGTTGAGCTAGGGTTAGGGTTAGGGTTAGGGTTAGGGTTGAGCTAGGGTTAGGGTTAGGGTTGAGCTAGGGTTAGGATTAGGGTTAGGGTTGAGCTAGGGTTAGGTTTAGGGTTGAGCTAGGGTTAGGGTTAGGGATGAGCTAGGGTTAGGGTTAGGGTTGAGCTAGGGTTAGGGTTAGGGTTGAGCTAGGGTTAGGGTTAGGGTTAGGGTTGAGCTAGGGTTAGGGTTAGGGTTAGGGTTGAGCTAGGGTTAGGGTTAGGGTTAGGGTTGAGCTAGGGTTAGGGTTAGGGTTGAGCTAGGGTTAGGGTTAGGGTTAGGGTTGAGCTAGGGTTAGGGTTAGGGTTGAGCTAGGGTTAGGGTTAGGGTTGAGCTAGGGTTAGGGTTAGGCTTGAGCTAGGGTTAGGGTTAGGGTTAGGGTTGAGCTAGGGTTAGGGTTAGGGTTGAGCTAGGGTTAGGGTTAGGGTTAGGGTTGAGCTAGGGTTAGGGTTAGGGTTAGGGTTAGGGTTGAGCTAGGGTTAGGGTTAGGGTTAGGGTTGAGCTAGGGTTAGGGTTAGGGTTGAGCTAGGGTTAGGGTTAGGGTTAGGGTTAGGGTTGAGCTAGGGTTGGGGTTAGGGTTAGGATGGAGCTAGGGTTAGGGTTAGGGTTAGGGTTGAGCTAGGGTTAGGGTTAGGGTTGAGCTAGGGTTAGGGTTAGGGTTGAGCTAGGGTTAGGGTTAAGGTTAGGGTTGAGCTAGGGTTAGGGTTAGGGTTAGGGTTGAGCTAGGGTTAGGGTTAGGGTTGAGCTAGGGTTAGGGTTAGGGTTAGGGTTGAGCTAGGGTTAGGGTTAGGGTTGAGCTAGGGTTAGGGTTAGGGTTAGGATTGAGCTAGGGTTAGGGTTAGGGTTAGGGTTGAGCTAGGGTTAGGGTTAGGGTTGAGCTAGGGTTAGGGTTAAGGTTAGGGTTGAGCTAGGGTTAGGGTTAGGGTTGAGCTAGGGTTAGGGTTAGGGTTGGGTTAGGGTTAGGGTTAGGGTTAGGGTTGAGCTAGGGTTAGGGTTAGGGTTGAGCTAGAGTTAGGGTTAGGGTTAGGGTTAGCTAGGGTTAGGGTTAGGGTTGAGCTAGGGTTAGGGTTAGGGTTAGGGTTAGGGTTGAGCTAGGGTTAGGGTTAGGGTTAGGGTTGAGCTAGGGTTAGGATTAGGGTTAGGGTTGAGCTAGGGTTAGGTTTAGGGTTGAGCTAGGGTTAGGGTTAGGGATGAGCTAGGGTTAGGGTTAGGGTTAGGTTTGAGCTAGGGTTAGGGTTGGGGTTGAGCTAGGGTTAGGGTTAGGGTTGACCTAGGGTTAGGGTTAGGGTTGAGCTAGGGTTAGGGTTAGGGTTGAGCTAGGGTTAGGGTTAGGGTTAGGGTTGAGCTAGGGTTAGGGTTAGGGTTGAGCTAGGGTTAGGGTTAGGGTTGAGCTAGGGTTAGGGTTAGGGTTAGGGTTGAGCTAGGGTTAGGGTTAGGGTTAGGGTTGAGCTAGGGTTAGGGTTAGGGTTAGGGTTGAGCTAGGGTTAGGGTTAGGGTTGAGCTAGGGTTAGGGTTAGGGTTAGGGTTGAGCTAGGGTTAGGGTTAGGGTTAGGGTTGAGCTAGGGTTAGGGTTAGGGTTAGGGTTGAGCTAGGGTTAGGGTTAGGGTTAGGGTTGAGCAGGGGTTAGGGTTAGGGTTGAGCTAGGGTTAGGGTTAGCGTTAGGGTTGAGCTAGGGTTAGGGTTAGGGTTAGGGTTGAGCTAGGGTTAGGGTTAGGGTTAGGGTTGAGCTAGGGTTAGGGTTAGGGTTGAGCTAGGGTTAGGGTTAGGGTTGAGCTAGGGTTAGGGTTAGGGTTAGGTTTGAGCTAGGGTTAGGGTTAGGGTTAGGGTTGAGCTAGGGTTAGGGTTAGGGTTGAGCTAGGGTTAGGGTTAGGGTTGAGCTAGAGTTAGGGTTAGGGTTAGGGTTGAGCTAGGGTTAGGGTTAGGGTTAGGGTTGAGCTAGGGTTAGGGTTAGGGTTAGGGTTGAGCTAGGGTTAGGGTTAGGGTTAGGGTTGAGCTAGGGTTAGGGTTAGGGTTGAGCTAGGGTTAGGGTTAGGGTTGAGCTAGGGTTAGGGTTAGGGTTGAGCTAGGGTTAGGGTTAGGGTTGGCTAGGGTTAGGGTTAGGGTTGGTCTAGGGTTAGGATAGGGTTAGGTATAGGGGTGTTAGTGGAAGGGGTTACGAGGATAAAAACTCAATTCAGTACCCCTACTGAAATCTATATCTCCGGAACGGAAGGCCGTAGACACTCGGGACCCACGTCCATCTGGGGTTTTCTGGGGTCTCTGAGAACGCCAGTGTTTGTCTCGAGTCTGTACAACCTTCCCATCCCGAGATATAACATATCAAGTACGGAGGGGTATACTGAATATATGTATCTCGGGAACGGAACGTCGTAGAGACTCGGGGACACGTCTGGCGTGTTCAGCGCCCCCAAAATATGGCAGACGGATCTTGGTTCCAAGTTGCTCCGACCTTCGGTTCCCGAGTTATGATTAAGTTTATGTTCTCATTGTCGATGAATGGGGCTTGGTGTGCCTACACTGAATATGTTTATCTCGGGAACGGAACGTCGTAGAGACTCGCGGACACGTCTGGCGTGTTCAGCGCCCCCAAAATATGGCAGACGGATCTTGGTTCCAAGTTGCTCCGACCTTCGGTTCCCGAGTTATGATTAAGTTTATGTTCTCATTGTCGATGAATGGGGCTTGGTGTGCCTACACTGAATATGTGTATCTCGGGAACGGAACGTCGTAGAGACTCGCGGACAAGTCTGGCGTGTTCAGCGCCCCCAAAATATGGCAGACGGATCTTGGTTCCAAGTTGCTCCGACCTTCGGTTCCCGAGTTATGCTTAAGTATATTTTCTCGTTGTAGATGAATGGGGCTTGAATATGTGTATCTCGGGAACGAAAGATCGTAGAGACTCGGGACCAACGTCCGTCCGGGTATTGTCGGGGTCTCTGGGAACGCCAGTCTTTGTCCCGAGTCTCTACGACCTTCCCTTCCCGAAATATGACATATCCAGTAAGGGGGTATACTGGGTCTTAGACTAGGGTTAGGGTTAGGGTTGGGTTAGGGTTAGGTTTGAGCTAGGGTTAGGGTTAGGGTTGAGCTAGGGTTAGGGTTAGGGTTGAGCTAGGGTTAGGGTTAGGGTTGAGCTAGGGTTAGGGTTAGGGTTAGGGTTGAGCTAGGGTTAGGGTTAGGGTTAGGGTTGAGCTAGGGTTAGGGTTAGGGTTGAGCTAGGGTTAGGGTTAGGGTTGAGCTAGGGTTAGGGTTAGGGTTAGGGTTGAGCTAGGGTTAGGGTTAGGGTTAGGGTTGAGCTAGGGTTAGGGTTAGGGTTGAGCTAGGGTTACGGTTAGGGTTAGGGTTGAGCTAGGGTTAGGGTTAGGGTTAGGGTTGAGCAGGGGTTAGGGTTAGGGTTGAGCTAGGGTTAGGGTTAGGGTTAGCGTTGAGCTAGGGTTAGGGTTAGCGTTAGGGTTGAGCTAGGGTTAGGGTTAGGGTTAGGGTTGAGCTAGGGTTAGGGTTAGGGTTAGGGTTAGGGTTGAGCTAGGGTTAGGGTTAGGGTTGAGCTAGGGTTAGGGTTAGGGTTAGGTTTGAGCTAGGGTTAGGGTTAGGGTTAGGGTTGAGCTAGGGTTAGGGTTAGGGTTGAGCTAGGGTTAGGGTTAGGGTTGAGCTAGAGTTAGGGTTAGGGTTAGGGTTGAGCTAGGGTTAGGGTTAGGGTTAGGGTTGAGCTAGGGTTAGGGTTAGGGTTAGGGTTGAGCTAGGGTTAGGGTTAGGGTTAGGGTTGAGCTAGGGTTAGGGTTAGGGTTGAGCTGGGGTTAGGGTTAGGGTTGAGCTAGGGTTAGGGTTAAGGTTAGGGTTGAGCTAGGGTTAGGGTTGAGCTAGGGTTAGGGTTAGGGTTGAGCTAGGGTTAGGGTTAGGGTTAGGGTTGAGCTAGGGTTAGGGTTAGGGTTAGGGTTGAGCAGGGGTTAGGGTTAGGGTTGAGCTAGGGTTAGGGTTAGGGTTAGCGTTGAGCTAGGGTTAGGGTTAGCGTTAGGGTTGAGCTAGGGTTAGGGTTAGGGTTAGGGTTGAGCTAGGGTTAGGGTTAGGGTTAGGGTTAGGGTTGAGCTAGGGTTAGGGTTAGGGTTGAGCTAGGGTTAGGGTTAGGGTTAGGTTTGAGCTAGGGTTAGGGTTAGGGTTAGGGTTGAGCTAGGGTTAGGGTTAGGGTTGAGCTAGGGTTAGGGTTAGGGTTGAGCTAGAGTTAGGGTTAGGGTTAGGGTTGAGCTAGGGTTAGGGTTAGGGTTAGGGTTGAGCTAGGGTTAGGGTTAGGGTTAGGGTTGAGCTAGGGTTAGGGTTAGGGTTAGGGTTGAGCTAGGGTTAGGGTTAGGGTTGAGCTGGGGTTAGGGTTAGGGTTGAGCTAGGGTTAGGGTTAAGGTTAGGGTTGAGCTAGGGTTAGGGTTGAGCTAGGGTTAGGGTTAGGGTTGAGCTAGGGTTAGGGTTAGGGTTAGGGTTGAGCTAGGGTTAGGGTTAGGGTTGAGCTAGGGTTAGGGTTAGGGTTAGGGTTGAGCTAGGGTTAGGGTTAGGGTTAGGGTTGAGCTAGGGTTAGGGTTAGGGTTGAGCTAGGGTTAGGGTTAGGGTTGAGCTAGGGTTAGGGTTAGGGTTGAGCTAGGGTTAGGGTTAGGGTTAGGGTTAGGGTTGAGCTAGGGTTAGGGTTAGGGTTAGGGTTGAGCTAGGGTTAGGGTTAGGGTTGAGCTAGGGTTAGGGTTAGGGTTAGGCTTGAGCTAGGGTTAGGGTTAGGGTTGAGCTAGGGTTAGGGTTAGGGTTGAGCTAGGGTTAGGGTTAGGGTTATGGTTGAGCTAGGGTTAGGGTTAGGGTTAGGGTTAGGGTTGAGCTAGGGTTAGGGTTAGGGTTAGGGTTGGGCTAGGGTTAGGGTTAGGGTTGAGCTAGGGTTAGGGTTAGGGTTGAGCTAGGGTTAGGGTTAGGGTTGAGCTAGGGTTAGGGTTAGGGTTGAGCTAGGGTTAGGGTTGAGCTAGGGTTAGGGTTACGGTTGATCTAGGGTTAGGGTTAGGGTTGAGCTAGGGTTAGGGTTAGGGTTAGGGTTGAGCTAGGGTTAGGGTTAGGGTTGAGCTAGGAATAGGGTTAGGGTTAGGGTTGAGCTAGGGTTAGGGTTAGGGTTAGGGTTGAGCTAGGGTTAGGGTTAGGGTTGAGCTAGGAATAGGGTTAGGGTTAGGGTTGAGCTAGGGTTAGGGTTAGGGTTGAGCTAGGGTTAGGGTTAGGGTTGAGCTAGGGTTAGGGTTAGGGTTGAGCTAGGGTTAGGGTTAGGGTTGAGCTAGGGTTAGGGTTAGGGTTGAGCTAGGGTTAGGGTTAGGGTTGAGCTAGGGTTAGGGTTAGGGTTGGCTAGGGTTAGGGTTAGGGTTGGTCTAGGGTTAGGATAGGGTTAGGGATAGGGTTGTTAGTGGAAGGGGTTACGAGGATAAAAACTCAATTCAGTACCCCTACTGAAATCTATATCTCCGGAACGGAAGGCCGTAGACACTCGGGACCCACGTCCATCTGGGGTTTTCTGGGGTCTCTGAGAACGCCAGTGTTTGTCTCGAGTCTGTACAACCTTCCCATCCCGAGATATAACATATCAAGTACGGAGGGGTATACTGAATATATGTATCTCGGGAACGGAACGTCGTAGAGACTCGGGGACACGTCTGGCGTGTTCAGCGCCCCCAAAATATGGCAGACGGATCTTGGTTCCAAGTTGCTCCGACCTTCGGTTCCCGAGTTATGATTAAGTTTATGTTCTCATTGTCGATGAATGGGGCTTGGTGTGCCTACACTGAATATGTGTATCTCGGGAACGGAACGTCGTAGAGACTCGGGGACACCACTGGCGTGTTCAGCGCCCCCAAAATATGGCAGACGGATCTTGGTTCCAAGTTGCTCCGACCTTCGGTTCCCGAGTTATGATTAAGTTTATGTTCTCATTGTCGATGAATGGGGCTTGGTGTGCCTACACTGAATATGTGTATCTCGGGAACGGAACGTCGTAGAGACTCGCGGACAAGTCTGGCGTGTTCAGCGCCCCCAAAATATGGCAGACGGATCTTGGTTCCAATTGGCTCCGACCTTCGGTTCCCGAGTTATGCTTAAGTATATTTTCTCGTTGTAGATGAATGGGGCTTGAATATGTGTATCTCGGGAACGAAAGATCGTAGAGACTCGGGACCAACGTCCGTCCGGGTATTGTCGGGGTCTCTGGGAACGCCAGTCTTTGTCCCGAGTCTCTACGACCTTCCCTTCCCGAAATATGACATATCCAGTAAGGGGGTATACTGGGTCTTAGACTAGGGTTAGGGTTAGGGTTGGGTTAGGGTTAGGTTTGAGCTAGGGTTAGGGTTAGGGTTGAGCTAGGGTTAGGGTTAGGGTTGAGCTAGGGTTAGGGTTAGGGTTGAGCTAGGGTTAGGGTTAGGGTTAGGGTTGAGCTAGGGTTAGGGTTAGGGTTAGGGTTGAGCTAGGGTTAGGGTTAGGGTTGAGCTAGGGTTAGGGTTAGGGTTAGGGTTGAGCTAGGGTTAGGGTTAGGGTTAGGGTTAGGGTTGAGCTAGGGTTAGGGTTAGGGTTAGGGTTGAGCTAGGGTTAGGGTTAGGGTTGAGCTGGGGTTAGGGTTAGGGTTGAGCTAGGGTTAGGGTTAAGGTTAGGGTTGAGCTAGGGTTAGGGTTAGGGTTGAGCTAGGGTTAGGGTTAGGGTTGAGCTAGGGTTAGGGTTAGGGTTAGGGTTGAGCTAGGGTTAGGGTTAGGGTTGAGCTAGGGTTAGGGTTAGGGTTAGGGTTGAGCTAGGGTTAGGGTTAGGGTTAGGGTTGAGCTAGGGTTAGGGTTAGGGTTGAGCTAGGGTTAGGGTTAGGGTTGAGCTAGGGTTAGGGTTAGGGTTAGGGTTAGGGTTGAGCTAGGGTTAGGGTTAGGGTTAGGGTTGAGCTAGGGTTAGGGTTAGGGTTGAGCTAGGGTTAGGGTTAGGGTTAGGGTTGAGCTAGGGTTAGGGTTAGGGTTGAGCTAGGGTTAGGGTTAGGGTTGAGCTAGGGTTAGGGTTAGGGTTGAGCTAGGGTTAGGGTTAGGGTTATGGTTGAGCTAGGGTTAGGGTTAGGGTTAGGGTTAGGGTTGAGCTAGGGTTAGGGTTAGGGTTAGGGTTGAGCTAGGGTTAGGGTTAGGGATGAGCTAGGGTTAGGGTTAGGCTTGAGCTAGGGTTAGGGTTAGGGTTAGGGTTGAGCTAGGGTTAGGGTTAGGGTTGAGCTAGGGTTAGGGTTAGGGTTAGGGTTGAGCTAGGGTTAGGGTTAGGGTTAGGGTTGAGCTAGAGTTAGGGTTAGGGTTAGGGTTGAGCTAGGGTTAGGGTTAGGGTTGAGCTAGGGTTAGGGTTAGGGTTAGGGTTGAGCTAGGGTTAGGGTTAGGGTTGAGCTAGGGTTAGGGTTAGGCTTAGGATTGAGCTAGGGTTAGGGTTAGGGTTAGGGTTGAGCTAGGGTTAGGGTTAGGGTTGAGCTAGGGTTAAGGTTAGGGTTGAGCTAGGGTTAGGGTTAAGGTTAGGGTTGAGCTAGGGTTAGGGTTAGGGTTGAGCTAGGGTTAGGGTTAGGGTTGGGTTAGGGTTAGGGTTAGGGTTAGGGTTGAGCTAGGGTTAGGGTTAGGGTTGAGCTAGAGTTAGGGTTAGGGTTAGGGTTGAGCTAGGGTTAGGGTTAGGGTTAGGTTTGAGCTAGGGTTAGGGTTAGGGTTAGGGTTGAGCTAGGGTTAGGGTTAGGGTTGAGCTAGGGTTAGGGTTAGGGTTGAGCTAGGGTTAGGGTTAGGGTTGAGCTAGGGTTAGGGTTAGTGTTAGGGTTAGGGTTGAGCTAGGGTTAGGGTTAGGGTTAGGGTTGAGCTAGGGTTAGGATTAGGGTTAGGGTTGAGCAGGGGTTAGGGTTAGGGTTGAGCTAGGGTTAGGGTTAGGGTTAGCGTTGAGCTAGGGTTAGGGTTAGCATTAGGGTTGAGCTAGGGTTAGGGTTAGGGTTAGGGTTGAGCTAGGGTTAGGGTTAGGGTTGAGCTAGGGTTAGGGTTAGGGTTGAGCTAGGCTTAGGGTTAGGGTTAGGGTTGAGCTAGGGTTAGGGTTAGGGTTGAGCTAGGGTTAGGGTTAGGGTTGAGCTAGGGTTAGGGTTAGGGTTAGGGTTGAGCTAGGGTTAGGGTTAGGGTTAGGGTTAGGGTTGAGCTAGGGTTAGGGTTAGGGTTAGGGTAGAGCTAGGGTTAGGGTTAGGGTTGAGCTAGGGTTAGGGTTAGGGTTGAGCTAGGGTTAGGGTTAGGGTTGAGCTAGGGTTAGGGTTAGGGTTGAGCTAGGGTTAGGGTTGAGCTAGGGTTAGGGTTAGGGTTGGCTAGGGTTAGGGTTAGGGTTGGTCTAGGGTTAGGATAGGGTTAGGGATAGGGTTGTTAGTGGAAGGGGTTACGAGGATAAAAACTCAATTCAGTACCCCTACTGAAATCTATATCTCCGGAACGGAAGGCCGTAGACACTCGGGACCCACGTCCATCTGGGGTTTTCTGGGGTCTCTGAGAACGCCAGTCTTTGTCTCGAGTCTGTACAACCTTCCCATCCCGAGATGTAACATATCAAGTACGGAGGGGTATACTGAATATATGTATCTCGGGAACGGAACGTCGTAGAGACTCGGGGACACGTCTGGCGTGTTCAGCGCCCCCAAAATATGGCAGACGGATCTTGGTTCCAAGTTGCTCCGACCTTCGGTTCCCGAGTTATGATTAAATTTATGTTCTCATTGTCGATGAATGGGGCTTGGTGTGCCTACACTGAATATGTTTATCTCGGGAACGGAACGTCGTAGAGACTCGCGGACACGTCTGGCGTGTTCAGCGCCCCCAAAATATGGCAGACGGATCCTGGTTCCAAGTTGCTCCGACCTTCGGTTCCCGAGTTATGATTAAGTTTATGTTCTCATTGTCGATGAATGGGGCTTGGTGTGCCTACACTGAATATGTGTATCTCGGGAACGGAACGTCGTAGAGACTCGGGGACACGTCTGGCGTGTTCAGCGCCCCCAAAATATGGCAGACGGATCTTGGTTCCAAGTTGCTCCGACCTTCGGTTCCCGAGTTATGATTAAGTTTATGTTCTCATTGTCGATGAATGGGGCTTGGTGTGCCTACACTGAATATGTGTATCTCGGGAACGAAAGATCGTAGAGACTCGGGACCAACGTCCGTCTGGGTATTGTCGGGGTCTCTGGGAACGCCAGTCTTTGTCCCGAGTCTCTACGACATTCCCTTCCCGAAATATGACATATCCAGTAGGGGGGTATACTGGGTCTTAGACTAGGGTTAGGGTTAGGGTTGGGCTAGGGTTAGGGTTAGGGTTGAGCTAGGGTTAGGTTTAGGGTTGAGCTAGGGTTAGGGTTAGGGTTGAGCTAGGGTTAGGTTTAGGGTTGAGCTAGGGTTAGGGTTAGGGTTGAGTTAGGGTTAGGGTTAGGGTTAGGGTTGAGCTAGGGTTAGGGTTAGGGTTAGGGTTGAGCTAGGGTTAGGGTTAGCGTTAGGGTTGAGCTAGGGTTAGGGTTAGGGTTGAGCTAGGGTTAGGGTTAGGGTTGAGCTAGGGTTAGGGTTAGGGTTAGGGTTGAGCTAGGGTTAGGGTTAGGGTTGAGCTAGGGTTAGGGTTAGGGTTATGGTTGAGCTAGGGTTAGGGTTAGGGTTTGGGTTGAGCTAGGGTTAGGGTTAGGGTTAGGGTTGAGCTAGGGTTAGGGTTAGGGTTGAGCTAGGGTTAGGGTTAGGGTTGAGCTAGGGTTAGGGTTAGGGTTAGGGTTGAGCTAGGGTTAGGGTTAGGGTTAGGGTTGAGCTAGGGTTAGGGTTAGGGTTGAGCTAGGGTTAGGGTTAGGGTTAGGGTTGAGCTAGGGTTAGGGTTAGGGTTGAGCTAGGGTTAGGGTTAGGGTTAGGTTTGAGCTAGGGTTAGGGTTAGGGTTAGGGTTGAGCTAGGGTTAGGGTTAGGGTTGAGCTAGGGTTAGGGTTAGGGTTGAGCTAGGGTTAGGGTTAGGGTTAGGGTTGAGCTAGGGTTAGGGTTAGGGTTAGGGTTGAGCTAGGGTTAGGGTTAGGGTTAGGGTTGAGCTAGGGGTAGGGTTAGGGTTAGGGTTGAGCTAGGGTTAGGGTTAGGGTTGAGCTAGGGTTAGGGTTAGGGTTAGGTTTGAGCTAGGGTTAGGGTTAGGGTTAGGGTTGAGCTAGGGTTAGGGTTAGGGTTGAGCTAGGGTTAGGGTTAGGGTTGAGCTAGAGTTAGGGTTAGGGTTAGGGTTGAGCTAGGGTTAGGGTTAGGGTTAGGGTTGAGCTAGGGTTAGGGTTAGGGTTAGGGTTGAGCTAGGGTTAGGGTTAGGGTTAGGGTTGAGCTAGGGTTAGGGTTAGGGTTGAGCTGGGGTTAGGGTTAGGGTTGAGCTAGGGTTAGGGTTAAGGTTAGGGTTGAGCTAGGGTTAGGGTTAGGGTTGAGCTAGGGTTAGGGTTAGGGTTAGGGTTGAGCTAGGGTTAGGGTTAGGGTTGAGCTAGGGTTAGGGTTAGGGTTAGGGTTGAGCTAGGGTTAGGGTTAGGGTTAGGGTTGAGCTAGGGTTAGGGTTAGGGTTGAGCTAGGGTTAGGGTTAGGGTTGAGCTAGGGTTAGGGTTAGGGTTAGGGTTGAGCTAGGGTTAGGGTTAGGGTTAGGGTTAGGGTTGAGCTAGGGTTAGGGTTAGGGTTAGGGTTGAGCTAGGGTTAGGGTTAGGGTTGAGCTAGGGTTAGGGTTAGGGTTGAGCTAGGGTTAGGGTTAGGGTTGAGCTAGGGTTAGGGTTAGGGTTATGGTTGAGCTAGGGTTAGGGTTAGGGTTAGGGTTAGGGTTGAGCTAGGGTTAGGGTTAGGGTTGAGCTAGGGTTAGGGTTAGGGATGAGCTAGGGTTAGGGTTAGGGTTAGGGTTGAGCTAGGGTTAGGGTTGAGCTAGGGTTAGGGTTAGGGTTGAGCTAGGGTTAGGGTTAGGGTTGAGCTAGGGTTAGGGTTAGGGTTAGGGTTGAGCTAGGGTTAGGGTTACGGTTGAGCTAGGGTTAGGGTTAGGGTTGAGCTAGGGTTAGGGTTAGGGTTAGGGTTGAGCTAGGGTTAGGGTTAGGGTTGAGCTAGGAATAGGGTTAGGGTTAGGGTTGAGCTAGGGTTAGGGTTAGGGTTAGGGTTGAGCTAGGGTTAGGGTTAGGGTTGAGCTAGGAATAGGGTTAGGGTTAGGGTTGAGCTAGGGTTAGGGTTAGGGTTAGGGTTGAGCTAGGGTTAGGGTTAGGGTTGAGCTAGGAATAGGGTTAGGGTTAGGGTTGAGCTAGGGTTAGGGTTAGGGTTGAGCTAGGGTTAGGGTTAGGGTTGAGCCAGGGTTAGGGTTAGGGTTGAGCTAGGGTTAGGGTTAGGGTTAGGGTTGAGCTAGGGTTAGGGTTAGGGTTGAGCTAGGGTTAGGGTTAGGGTTGAGCTAGGGTTAGGGTTAGGTTTGAGCTAGGGTTAGGGTTAGGGTTAGGGTTGAGCTAGGGTTAGGGTTAGGGTTGAGCTAGGGTTAGGGTTAGGGTTGAGCTAGGGTTAGGGTTAGGGTTGAGCTAGGGTTAGGGTTAGGGTTGGCTAGGGTTAGGGTTAGGGTTGGTCTAGGGTTAGGATAGGGTTAGGGATAGGGTTGTTAGTGGAAGGGGTTACGAGGATAAAAACTCAATTCAGTACCCCTACTGAAATCTATATCTCCGGAACGGAAGGCCGTAGACACTCGGGACCCACGTCCATCTGGGGTTTTCTGGGGTCTCTGAGAACGCCAGTCTTTGTCTCGAGTCTGTACAACCTTCCCATCCCGAGATATAACATATCAAGTACGGAGGGGTATACTGAATATATGTATCTCGGGAACGGAACGTCGTAGAGACTCGGGGACACGTCTGGCGTGTTCAGCGCCCCCAAAATATGGCAGACGGATCTTGGTTCCAAGTTGCTCCGACCTTCGGTTCCCGAGTTATGATTAAGTTTATGTTCTCATTGTCGATGAATGGGGCTTGGTGTGCCTACACTGAATATGTTTATCTCGGGAACGGAACGTCGTAGAGACTCGCGGACACGTCTGGCGTGTTCAGCGCCCCCAAAATATGGCAGACGGATCTTGGTTCCAAGTTGCTCCGACCTTCGGTTCCCGAGTTATGATTAAGTTTATGTTCTCATTGTCGATGAATGGGGCTTGGTGTGCCTACACTGAATATGTGTATCTCGGGAACGGAACGTCGTAGAGACTCGGGGACACGTCTGGCGTGTTCAGCGCCCCCAAAATATGGCAGACGGATCTTGGTTCCAAGTTGCTCGGACCTTCGGTTCCCGAGTTATGATTAAGTTTATGTTCTCATTGTCGATGAATGGGGCTTGGTGTGCCTACACTGAATATGTGTATCTCGGGAACGGAACGTCGTAGAGACTCGCGGACAAGTCTGGCGTGTTCAGCGCCCCCAAAATATGGCAGACGGATCTTGGTTCCAAGTTGCTCCGACCTTCGGTTCCCGAGTTATGCTTAAGTTTATTTTCTCTTTGTAGATGAATGGGGCTTGAATATGTGTATCTCGGGAACGAAAGATCGTAGAGACTCGGGACCAACGTCCGTCTGGGTATTGTCGGGGTCTCTGGGAACGCCAGTCTTTGTCCCGAGTCTCTACGACATTCCCTTCCCGAAATATGACATATCCAGTAGGGGGGTATACTGGGTCTTAGACTAGGGTTAGGGTTAGGGTTGGGCTAGGGTTAGGGTTAGGGTTGAGCTAGGGTTAGGTTTAGGGTTGAGCTAGGGTTAGGGTTAGGGTTGAGCTAGGGTTAGGTTTAGGGTTGAGCTAGGGTTAGGGTTAGGGTTGAGTTAGGGTTAGGGTTAGGGTTAGGGTTGAGCTAGGGTTAGGGTTAGGGTTAGGGTTGAGCTAGGGTTAGGGTTAGCGTTAGGGTTGAGCTAGGGTTAGGGTTAGGGTTGAGCTAGGGTTAGGGTTAGGGTTGAGCTAGGGTTAGGGTTAGGGTTAGGGTTGAGCTAGGGTTAGGGTTAGGGTTGAGCTAGGGTTAGGGTTAGGGTTATGGTTGAGCTAGGGTTAGGGTTAGGGTTTGGGTTGAGCTAGGGTTAGGGTTAGGGTTAGGGTTGAGCTAGGGTTAGGGTTAGGGTTGAGCTAGGGTTAGGGTTAGGGTTGAGCTGGGGTTAGGGTTAGGGTTAGGGTTGAGCTAGGGTTAGGGTTAGGGTTGAGCTAGGGTTAGGGTTAGGGTTAGGGTTGAGCTAGGGTTAGGGTTAGGGTTGAGCTAGGGTTAGGGTTAGGGTTAGGGTTAGGGTTGAGCTAGGGTTAGGGTTAGGGTTGAGCTAGGGTTAGGGTTAGGGTTAGGTTTGAGCTAGGGTTAGGGTTAGGGTTAGGGTTGAGCTAGGGTTAGGGTTAGGGTTGAGCTAGGGTTAGGGTTAGGGTTGAGCTAGAGTTAGGGTTAGGGTTAGGGTTGAGCTAGGGTTAGGGTTAGGGTTAGGGTTGAGCTAGGGTTAGGGTTAGGGTTAGGGTTGAGCTAGGGTGAGGGTTAGGGTTAGGGTTGAGCTAGGGTTAGGGTTAGGGTTGAGCTGGGGTTAGGGTTAGGGTTGAGCTAGGGTTAGGGTTAAGGTTAGGGTTGAGCTAGGGTTAGGGTTAGGGTTGAGCTAGGGTTAGGGTTAGGGTTGAGCTAGGGTTAGGGTTAGGGTTAGGGTTGAGCTAGGGTTAGGGTTAGGGTTGAGCTAGGGTTAGGGTTAGGGCTAGGGTTGAGCTAGGGTTAGGGTTAGGGTTAGGGTTGAGCTAGGGTTAGGGTTAGGGTTGAGCTAGGGTTAGGGTTAGGGTTGAGCTAGGGTTAGGGTTAGGGTTAGGGTTAGGGTTAGGGTTGAGCTAGGGTTAGGGTTAGGGTTAGGGTTGAGCTAGGGTTAGGGTTAGGGTTGAGCTAGGGTTAGGGTTAGGGTTAGGGTTGAGCTAGGGTTAGGGTTAGGGTTGAGCTAGGGTTAGGGTTAGGGTTGAGCTAGGGTTAGGGTTAGGGTTGAGCTAGGGTTAGGGTTAGGGTTATGGTTGAGCTAGGGTTAGGGTTAGGGTTAGGGTTAGGGTTGAGCTAGGGTTAGGGTTAGGGTTAGGGTTGGGCTAGGGTTAGGGTTAGGGTTGAGCTAGGGTTAGGGTTAGGGATGAGCTAGGGTTAGGGTTAGGGTTAGGGTTGAGCTAGGGTTAGGGTTGAGCTAGGGTTAGGGTTAGGGTTGAGCTAGGGTTAGGGTTAGGGTTGAGCTAGGGTTAGGGTTAGGGTTAGGGTTGAGCTAGGGTTAGGGTTACGGTTGAGCTAGGGTTAGGGTTAGGGTTGAGCTAGGGTTAGGGTTAGGGTTAGGGTTGAGCTAGGGTTAGGGTTAGGGTTGAGCTAGGAATAGGGTTAGGGTTAGGGTTGAGCTAGGGTTAGGGTTAGGGTTAGGGTTGAGCTAGGGTTAGGGTTGAGCTAGGGTTAGGGTTAGGGTTAGGGTTGAGCTAGGGTTAGGGTTAGGGTTGAGCTAGGAATAGGGTTAGGGTAAGGGTTAGGGTTGAGCTAGGGTTAGGGTTAGGGTTGAGCTAGGGTTAGGGTTAGGGTTCAGCTAGGGTTAGGGTTAGGGTTGAGCTAGGGTTAGGGTTAGGGTTGAGCTAGGGTTAGGGTTAGGGTTGAGCTAGGGTTAGGGTTAGGGTTAGGGTTGAGCTAGGGTTAGGGTTAGGTTCAGGGTTGAGCTAGGGTTAGGGTTAGGGTTGAGTTAGGGTTAGGGTTAGGGTTAGGGTTGAGCTAGGGTTAGGGTTAGGGTTAGGGTTGAGCTAGGGTTAGGGTTAGCGTTAGGGTTGAGCTAGGGTTAGGGTTAGGGTTGAGCTAGGGTTAGGGTTAGGGTTGAGCTAGGGTTAGGGTTAGGGTTAGGGTTGAGCTAGGGTTATGGTTAGGGTTGAGCTAGGGTTAGGGTTAGGCTTAGGGTTGAGCTAGGGTTAGGGTTAGGGTTTGGGTTGAGCTAGGGTTAGGGTTAGGGTTAGGGTTGAGCTAGGGTTAGGGTTAGGGTTGAGCTAGGGTTAGGGTTAGGGTTGAGCTAGGCTTAGGGTTAGGGTTAGGGTTGAGCTAGGGTTAGGGTTAGGGTTGAGCTAGGGTTAGGGTTAGGGTTGAGCTAGGGTTAGGGTTAGGGTTAGGGTTGAGCTAGGGTTAGGGTTAGGGTTAGGGTTAGGGTTGAGCTAGGGTTAGGGTTAGGGTTAGGGTAGAGCTAGGGTTAGGGTTAGGGTTGAGCTAGGGTTAGGGTTAGGGTTGAGCTAGGGTTAGGGTTAGGTTTGAGCTAGGGTTAGGGTTAGGGTTAGGGTTGAGCTAGGGTTAGGGTTAGGGTTGAGCTAGGGTTAGGGTTAGGGTTGAGCTAGGGTTAGGGTTAGGGTTGAGCTAGGGTTAGGGTTAGGGTTGGCTAGGGTTAGGGTTAGGGTTGGTCTAGGGTTAGGATAGGGTTAGGGATAGGGTTGTTAGTGGAAGGGGTTACGAGGATAAAAACTCAATTCAGTACCCCTACTGAAATCTATATCTCCGGAACGGAAGGCCGTAGACACTCGGGACCCACGTCCATCTGGGGTTTTCTGGGGTCTCTGAGAACGCCAGTCTTTGTCTCGAGTCTGTACAACCTTCCCATCCCGAGATATAACATATCAAGTACGGAGGGGTATACTGAATATATGTATCTCGGGAACGGAACGTCGTAGAGACTCGGGGACACGTCTGGCGTGTTCAGCGCCCCCAAAATATGGCAGACGGATCTTGGTTCCAAGTTGCTCCGACCTTCGGTTCCCGAGTTATGATTAAGTTTATGTTCTCATTGTCGATGAATGGGGCTTGGTGTGCCTACACTGAATATGTTTATCTCGGGAACGGAACGTCGTAGAGACTCGCGGACACGTCTGGCGTGTTCAGCGCCCCCAAAATATGGCAGACGGATCTTGGTTCCAAGTTGCTCCGACCTTCGGTTCCCGAGTTATGATTAAGTTTATGTTCTCATTGTCGATGAATGGGGCTTGGTGTGCCTACACTGAATATGTGTATCTCGGGAACGGAACGTCGTAGAGACTCGGGGACACGTCTGGCGTGTTCAGCGCCCCCAAAATATGGCAGACGGATCTTGGTTCCAAGTTGCTCGGACCTTCGGTTCCCGAGTTATGATTAAGTTTATGTTCTCATTGTCGATGAATGGGGCTTGGTGTGCCTACACTGAATATGTGTATCTCGGGAACGGAACGTCGTAGAGACTCGCGGACAAGTCTGGCGTGTTCAGCGCCCCCAAAATATGGCAGACGGATCTTGGTTCCAAGTTGCTCCGACCTTCGGTTCCCGAGTTATGCTTAAGTTTATTTTCTCTTTGTAGATGAATGGGGCTTGAATATGTGTATCTCGGGAACGAAAGATCGTAGAGACTCGGGACCAACGTCCGTCTGGGTATTGTCGGGGTCTCTGGGAACGCCAGTCTTTGTCCCGAGTCTCTACGACATTCCCTTCCCGAAATATGACATATCCAGTAGGGGGGTATACTGGGTCTTAGACTAGGGTTAGGGTTAGGGTTGGGCTAGGGTTAGGGTTAGGGTTGAGCTAGGGTTAGGTTTAGGGTTGAGCTAGGGTTAGGGTTAGGGTTGAGCTAGGGTTAGGTTTAGGGTTGAGCTAGGGTTAGGGTTAGGGTTGAGTTAGGGTTAGGGTTAGGGTTAGGGTTGAGCTAGGGTTAGGGTTAGGGTTAGGGTTGAGCTAGGGTTAGGGTTAGCGTTAGGGTTGAGCTAGGGTTAGGGTTAGGGTTGAGCTAGGGTTAGGGTTAGGGTTGAGCTAGGGTTAGGGTTAGGGTTAGGGTTGAGCTAGGGTTAGGGTTAGGGTTGAGCTAGGGTTAGGGTTAGGGTTATGGTTGAGCTAGGGTTAGGGTTAGGGTTTGGGTTGAGCTAGGGTTAGGGTTAGGGTTAGGGTTGAGCTAGGGTTAGGGTTAGGGTTGAGCTAGGGTTAGGGTTAGGGTTGAGCTGGGGTTAGGGTTAGGGTTAGGGTTGAGCTAGGGTTAGGGTTAGGGTTGAGCTAGGGTTAGGGTTAGGGTTAGGGTTGAGCTAGGGTTAGGGTTAGGGTTAGGGTTGAGCTAGGGTTAGGGTTAGGGTTGAGCTAGGGTTAGGGTTAGGGTTAGGTTTGAGCTAGGGTTAGGGTTAGGGTTAGGGTTGAGCTAGGGTTAGGGTTAGGGTTGAGCTAGGGTTAGGGTTAGGGTTGAGCTAGAGTTAGGGTTAGGGTTAGGGTTGAGCTAGGGTTAGGGTTAGGGTTAGGGTTGAGCTAGGGTTAGGGTTAGGGTTAGGGTTGAGCTAGGGTGAGGGTTAGGGTTAGGGTTGAGCTAGGGTTAGGGTTAGGGTTGAGCTGGGGTTAGGGTTAGGGTTGAGCTAGGGTTAGGGTTAAGGTTAGGGTTGAGCTAGGGTTAGGGTTAGGGTTGAGCTAGGGTTAGGGTTAGGGTTGAGCTAGGGTTAGGGTTAGGGTTAGGGTTGAGCTAGGGTTAGGGTTAGGGTTGAGCTAGGGTTAGGGTTAGGGCTAGGGTTGAGCTAGGGTTAGGGTTAGGGTTAGGGTTGAGCTAGGGTTAGGGTTAGGGTTGAGCTAGGGTTAGGGTTAGGGTTGAGCTAGGGTTAGGGTTAGGGTTAGGGTTGAGCTAGGGTTAGGGTTAGGGTTAGGGTTAGGGTTGAGCTAGGGTTAGGGTTAGGGTTAGGGTTGAGCTAGGGTTAGGGTTAGGGTTGAGCTAGGGTTAGGGTTAGGGTTAGGGTTGAGCTAGGGTTAGGGTTAGGGTTGAGCTAGGGTTAGGGTTAGGGTTGAGCTAGGGTTAGGGTTAGGGTTGAGCTAGGGTTAGGGTTAGGGTTATGGTTGAGCTAGGGTTAGGGTTAGGGTTAAGGTTAGGGTTGAGCTAGGGTTAGGGTTAGGGTTAGGGTTGGGCTAGGGTTAGGGTTAGGGTTGAGCTAGGGTTAGGGTTAGGGATGAGCTAGGGTTAGGGTTAGGGTTAGGGTTGAGCTAGGGTTAGGGTTGAGCTAGGGTTAGGGTTAGGGTTGAGCTAGGGTTAGGGTTAGGGTTGAGCTAGGGTTAGGGTTAGGGTTAGGGTTGAGCTAGGGTTAGGGTTACGGTTGAGCTAGGGTTAGGGTTAGGGTTGAGCTAGGGTTAGGGTTAGGGTTAGGGTTGAGCTAGGGTTAGGGTTAGGGTTGAGCTAGGAATAGGGTTAGGGTTAGGGTTGAGCTAGGGTTAGGGTTAGGGTTAGGGTTGAGCTAGGGTTAGGGTTAGGGTTGAGCTAGGGTTAGGGTTAGGGTTAGGGTTGAGCTAGGGTTAGGGTTAGGGTTGAGCTAGGAATAGGGTTAGGGTAAGGGTTAGGGTTGAGCTAGGGTTAGGGTTAGGGTTGAGCTAGGGTTAGGGTTAGGGTTCAGCTAGGGTTAGGGTTAGGGTTGAGCTAGGGTTAGGGTTAGGGTTGAGCTAGGGTTAGGGTTAGGGTTGAGCTAGGGTTAGGGTTAGGGTTAGGGTTGAGCTAGGGTTAGGGTTAGGTTCAGGGTTGAGCTAGGGTTAGGGTTAGGGTTGAGTTAGGGTTAGGGTTAGGGTTAGGGTTGAGCTAGGGTTAGGGTTAGGGTTAGGGTTGAGCTAGGGTTAGGGTTAGCGTTAGGGTTGAGCTAGGGTTAGGGTTAGGGTTGAGCTAGGGTTAGGGTTAGGGTTGAGCTAGGGTTAGGGTTAGGGTTAGGGTTGAGCTAGGGTTAGGGTTAGGGTTGAGCTAGGGTTAGGGTTAGGCTTAGGGTTGAGCTAGGGTTAGGGTTAGGGTTTGGGTTGAGCTAGGGTTAGGGTTAGGGTTAGGGTTGAGCTAGGGTTAGGGTTAGGGTTGAGCTAGGGTTAGGGTTAGGGTTGAGCTAGGCTTAGGGTTAGGGTTAGGGTTGAGCTAGGGTTAGGGTTAGGGTTGAGCTAGGGTTAGGGTTAGGGTTAGGGTTGAGGTAGGGTTAGGGTTAGGGTTGGGGTTGAGCTAGGGTTAGGGTTAGGGTTGAGCTAGGGTTAGGGTTAGGGTTGAGCTAGGGTTAGGGTTAAGGTTAGGGTTGAGCTAGGGTTAGGGTTAGGGTTGAGCTAGGGTTAGGGTTAGGGTTGAGCTAGGGTTAGGGTTAGGGTTGAGCTAGGGTTAGGGTTAGGGTTAGGGTTGAGCTAGGGTTAGGGTTAGGGTTAGGGTTAGGTTGAGCTAGGGTTAGGGTTAGGGTTGAGCTAGGGTTAGGTTTAGGGTTGAGCTAGGGTTAGGGTTAAGGTTAGGGTTGAGCTAGGGTTAGGGTTGAGCTAGGGTTAGGGTTAGGTTGAGCTAGGGTTAGGGTTAGGGTTGAGCTAGGGTTAGGTTTAGGGTTGAGCTAGGGTTAGGGTTAAGGTTAGGGTTGAGCTAGGGTTAGGGTTGAGCTAGGGTTAGGGTTAGGGTTGAGCTAGGGTTAGGGTTAGGGTTGAGCTAGGGTTAGGGTTAGGGTTAGGGTTGAGCTAGGGTTAGGGTTAGGGTTAGGGTTGAGCTAGGGTTAGGGTTAGGGTTGAGCTAGGGTTAGGGTTAGGGTTGAGCTAGGGTTAGGGTTAGGGTTGAGCTAGGGTTAGGGTTAGGGTAAGGGTTAGGGTTGAGCTAGGGTTAGGGTTAGGGTTGAGCTAGGGTTAGGGTTAGGGTTCAGCTAGGGTTAGGGTTAGGGTTGAGTTAGGGTTAGGGTTAGGGTTGAGCTAGGGTTAGGGTTAGGGTTGAGCTAGGGTTAGGGTTAGGGTTAGGGTTGAGCTAGGGTTAGGGTTAGGGTTAGGGTTGAGCTAGGGTTAGGGTTAGGGTTAGGGTTGAGCTAGGGTTAGGGTTAGGGTTGAGCTAGGGTTAGGGTTAGGGTTGAGCTAGGGTTAGGGTTAGGGTTGAGCTAGGGTTAGGGTTAGGGTTAGGGTTGAGCTAGGGTTAGGGTTAGGTTCAGGGTTGAGCTAGGGTTAGGGTTGAGCTAGGGTTAGGGTTAGGGTTAGGGTTGGGCTAGGGTTAGGGTTAGGGTTAGGGTTGAGCTAGGGTTAGGGTTAGGGTTGAGCTAGGGTTAGGGTTAGGGTTGATCTAGGGTTAGGGTTAGGGTTGAGCTAGGGTTAGGGTTAGGGTTAGGGTTGAGCTAGGGTTAGGGTTAGGGTTAGGGTTGAGCTAGGGTTAGGGTTAGGGTTGAGCTAGGGTTAGGGTTAGGGTTGAGCTAGGGTTAGGGTTAGGGTTGAGCTAGGGTTAGGGTTAGGGTTGAGCTAGGGTTAGAGTTAGGGTTGAGCTAGGGTTAGGGTTAAGGTTAGGGTTGAGCTAGGGTTAGGGTTAGGGTTGAGCTAGGGTTAGGGTTAGGGTTGAGCTAGGGTTAGGGTTAGGGTTGAGCTAGGGTTAGGGTTAGGGTTAGGGTTGAGCTAGGGTTAGGGTTAGGGTTGAGCTAGGGTTAGGGTTAGGGTTAGGATTGAGCTAGGGTTAGGGTTAGGGTTAGGTTTGAGCTAGGGTTAGGGTTAGGGTTGAGCTAGGGTTAGGGTTAGGGTTGAGCTAGGGTTAGGGTTAGGGTTGAGCTAGGGTTAGGGTTAGGGTTAGGGTTGAGCTAGGGTTAGGGTTAGGGTTAGGGTTGAGCTAGGGTTAGGGTTAGGGTTAGGGTTGAGCTAGGGTTAGGGTTAGGGTTAGGGTTAGGGTTAGGGTTGAGCTAGGGTTAGGGTTAGGGTTAGGGTTGAGCTAGGGTTAGGGTTAGGGTTAGGGTTAGGTTGAGCTAGGGCTAGGGTTAGGGTTGAGCTAGGGTTAGGTTTAGGGTTGAGCTAGGGTTAGGGTTAAGGTTAGGGTTGAGCTAGGGTTAGGGTTGAGCTAGGGTTAGGGTTAGGGTTGAGCTAGGGTTAGGGTTAGGGTTGAGCTAGGGTTAGGGTTAGGGTTAGGGTTGAGCTAGGGTTAGGGTTAGGGTTAGGGTTGAGCTAGGGTTAGGGTTAGGGTTGAGCTAGGGTTAGGGTTAGGGTTGAGCTAGGGTTAGGGTTAGGGTTGAGCTAGGGTTAGGGTTAGGGTAAGGGTTAGGGTTGAGCTAGGGTTAGGGTTAGGGTTGAGCTAGGGTTAGGGTTAGGGTTGAGCTAGGGTTAGGGTTAGGGTTGAGCTAGGGTTAGGGTTAGGGTTGAGCTAGGGTTAGGGTTAGGGTTGAGCTAGGGTTAGGGTTAGGGTTGAGCTAGGGTTAGGGTTAGGGTTAGGGTTGAGCTAGGGTTAGGGTTAGGTTCAGGGTTGAGCTAGGGTTAGGGTTGAGCTAGGGTTAGGGTTAGGGTTAGGGTTGGGCTAGGGTTAGGGTTAGGGTTAGGGTTGAGCTAGGGTTAGGGTTAGGGTTGAGCTAGGGTTAGGGTTAGGGTTGATCTAGGGTTAGGGTTAGGGTTGAGCTAGAGTTAGGGTTAGGGTTAGGGTTGAGCTAGGGTTAGGGTTAGGGTTGATCTAGGGTTAGGGTTAGGGTTGAGATAGAGTTAGGGTTAGGGTTAGGGTTGAGCTAGGGTTAGGGTTAGGGTTGAGCTAGGGTTAGGGTTAGGGTTGAGCTAGGGTTAGGGTTAGGGTTAGGGTTGAGCTAGGGTTAGGGTTAGGGTTGGGGTTGAGCTAGGGTTAGGGTTAGGGTTGAGCTAGGGTTAGGGTTAGGGTTAGGGTTGGGTTAGGGTTAGGGTTAGGGTTTGGGTTGAGCTAGGGTTAGGGTTAGGGTTAGGTTTGAGCTAGGGTTAGGGTTGAGCTAGGGTTAGGGTTAAGGTTAGGGTTGAGCTAGGGTTAGGGTTAGGGTTGAGCTAGGGTTAGGGTTAGGGTTGAGCTAGGGTTAGGGTTAGGGTTGAGCTAGGGTTAGGGTTAGGGTTAGGGTTGAGCTAGGGTTAGGGTTAGGGTTGAGCTAGGGTTAGGGTTAGGGTTGAGCTAGGGTTAGGGTTAGGGTTAGGGTTGAGCTAGGGTTAGGGTTAGGGTTAGGGTTGAGCTAGGGTTAGGGTTAGGGTTAGGGTTAGGTTGAGCTAGGGTTAGGGTTAGGGTTGAGCTAGGGTTAGGTTTAGGGTTGAGCTAGGGTTAGGGTTAAGGTTAGGGTTGAGCTAGGGTTAGGGTTGAGCTAGGGTTAGGGTTAGGGTTGAGCTAGGGTTAGGGTTAGGGTTGAGCTAGGGTTAGGGTTAGGGTTAGGGTTGAGCTAGGGTTAGGGTTAGGGTTAGGGTTGAGCTAGGGTTAGGGTTAGGGTTGAGCTAGGGTTAGGGTTAGGGTTGAGCTAGGGTTAGGGTTAGGGAAAGGGTTAGGGTTGAGCTAGGGTTAGGGTTAGGGTTGAGCTAGGATTAGGGTTAGGGTTGAGCTAGGGTTAGGGTTAGGGTTGAGCTAGGGTTAGGGTTAGGGTTGAGCTAGGGTTAGGGTTAGGGTTGAGCTAGGGTTAGGGTTAGGGTTGAGCTAGGGTTAGGGTTAGGGTTGAGCTAGGGTTAGGGTTAGGGTTGAGCTAGGGTTAGGGTTAGGGTTAGGGTTAGGTTGAGCTAGGGTTAGGGTTAGGGTTGAGCTAGGGTTAGGTTTAGGGTTGAGCTAGGGTTAGGGTTAAGGTTAGGGTTGAGCTAGGGTTAGGGTTGAGCTAGGGTTAGGGTTAGGGTTGAGCTAGGGTTAGGGTTAGGGATGAGCTAGGGTTAGGGTTAGGGTTAGGGTTGAGCTAGGGTTAGGGTTAGGGTTAGGGTTGAGCTAGGGTTAGGGTTAGGGTTGAGCTAGGGTTAGGGTTAGGGTTGAGCTAGGGTTAGGGTTAGGGTAAGGGTTAGGGTTGAGCTAGGGTTAGGGTTAGGGTTGAGCTAGGATTAGGGTTAGGGTTGAGCTAGGGTTAGGGTTAGGGTTGAGCTAGGGTTAGGGTTAGGGTTGAGCTAGGGTTAGGGTTAGGGTTGAGCTAGGGTTAGGGTTAGGGTTGAGCTAGGGTTAGGGTTAGGGTTAGGGTTGAGCTAGGGTTAGGGTTAGGTTCAGGGTTGAGCTAGGGTTAGGGTTGAGCTAGGGTTAGGGTTAGGGTTAGGGTTAGGGTTGGGCTAGGGTTAGGGTTAGGGTTAGGGTTGAGCTAGGGTTAGGGTTAGGGTTGAACTAGGGTTAGGGTTAGGGTTGATCTAGGGTTAGGGTTAGGGTTGAGCTAGGGTTAGGGTTAGGGTTAGGGTTGAGCTAGGGTTAGGGTTAGGGTTGAGCTAGGGTTAGGGTTAGGGTTGAGCTAGGGTTAGGGTTAGGGTTAGGGTTGAGCTAGGGTTAGGGTTAGGGTTGAGCTAGGGTTAGGGTTAGGGTTAGGGTTGAGCTAGGGTTGGGGTTAGGGTTAGGGTTGAGCTAGAGTTAGGGTTAGGGTTGAGCTAGGGTTAGGGTTAGGGTTGAGCTAGGGTTAGGGTTAGGGTTAGGGTTGAGCTAGGGTTAGGGTTAGGGTTGAGCTAGGGTTAGGGTTAGGGTTGAGCTAGGGTTAGGGTTAGGGTTGAGCTAGGGTTAGGGTTAGGGTTAGGGTTGAGCTAGGGTTAGGTTTAGGGTTGAGCTAGGGTTAGGGTTAGGGTTAGGGTTGAGCTAGGGTTAGGGTTAGGGTTAGGTTTGAGCTAGGGTTAGGGTTAGGGTTGAGCTAGGGTTAGGGTTAGGGTTGAGCTAGGGTTAGGGTTAGGGTTAGGGTTGAGCTAGGGTTAGGGTTAGGGTTAGGGTTGAGCTAGGGTTAGGGTTAAGGTTAGGGTTGAGCTAGGGTTAGGGTTAGGGTTAGGGTTAGGTTGAGCTAGGGTTAGGGTTAGGGTTGAGCTAGGGTTAGGTTTAGGGTTGAGCTAGGGTTAGGGTTAAGGTTAGGGTTGAGCTAGGGTTAGGGTTGAGCTAGGGTTAGGGTTAGGGTTGAGCTAGGGTTAGGGTTAGGGTTGAGCTAGGGTTAGGGTTAGGGTTAGGGTTGAGCTAGGGTTAGGGTTAGGGTTGAGCTAGGGTTAGGGTTAGGGTTGAGCTAGGGTTAGGGTTAGGGTTGAGCTAGGGTTAGGGTTAGGGTTGAGCTAGGGTTAGGGTTAAGGTTAGGGTTGAGCTAGGGTTAGGGTTAGGGTTGAGCTAGGGTTAGGGTTAGGGTTGAGCTAGGGTTAGGGTTAGGGTTGAGCTAGGGTTAGGGTTAGGGTTAGGGTTGAGCTAGGGTTAGGGTTAGGGTTGAGCTAGGGTTAGGGTTAGGGTTAGGGTTGAGCTAGGGTTAGGGTTAGGGTTAGGTTTGAGCTAGGGTTAGGGTTAGGGTTAGGGTTGAGCTAGGGTTAGGGTTAGGGTTGAGCTAGGGTTAGGGTTAGGGTTGAGCTAGGGTTAGGGTTAGGGTTAGGGTTGAGCTAGGGTTAGGGTTAGGGTTGAGCTAGGGTTAGGGTTAGGGTTAGGGTTGAGCTAGGGTTAGGGTTAGGGTTAGGGTTGAGCTAGGGTTAGGGTTAGGGTTGAGCTAGGGTTAGGGTTAGGGTTGTGCTAGGGTTAGGGTTAGGGTAAGGGTTAGGGTTGAGCTAGGGTTAGGGTTAGGGTTGAGCTAGGGTTAGGGTTAGGGTTGAGCTAGGGTTAGGGTTAGGGTTGAGCTAGGGTTAGGGTTAGGGTTGAGCTAGGGTTAGGGTTAGGGTTGAGCTAGGGTTAGGGTTAGGGTTGAGCTAGGGTTAGGGTTAGGGTTAGGGTTGAGCTAGGGTTAGGGTTAGGTTCAGGGTTGAGCTAGGGTTAGGGTTGAGCTAGGGTTAGGGTTAGGGTTAGGGTTGGGCTAGGGTTAGGGTTAGGGTTAGGGTTGAGCTAGGGTTAGGGTTAGGGTTGAGCTAGGGTTAGGGTTAGGGTTGATCTAGGGTTAGGGTTAGGGTTAGGGTTGAGCTAGGGTTAGGGTTAGGGTTAGGGTTGAGCTAGGGTTAGGGTTAGGGTTGAGCTAGGGTTAGGGTTAGGGTTGAGCTAGGGTTAGGGTTAGGGTTGAGCTAGGGTTAGGGTTAGGGTTAGGGTTGAGCTAGGGTTAGGGTTAGGGTTGAGCTAGGGTTAGGGTTAGGGTTGAGCTAGGGTTAGGGTTAGGGTTGAGCTAGGGTTAGGGTTAGGGTTGAGCTAGGGTTAGGGTTAGGGTTGAGCTAGGGTTAGGGTTAGGGTTGGCTAGGGTTAGGGTTAGGGTTGGTCTAGGGTTAGGATAGGGTTGTTAGTGGAAGGGGTTACGAGGATAAAAACTCAATTCAGTACCCCTACTGAAATCTATGTCTCCGGAACGGAAGGCCGTAGACACTCGGGACCCACGTCCGTCTGGGGTTTTCTGGGGTCTCTGAGAACGCCAGTCTTTGTCTCGAGTCTGTACAACCTTCCCTTCCCGAGATATAACATATCAAGTACGGAGGGGTATACTGAATATATGTATCTCGGGAACGGAACGTCGTAGAGACTCGGGGACACGTCTGGCGTGTTCAGCGCCCCCAAAATATGGCAGACGGATCTTGGTTCCAAGTTGCTCCGACCTTCGGTTCCCGAGTTATGATTAAGTTTATGTTCTCATTGTCGATGAATGGGGCTTGGTGTGCCTACACTGAATATGTTTATCTCGGGAACGGAACGTCGTAGAGACTCGCGGACACGTCTGGCGTGTTCAGCGCCCCCAAAATATGGCAGACGGATCTTGGTTCCAAGTTGCTCCGACCTTCGGTTCCCGAGTTATGATTAAGTTTATGTTCTCATTGTCGATGAATGGGGCTTGGTGTGCCTACACTGAATATGTGTATCTCGGGAACGGAACGTCGTAGAGACTCGCGGACAAGTCTGGCGTGTTCAGCGCCCCCAAAATATGGCAGACGGATCTTGGTTACAAGTTGCTCCGACCTTCGGTTCCCGAGTTATGCTTAAGTTTATTTTCTCATTGTAGATGAATGGGGCTTGGTGTGCCTACACTGAATATGTGTATCTCGGGAACGGAACGTCGTAGAGACTCGGGGACAAGTCTGGCGTGTTCAGCGCCCCCTAAATATGGCAGACGGATCTTGGTTCCAAGTGACTCAGACCTTCGGTTCACGAGTTATACTTAAGTTTATTTTCTCGTTGTAGATGAATGGGGCATGAATATGTGTATCTCGGGAACGAAAGATCGTAGAGACTCGGGACCAGCGTCCGTCTGGGTATTGTCGGGGTCTCTGGGAACGCCAGTCTTTGTCCCGAGTCTCTACGACCTTCCCTTCCCGAAATATGACATATCCAGTAGGGGGGTATACTGGGTCTTAGACTAGGGTTAGGGTTAGGGTTGGGCTAGGGTTAGGGTTAGGGTTGAGCTAGGGTTAGGGTTAGGGTTGAGCTCGGGTTAGGGTTAGGGTTGAACTAGGGTTAGGGTTAGGGTTAGGGTTGAGTTAGGGTTAGGGTTAGGGTTGAGCTAGGGTTAGGGTTAGGGTTGAGCTAGGGTTAGGGTTAGGGTTGAGCTAGGGTTAGGGTTAGGGTTGGCTAGGGTTAGGGTTAGGGTGGTCTAGGGTTAGGATAGGGTTAGGGATAGGGTTGTTAGTGGAAGGGGTTACGAGGATAAAAACTCAATTCAGTACCCCTACTGAAATCTATATCTCCAGAACGGAAGGCCGTAGACACTCGGGACCCACGTCCGTCTGGGGTTTTCTGGGGTCTCTGAGAACGCCAGTCTTTGTCTCGAGTCTGTACAACCTTCCCTTCCCGAGATATAACATATCAAGTACGGAGGGGTATACTGAATATATGTATCTCGGGAACGGAACGTCGTAGAGACTCGGGGACACGTCTGGCGTGTTCAGCGCCCCCAAAATATGGCAGACGGATCTTGGTTCCAAGTTGCTCCGACCTTCGGTTCACGAGTTATACTTAAGTTTATTTTCTCATTGTAGATGAATTGGGCTTGGTGTGCCTACACTGAATATGTGTATCTCGGGAACGGAACGTCGTAGAGACTCGGGGACAAGTCTGGCGTGTTCAGCGCCCCCTAAATATGGCAGACGGATCTTGGTTCCAAGTTGCTCAGACCTTCGGTTCACGAGTTATACTTAAGTTTATTTTCTCGTTGTAGATGAATGGGGCTTGAATATGTGTATCTCGGGAACGAAAGATCGTAGAGACTCGGGACCAACGTCCGTCTGGGTATTGTCGGGGTCTCTGGGAACGCCAGTCTTTGTCCCGAGTCTCCACGACCTTCCCTTCCCGAAATATGACATATCCAGTAGGGGGGTATACTGGGTCTTAGACTAGGGTTAGGGTTAGGGTTGGGCTAGGGTTAGGGTTAGGGTTGAGCTAGGGTTAGGGTTAGGGTTGACCTAGGGTTAGGGTTAGGGTTGAACTAGGGTTAGGGTTAGGGTTGAGCTAGGGTTAGGGTTAGGGTTGAGCTAGGGTTAGGGTTAGGGTTAGGGTTGAGCTAGGGTTAGGGTTAGGGTTGAGCTAGGGTTCGGGTTGAGCTAGGATTAGGGTTAGGGTTGAGCTAGGGTTAGGGTTAGGGTTAGGGTTGAGCTAGGGTTAGGGTTAGTGTTAGGGTTAGGGTTGAGCTAGGGTTAGGGTTAGGGTTGAGCTAGGGTTAGGGTTAGAGTTGAGCTAGGGTTAGGGTTAAGGTTAGGGTTGAGCTAGGGTTAGGGTTAGGGTTGAGCTAGGGTTAGGGTTAGGGTTGAGCTAGGGTTAGGGTTAGGGTTAGGGTTGAGCTAGGGTTAGGGTTAGGGTTGAGCTAGGGTTAGGGTTAGGGTTAGGGTTGAGCTAGGGTTAGGGTTAGGGTTGAGCTAGGGTTAGGGTTAGGGTTGAGCTAGGGTTAGGGTTAGGGTTAGGGTTGAGCTAGGGTTAGGGTTAGGGTTAGGGTTGAGCTAGGGTTAGGGTTAGGGTTAGGGTTGAGCTAGGGTTAGGGTTAGGGTTGAGCTAGGGTTAGGGTTAGGGATGAGCTAGGGTTAGGGTTAGGGTTAGGGTTGAGCTAGGGTTAGGGTTAGGGTTGAGATAGGGTTAGGGTTAGGGTTGAGCTAGGGTTAGGGTTAGGGTTGAGGTAGGGTTAGGGTTAGGGTTGAGCTAGGGTTAGGGTTAGGGTTGAGCTAGGGTTAGGGTTAGGGTTAGGGTTGAGCTAGGGTTAGGGTTAGGGTTGAGCTAGGGTTAGGGTTAGGGTTGAGCTAGGGTTAGGGTTAGGGTTGGGGTTGAGCTAGGGTTAGGGTTAGGGTTAGGGGTTGAGCTAGGGTTAGGGTTAGGGTTAGGGTTGAGCAAGGGTTAGGGTTAGGGTTGAGCTAGGGTTAGGGTTAGGGATGAGCTAGGGTTAGGGTTAGGGTTAGGGTTGAGCTAGGGTTAGGGTTAGGGTTGAGATAGGGTTAGGGTTAGGGTTGAGCTAGGGTTAGGGTTAGGGTTGAGCTAGGGTTAGGGTTAGGGTTAGGGTTGAGCTAGGGTTAGGGTTAGGGTTGAGCTAGGGTTAGGCTTAGGGTTGAGCTAGGGTTAGGGTTAGGGTTAGGGTTGAGCTAGGGTTAGGGTTAGGGTTAGGGTTGAGCTAGGGTTAGGGTTAGGGTTAGGGTTGAGCTAGGGTTAGGGTTAGGGTTAGGGTTGAGCTAGGGTTAGGGTTAGGGTTGAGCCAGGGTTAGGGTTAGGGTTGAGCTAGGGTTAGGGTTAGGGTTAGGGTTGAGCTAGGGTTAGGGTTAGGGTTGAGCTAGGGTTAGGGTTAGGGTTGAGCTAGGGTTAGGGTTAGGGTTAGGGTTGAGCTAGGGTTAGGGTTAGGGTTGAGCTAGGGTTAGGGTTAGGGTTGAGCTAGGGTTAGGGTTAGGGTTAGGGTTGAGCTAGGGTTAGGGTTAGGGTTGAGCTAGGGTTAGGGTTAGGGTTGAGCTAGGCTTAGGGTTAGGGTTGAGCTAGGGTTAGGGTTGAGCTAGGGTTAGGGTTACGGTTGAGCTAGGGTTAGGGTTAGGGTTAGGGTTGAGCTAGGGTTAGGGTTAGGGTTGAGCTAGGGTTAGGGTTAGGGTTGAGCTAGGGTTAGGGTTAGGGTTGAGCTAGGGTTAGGGTTAGGGTTAGGGTTGAGCTAGGGTTAGGGTTAGGGCTGAGCTAGGGTTAGGGTTGAGCTAGGGTTAGGGTTAGGGCTAGGGTTGAGCTAGGGTTAGGGTTAGGGTTGAGCTAGGGTTAGGGTTAGGGTTGAGCTAGGGTTAGGGTTAGGGTTGGCTAGGGTTAGGGTTAGGGTTGAGCTAGGGTTAGGGTTAGGGTTGAGCTAGGGTTAGGGTTAGGGTTGAGCTAGGGTTAGGGTTAGGGTTAGGGTTGAGCTAGGGTTAGGGTTAGGGTTGAGCTAGGGTTAGGGTTAGGGTTGAGCTAGGGTTAGGGTTAGGTTTGAGCTAGGGTTAGGGTTAGGGTTGAGCTAGGGTTAGGGCTAGGGTTGAGCTAGGATTAGGGTTAGGGTTGAGCTAGGGTTAGGGTTAGGGTTGAGCTAGGGTTAGGGTTAGGGTTGAGCTAGGGTTAGGATAGGGTTAGGGATAGGGTTGTTAGTGGAAAGGGTTACGAGGATAAAAACTCAATTCAGTACCCCTACTGAAATCTATATCTCCGGAACGGAAGGCCGTAGACACTCGGGACCCACGTCTGTCTGGGGTTTTCTGGGGTCTCTGAGAACGACAGTCTTTGTCTCGAGTCTGTACAACCTTCCCTTCCCGAGATATAACATATCAAGTACGGAGGGGTATATTGAATATATGTATCTCGGGAACGGAACGTCGTAGAGACTCGGGGACACGTCTGGCATGTTCAGCGCCCCCAAAATATGGCAGACGGATTTTGGTTCCAAGTTGCTCCAACCTTCGGTTCCCGAGTTATGCTTAAGTTTATTTTCTCATTGTAGATGAATGGGGCTTGGTGCAACTATTCTGAATATGTTTATCTCGGGAACGAAAGGTCGTAGAGACTCGGGACCAACGTCCGTCTGGGTATTGTCGGGTACTCTGGGAACGCCAGTCTTTGTCCCGAGTCTCTACGACCTTCCCTTCCGGAAATATGACATATCCAGTAGGGGGGTATACTGGGTCTTGTTAGGGTTAGGGCTAGGGTTAGGGTTGAGCTAGGGTTAGGTTTGGGTTAGGGTTAGGGTGGGACTAGGGTTAGGGTAATGGTTGGGCTAGGGTTAGGGTTGAGCTAGGGTTAGGGTTAGGGTTGAGCTAGGGTTAGGGTTAGGGTTTAGCTAGGGTTAGGGTTAGGGTTAGGGTTGAGCTAGGGTTAGGGTTAGGGTTGAGCTAGGGTTAGGGTTAGGGTTGAGCTAGGTTTAGGGTTAGGGTTAGGGTTGAGCTAGGGTTAGGGTTAGGGTTGGGCTAGGGTTAGGGTCAATACATGTTTTTTTAAGGTAGTATTACTAAAACCAAAAGTACAAGGTACAAGTACTTCATAATAATTGTACCTGTGGTGGTACATGTCCTCTACCAGAAAATATAAGTGTTATTAATACACTACTGACAGTAAAGATTTTATTGCACATCAAATTTGGAAAGAATTGCATTACTGTAGGAAAAAAGTATTATTTTGATCAATACATTGTATTTTAAGCTAAGATTACTCGAAAAGTACAAAGTAAGGCTACTTCATAATGATTGTACTTGTAGTGCTATACGTCCTCTAACAAATGATATGAGTGGCATGAATACACTATTTAAAATAAACTTTTTATTACACATCAAATTTGGAAAGAATTGCATTATTGTAAGTGAAAAACGCTATATTTTGATCGCTGCATGGTATTTCAAGGTAGGATTAATCCAAAGGTACAAAGTACAAGTACTTCATAATAATGGTACATGTAGTGGTACATCTCCTCTAACAGAAAATATATGGATCATGAATGTGCTATTGAAAATAAAGCTTTTATGACACATCAAATTTGAAAAGAATTGCATTATTTTAGGAAAAAAAAGCATTAATTTGATCGATACATGGTATTTTAAGGTAGGATTACTCGAAAAGTATAAAGTAAGGAGACTTCATAATGATTGTACATGTAGTATTATATGTCCTCTAAGAAATGATATGAGTGGCATGAATACACTATTTAAATAAAGTTTTTATTACACATCAAATTTGGAAAGAATTGCAAATTAGGTGAAAAAAGCAATATTTTGATGGTTGCATGGTTTTTCAAGGTAGGATTACTCCAAAAGTACAAGGTACAAATACTTCATAATAATTGTACTTGTAGTGCTATATGTCCTCTAAAAAATGATATGAGTGGCATGAATACATTATTGAAAATAAAGATTTTATTGCACATCAAATTTGAGAAGGATTGCATTATTATAGGAAAAAAGCTTTATTTTGATCGATGCATGGTAATTCAAGGTAGGATTGCTCAAAAAGTATAAAGTAAGGACACTTCATAATGATTGTACATGTAGTGCTATATGTCCTCTAACAAATGATATGACTGACATGAATACACTATTTAAAATAAAGTTTTTATTACACATCAAATTTTGAAAGAATTGTATTATTGTTGGTGAAAAGGGCAATATTGTCTTGGTCAGTTACATATGTATACCGAGTTTTGTACATGTATGTTAAACTGGAGGCAGGGGCTGCACTGCACTTCAGGGGGGAGCTAGCGAGCCATTTTGCCACGCCCATTTCCAATCACCATCTCATATGTAAATTTCCCACCAAACGAATTTTTCTGTTAACTTTCATGAGTTTTTGAGCATGGCAAAGCCCCCAAAAAGGCGATCCTTTGGGGAGAATAATAATAATTCCTTGCAGAACAATAGGGTCCTTGCACGCTTAGTGATTGGGCCCTAATAAAAACTCCTTGCAGAACAATAGGGTCCGCACCCTCTGTGCTCGGGCCCTAATAATATATTTTATTTTGTGTGTTGTCTTTTTTTGTAACTTTATTCTATAATTATAATCATTACAAATAAGTAAACCAATACATATAGCAGTAACACTAACAATACATAATCATATATGAACAATACAAATATAAAGGAAATAAAAGGATAAATAAAATAATAAAAAAATAAATAATAATATCCCTAATAATATTTGTACTTACCTTTACTTCCGGGGTGGGACTTCCCTCAGCAGCACGTCCTCCCGCGCTCGCCACCTACATTCACAACACGAACTCTTAATTCGCACGCAAAGAAACATGGTTCCGTCGTGCTGGGTTCAAACATGAAGAATAAACCAAAAGGAGATGGATGAAGACTTTATCCCTGAGACGGAGAATCTGCTGCCATTTGTGAGGAAACTCAAAGAGGTGTTTGACGTCTGTGACGAGGACTCAGACGGATTTATCCGCCCTGAACACCTGGTCAAGTTGGGCTCTCAGTTCGGTCAAGCAGAACAGGTGAGAACTTGCGTCCTTAACCTTCACTAATTGTTTATTTTTGCATTCACGCTCAGTCTGCCATTCTCCTAAACTAAAGACTAAAACTGAAGCAGCTGCCACATCTCCTTAATGACAAATGTATCCAAATTATTTAATCCTAACATACAGTGCTTACACATCCATATCCAGCTCCAGCCTCTTGCAAACCTTGAATGTTATGCTGTTTGGTGTGTATGAGTGTATTTTGGACTGAAAAGGACATCAGAAGAGGTTTTATTGTCTGCTACATACACCTTGCTTCCCTCAAATCCATACTTGAGAATGTGATATGGAAATTATTCTTCTCTTTCTCACCTTTCTCGCAGCTCTGTGACCAAACTATGCTTGTTTTGGGCTTCCAGCCTTTCCTATTTATATTAGTATCTGAATTACTATGAGGATTAAAAATAAACCCTGCAATCTGTTTGTCATTTTTGAATAATGTTAAAGCTAAATAAAGCTTAAATACTGTAAAAGTCCAACAATATTCACTGTAGTTTTTCCAATTCCTCACAAAGTGGGAAATACTGACAGTTACTATAACCTAGATCTTCGTTTGTGAAGAATAAGGGATATTACTGGATATGTTTTAGATTTTTTTTCCATCAGTCTCACTATGGATGTGTGTAGCTGTGTCACACTGCACGTCACAGTATTTGAACACTGTGGATGAGTGGCTCCCCAGCGCTGTGTTGCTCATCGACAGGGAGCCACTGATTAGCTCCTGTGGGAAGCTTTTCGCTACCTGGGATATGGGTTGATTGGATGAAGTTTATGCAATTTGTATTTCAAGGACCTCCACCCTAGTAGTTCCTGCAGAGTATGATGTAACGCACATGTGATGGTGCCCGACATTATCAAGTGTAACCTTTATCATTGTTTAAATCGGATGATTCTGTTTTTGTGATCCACATATGAGCTTTATTGGAAGTAAGAATTTACACTATAAACATAATATCTATTTTATGATGACCACCCAAGGGACCTAAATAAGATTGTATACAGATAAACAGACATGCACATAATTCACATTTGTGCATTTTAATTGATCTACTATATTAAGCACTTCCCCTGCATGCGTTTCCCTCTGTGTCATTGTACTATATGAGCTAATCCCACTGGCTGCTTCATGACAACCTGACCTACTATTGTACAACACAGGAGGTGACACTCCTCCCAGTTGTACACTCACATGCAAACATGCACAAATATAATCTTTCAGTTTCTACCTCCGGCCCCTTTTCTTTCCCCTTCACTTTGTCCTTAAAAACTGACGACGAGTCAGAAACAATAATCTAGAACAGCACAAGCTGATTAATACAATTAAAGTTTGGTTTGATCCAAATAGATAAAATGATAGAAGGACGTCAGTGACCTCAATTTAACACACATCAAAATGCAGAACTAAAAACTGGCACTATACTATTTAAATTAAAAAGAAGTCCAAAGAGAAGTTTTCCAATGTATAGATTCAGGTGACTGTTACTGCAGTACGACTTCTCGTGGTTGAGGCACCAAGTTCTTTTCTTCTTCTTTTTTGTCTTATTTCCATTTCAGTCACAGAAAAAAATTGAAATTAGTGCTGTTAAACCTGAAATGGCTGTGGGTATAGCTTGCAAAGGGAATAAGGCATTATTCAGCCATGGTGAAGAGTGCAGCATCCCTCTTAAAGTGATGTGAATGTGGAAGGATCATGAGTCAGGACTTTTTTACATATAGTTTTTATTGTTGGCAGTTTTGCCTCAGTGAGTGCTTAAGGATGACTAAGTCATTTCATGCATGTGATGGTTCATCACCTGCTCCGTGAAGAATACAGCTATGAAATGTGTTTGCTGTGCTCTGATCGTCTTCATAATTTCCCGTCCTTTTATTTATTTATTTATTTTTTTAACAGGTGGAGAAGTTGACCAGTTGTCTGGACCATGACGCTTATGGGAGGATCAGCTTCAAAGACTTCTGCTGTGGTGTCCTCACCATGAAAGGTCAAAATGAGTTGAAATGTTGCTCCTGAGTACAGAATACATACATTGTTTAAGTGTTAGGTAGTGTTTTATTTGGACATGTGAGTGCCCATTCATATCAGCAGGTTATATCAGGAGTAAATAATGAAAGAGGAATTCAGGTGTCGTGAATAAATGACTTAAGAGTTGCACATGTTTCTGTAACTTGCAGCATTTTGCTCTCTTTCACTGCAGCTTAGGGAAACACTGGCTACATTTATATTTCTTTTAACTCAAAGTGGTACAATTTTTTATTATTTTTTTCTAAATTACTGAGCAGAACATTTGCAGCAGTGACATCATTCGTTATTATTGTTTAAATGCATTCTCATATTTGAGTGTTTTTATCCGAAGTGATTCACTGCAGAGCCACCTCTGGATTTTAACCAATGCTCCAATATTTATACAAAATTGTATGGTGGAAAAAAATAGGTGTGAAGACACTTGATTGCTTGACAGGATAAAACCAGTGACAATGATTACAATCAAACCGCCAATTCACCCATATTGTACTGGGGTGGCTATTATCTATAAATCTGGGCGCATGAAGCCGAGGCTAGATTTCAAGTAGGATGAGCCAGCATTTTTCCTTAATATGATTTTACTCACTCAGTGTATTAAAACCATTCTAAGCTTTTCAAGAGAATACGGACTGATCTCAAACCTGCTTAGACAATCAGGTCATCTGGTAATGTTTTCTTTTTTTCTAAAATACATTTAGCTGGTTAGAGTCCAGTATGATTATTGTATACTGTATTTTTTTTGTGCATGTCAAACCCTAATGCTACCAAACCCTAACCAAGTGGAATATGGTAGACAAACATTTATTCAAACTCATCATATTTCATCCTTGGTTCACCTGTTCTCATTGTATTGTGCAGAGAATGAGAGTCTCAGTAAAACCAGGTCAGTGTATCCACTACAGTGGACCCAGCTGCAATTTGTGACATGAGCCGCAAATTTAACACTTTTGGCTTCCAAACCATCTGGACCACTATTACTGCTTTCTTTTAGCTCACAAGTTGCATGAAAAACATATTAATAGGCACTGAAGATGAACCAAATGTAGATGTAGAGTTTGAGGAACCAGTTATGCCATATAGGAGTTAATGTGTTGGCAGCCAGAGACAGAAGAGAAATGCTGATTAAAACCATGGAAAACATCAGAAATAATTTCATTGTTAATTTGTAACTGATTTAAGAAATTTTTCTTAGTTTTATTGAACACACAGCGCAGTTGATTCCAAAACTGTTGAGGATTATGCAAATCTTGAGGAAGGCTATCTTGAGAGTAGTTGGAGTTTTCATTCCTTTTTTTGGTCTTACATAAAGTCCTCAAATATCTGTTGGTTTCCTAGTAACAGAATCTTTATATGAGGAATATTTGGCACAGGCTTTCTCTTTGTTAAAAAAAAGGCAGATAAGATTAATAATAAGTTGTTCTTTTAACACTAAACTAGATTCTTAGTTTCAGCTCATTGCTTTAGCTGCAACCTTACATTTCAGGTTCATTCTCATTACTTCCATGACATAGTTTTTGGCTGCTTCAGGCTGCTGTTTGCAGATAAAAAGCTCTAAGAATCCACTGTTCACTACCTGCTCAGCACCAAATGGCAGCAAACACATTTAGCAGCTAGCCTGCGGACATAGTGGAACATTTGGCAGCTAAAGTGCCAAGTATTTCCCTCAGGAGTTTAGAGGCCAAAAACAGAACTGAAAGAGTGAAGGTTGGCCAAGAGGCCTGAAGCACAGCTCCAAATGAACGATTACGTTTCTCCATAACAGCTCGATATGAAACCTTGCAACTGTTTGCTAACAACATTAAGATAAAAGCTGATAATATGTAAATGTTGTGTTCATAGTTGGTTGTCCCTGCCCTCAAGTTGCCAAAAAATATCAACTTTTTACTCCACACATCAGTTCATTGTGCATTTTGCTGCAGAAGGTTTGGCATCTTTTTCCTCATGTCAGCTCTGTAAGCCCTCCCTTTAGTGCAACATCGCAGGTTTTTCCTGTGTTGTTCTCCATGGATTTATGGTTGATATAACATCTAACGAATAATGAATAACATATAAATTGAAAACCTAACATGTTAAATCACTTAACACCACAAAGTGCAGCAGCACATTATCCATAATCAGAACACACTAGTCAATGTACAGGTGTTTGTATTAACAAGTATGTTTTGTATTTAGCAGTCCATACAGTGTTTGTATCTCAGATAGGAAATAATTGCTCTGCGGAATCTCTGAACAGAGAGATGAGTCATGCATGCTCTTTTTCATGCAGGTTATGTCAGGATGCTTAAAAAGAAAAGTGGGCCACAGTTCATCACAGGGCCATATGACACAACCAAGAGTCCCTATCAGGTAGGTTTTTAAAATTAGCAATGTGTGTGTGTGTGTGTGCGCACATAAATCCTTTATTAATTTCATATCTACTGAAATGTTATCACCTCCAGTCACTGTTTTTTTTTTCTCTACTGTCTCAGCTCATATGACCGCAAGTTAACCATCCTTGACTTTCACTTTCACGGAAGTGAAATTGAAAAATATTGGTAGCATTAGGGAGGGGGAGGGGCGAGGGAGTTTTCCCCAATCAGAAGCGCAGCGTCATTGTTAGGACAATTAGTTGTCACTGTTAGTCAGGGACCTGCACACGTTATTGCGAATGCTGGCAGCATGTCATTCTCAAAAGCAAAGGAAAGTTGATCAAGAGAACCGAGAATTCAAAGAAGAATGGACAGAGAAATATGCATTTATTCTCCCACAGTCCAGCACCAAACCAATGTGCTTGATTTGCACAGAAACCGTGGCCATCATAAAGAGTGGTAATGTGAAACGCCACTATGAATCGAAGCACAGCTATTTTGAGCAGCAGTATCCCCAGAACACAGAGGTGAGGACAGCAAAACTTACTCAGTTAAAATCTTCCTATCAAGCCACAAACAGACTGTTTGTCAGATCTATGACAGTGCAAGAGAGAGCAAATGAAGCCTCACTCAGAGTGGCCTGGGTTTTGGGCAAGCACAAAAAGCCCTTTTCTGATTCAGAAGTAGTGAAGGAGTGCATGACTGAAGTAACTCAGGCTTTGTTGGAGGGTAAGGAGGAACAGGAGATGTCTGAGAAAATTAAGCAGATACCCTTATCAAACTCCACTACAACCAGGAGAACTGAATTACTTGATAAAGACCTGGTGACACAGCTATATGTTATGGATGTTGATTTATGTCATGGGCTTTACTGGCATTGTTCCGGACCATTGACCTTGTATAAAATTCACAAGTGGACCTTTAATAAAAAAGTTTGAGTACCCCTGCCCTATATCCTATATTGAGACAATAATCTGGATTCATTTTGTGAGTGCTGTATGCATCGAGATTACAGGAAGTGAGCCCCAGATTAAAAGTAATATAGCCAGACACTACAGAGACGCAGCTTCCCTGTGACTCCCTCTGTATTAGAGTCCAATTATACACATGTGAGTATAGTTGTTGCACATATGCAAAATAAAGATTTGACACCAGTCCCAGTTCCTACCATAATGACAAAGATCTTTACAGTTTTCAGTAAATCAATAAATGCTCATCGCCAACAGCCCTCAATATAAGACCAGTTACACTCTGTCCTGTGACAAGTTTCATCCATTTTACAGATACGTAGCAGTCTGTAAACAGTAGCTGTAAATCTTAAGTAGGTGCACCTTGTACTTCACTGTTCTGACCACTGGGTGGTAGTGTACAGCTGCAGTTGTGCACATATGCTGCAGAGACGTAGACACATGAAATACCAAAATCAGTCAACACTTACTGGTAAGTCATTAAACATAATTGCATGCATAACATTGCATAATGTTATTATCTGCTGCGAAAATTTCACAAAAATTTAATTTGGTTTCCAGTTTTTTTTCATCCAATTTCTGTCTCATCTTCTCTTTGATGCTCAGCAATGTTACAGGCTGAGAGAATTAGTTCATTACAACGTAATGAGAAGAAAGATCCCTTGATGGTACAATATGAAACATGCCATTAATGCATGGATGCTCTTGACAAATTGTATGTTTTGTACAATGCAACTTAATGACAGTCACATGTGTACTTTGCATAGCAACAAAGTCAAATAACTGTTCTAATACTGCTCAGTATTCTGTATAACATTTTTCATCAATAGTCTAGCTTTAGATTGCTTGTATTTTAAACTTGACTCCACAGGTTTAGGCTAGTTAAGAGTCTTCACTGCCATTCGCACAGTGTAATATTTCATTCTACTGATGGAGAAGTGCTCTTGAAATATTCACAGCGGGTGAAATGCAATACGGTCACTTCCTACGGTGTCTTTGACGGGTGATACAAAACACTTCTCTTTTTTGGAAGTGCAGTCTCATCCGTGCACTTCCCTGTGAGGCATTGCCTTTAACTGATTTTCTGGTCGCAGACGTGCCATCGTCGACTCCAAGAGGAGGTGTGTATGTTCGTACAGGGTTGATTGTTTTATCATTTCACGACACCGTTGTAGGAATAGTTGTCTGTTTGAATACACCTGCATTGTGTTTTAACTTGGAAATGTTGCGATGATCAGCCATGTCTCCTGAATGGAAATATTCATGTTTACTGTCATTTTGCAATATATATATACACAGACTGAGGATAAATGATGCAATGTGTCTTTAGCTGTTAGCCTTAGCTGTTAAAAAGATCATCATTTAAAAGAGAAACGGCTGAAAAACCTGTCAGTCTTTTATTAGACTCTTTTTTTTTACAAACTGATAGGCAGCCTGACTGAAGATGATATATACCAAGAGATGATTTCAATTTGTCCAACAGCAATACTGTTAATATATCCCCTATGATATCTGTAGGTTTAGTCGGCCCTTATAGACAATGTTATAAATCAATTAACAGAACGACTTTATCAATTTGATGGAATTGCCAGAAAGAGATACTCCCATCTGGTTAGTTATCTATAACCTGGTTTTAATTTTTTTTAAAGCAGTGTTAATATATTTACACACATATTTTTAAGATATTCATTTTGGTAGAGGATATTTTATCGATATCGCCCGCTCCTATACAGCTAATGTTAATGAAGATGACGAGGATGACGCTGTTAGTTACAGTAAGGATAATGTTGAAGAGATCTTTCTAGAAGGGGAAAAAAAAAAAGATTTGATAAAACTGTCTAAATATTTCATACAGAGCACATAGATACTTGGAATACATTCCAGCTTGTTTACATTCTGTTTGAAGTGATTGTACATGTGCATGTTGGCTGCTCTGTATACATAATTGATGTGTTGTAAGATCAAGTTCATCATGCTAAGCAGCATAGATGGTCATTTACATGTGGTGAAGAGCAACTGGAATATTGTGTTCTATATAAAGCATCTCTTCTTTTAACCTAGTTTTGATGTTTTACCGGACGTTTGGGTGAAGTATGCCTTTGTTCTGAAACACTGCGTCAGAAAGCAGCCACTGCATTAATACTCGTTGAAAGCTGCAACCCAGTCGATGATAGTCTTGGTTTCTAGAACAGGCATACAAAGTGCAATCTGCAAGTACTTCCTCTGTTCCATCTTTAACTCTTTGTCTTTGTAGAGCTTATCTCATTTTCCTGTAGAAAAGAGATTTCCTCTTTTGGTGGATGGATATTATGTGAAACGAACAACGGCTTATTAACCTTACCATCGATAGAAACCACTTTATTAACTTTTTATCACTTCAGTCTACTGGAGGTCCTTTGTAAATGTCTCCTCATATCATTTTGACATTAGACAAGCCTCTTTCTCTTTTGTTGGGTGAGGATATGTTGCATATTTTTTTTAAATATAGAGATCAATATAAGCTCATTTATTTGAATGTCGGTGTCCAGTTGTGTCAAATGTGTGAACATTTTTTTCTGGAGTAAATTGTGTTGCCATAGCGAGGAGAAGGAGGAATCCCAGAGCTCCCCAGGGTAGCCCTGCAGAGGTGTGTGTATGGGAGTGTGTTTCAGAGAGTGGAAAGAGAGAGGGGGGTGAAATAAGAGAAGGACACGTGAGAAGTGTCTTTTTTTTCTTTCTTTTTTTGCAAGAGATGTAGGGGAGGATTTATTAGCTTGTTCTCTCCTGCTGCTTGGAAACACACACATATACATATGCAAATATTAGTAAATATGGGAGGAAGACTCCGCATGGCCTAAACAGGTGCTGATATGAATTTAGCATGGACCAAAGACAGTTTGAACTGATGTACTAAGTGTATACAGTATGCATACTTAAGTGTGTGGGAATGTCTTCGCCTGGGATGCTCAGCTCCATGGTATAAAAGACAGGGAGAGCAGGATCAAAAGCACACATAAAGGATGAATGTATGATAATGAAATCAGTCCATCTATGTAAGCTTATATCAGTCAATCTTTCTTGATCATATTTACAGCAGCTGTCCGCCCCATGCAATGTGCACACAAACACCAGCAGAGGAGCGACTTCAGTCCGTGTCTATACACAGCATGTGTTCAGGCACAGTATTCAGGTCCCCTGCAAGTTGGCATTGAGTGGAACTTGAGCAAATGCACCGCCTGAGGAGACACATTGTGCTTTGTCTGTCTGTGATGTTCAGTAGATTCATCAGAGCTTTTCCGCCGAACAAACCTGCCGCCTAAAGCTTGAAATGAGGTGGATGCAAACCGCAAGAGTGGGTCAAGTACAGTAGCTGATGAATTCAAATTAATATTAAATGCTTTATGTTCCCCTTAAGAGGCAATTAAAGGCAAGTAGGTGTGCAAACAGAATATAACTAGAAGGGCTATCTGAGAGCACACACCTTCACCAAGGCTGTAAAATATTTCCTGGATCGGCATCTTGATCCGAATCTGCCTCAAAAACGAATCACTCTTCCCCATCCCAACAGCCAAACCTCTACAGATTTAACTGAAATCCACTGGGAACTTTTTCAGATATTCTGCTATCGACAAACAAACAAATCAATAAAAAAAACAACAGACTGACAAACAAATGAAAATATAACCCCCTGACTGAGGTAAAAACACACATATGACTTTGTTAGAAGACACACAGTAGAGGGGAACTGCAGTGACTTCTGCTTATTTATGTGCTAATTCTAACCTGCTAAAACTAATTTCTTCTACATGTTCAGCTCACTTAAACTTCATCTATTTAGAGTCAATTGAATCAGAAACAATAGCTTAAACATCTTGGTTTAATATCTCCTCACATTCTATTTTAGGCAATTATATGTTTAAGTTCCTACAAAACACTAGTCCTCAACCAGCAGGAGACCCTTTAGAGATTGATCCTGAAAATATGTGCATATTGTGGCCCAGATTTGCTCATCTGCTGGAGAAAAATATTTCATATAATAGTATTTTCACCTCCTCCATCCTCCCATAGAGAGGTGGGGGTTTTGTTTTGTTTTTTACCTCAGGGTTTCCAGCAGGTCAGTGGAATTATCGGGGCTCTCTGCTTCAAATGTGATTTCCTGTCAAAGCTTGTCTGCTCTTTGCTTCTTTACTTTTGCTTGTTCTGTCTCTCTGAGCTCTCAGTGATCACACATCCGTTATTGTCTTGAGGCTATTTTGTTTGCGTTTAAATGTGTTATGGCTTCAGAGGTGAGGTAAGCAGGTCAGATGTACGCTAAAAACAATTGACATCACTTCATCTTATTATCCTCATCTTTGTGTTTCATGCTCTTCTCTGTTTTTGTCCTCCCTTCAGTTTCATAGATGTTGTTGTTTAGAACCCCTTTTTATTTCATTAATTATTATGAACCATCCACTCATTTCCTCTCCCCTTGCTTATCTACATCTTCCTTTCCTTTTTCTCACCATCATCCTCCTTCTCCTCCCTTCCTCATTAGCAGATCAGATGAACAGTGAGGAGGAGATTACTCTGCCAGCCTCTGCAGTCATTTCATGGTCGGATTAAAAGAACTGAGATGGGAGGAAAGTGAGGCAGAAATGTGAGAATTGAGACGGAATTCAGGAGAGAATAATAACGGCGAAAGTTGAAGCAAGGAATTCAAAAAGGGGGGGGGGGGGGGGGGGGGTGAAAAAGGGAATCAGGCAGAACAGAGGGAGCACAAAGAGCATGTCTTTTACCATTGTTTTTCAGCAGATGGCCAAACCGCACTGCTGGCTGTGTAGCATGCAACATCCCTGTCACTGCCTGCAACACTTCCTCATGCTTTGTGTCGGCTGTCTTATCAGTGAAGTGCCTCCCATCATCTGTTTGTTCAGAACGTATTTGTGTTGTTGTTCATGCACTTTTTGTTATAGGTAGTATTTTTCTTGTCACTCAGCAGGGCAATGATACAAGTGGCTCATGGTTCATACAGCAGTGTCATTTCATGCAGAATTAATCCGTGCCATAAACCACACTGAATAACTAGCAGCTCTCATGAAGGCTGTTGACAGTAAGTCTGCAGGAGCACTTGATCATAAATCTGACTTCGTATTACAGGCCTCAAGATAAGCAACTCGAAAAAAGGATTGAAGGATTGATGGCTAAGGATTACAAATCTATTGACTTGTTTTCATGCCAGTCTTTAAATGTTTTCTCACGAGGATAGCAGGACAAGTGCATCTACCGATCTGTTAAAATAATTCATATCTCATCTAAGAATCTGAAAACCACATTACGGTAAAATCAACTTGTGTCGGATCTTTGTTGTAGTTGGGGACTGTCAGTATGATTTGTAGAGTTTGGCGTGTTTCTTTCTTTCTTTTGTTTCTTTCTTTCATTGCCTTTTTGTTATTTATGTGTGATTTATGTTCTACAGCACATGCGGATCAGCATAAATGACCTGTACGTGTGAATGCCTGCAGACGTGTTAGGGTTTGGACAATCCAGAACCAACATGATGAAGTTTCTGTGACCTTCAACGCCAAAAGAGCTGACCCCTTAAAACAACCATGGAAACCTCAAGATATGTGATGCCACACTGTGAGCCATATGGTATGATGTGATGTGATGGCACATCACGACAGGCTGTCTTTCAGATTCGCCGTTCTCTTGTGATCAGAGGACAGCTCTGGCAGCGTGAGCCCTTTCTGTGAAGCTTGATAGTGACCCAGAGCTTTCTCAGCTGCCATGGTTAAATTCATTTTTGAAGTTTAATTTAAGCTGTCATCATTTGTCATAGTAGATATGGTTAGTTAAAGGCAGTGTCCCATCTTCTGTGGACTTTACTACAGCACAAATTACACATCCTTTTCAAATTATATGAAGTACAAGTACATCTTCAAAATAAATCTGAGGATTTAAGCACTCTGCACTTAAAACATTACTAATATTTGCGCCATGAACTTCACAGATATTGAAGAGCGCTTTTTTAACTGACATTCTTCAGGCCTCATTCTCCATTCAGATGGAAACAGAAATAAATTAAATGGTCTGGACAGTAAATAATAATGTCCTGTTCAATCTGTCCAGATGTTTGAAAAGGCAGTTTAGCAAAGTTAGAATTGCATCCTCACCACCTTTGACTGACGGAGGAGGATTCTTGTAACTACATACTTGTACTGAGGAAGCTGTGATTTTATTAGTTTCAGATTTTGCAAGAGTAAAAATTAAGTGTCCCTTTCTGCCCCAAATATTGGTCCTTTCTTCCCTCTATCTTTATAGTTGTTTGTTTCTTTGACCTCCATTCTCTCCTTTCTGACTTGCTTTCAATCAGCCCACCCACCTTTTTTTTCTTCTTTTTTTTCCTCCAGCATCACTTTCTCTCTCTTCCTTTCATCTTTCCTCTGTGGTTCTCTCCCCGTTTCTCTCCTTTCCCCCTCATTGTCTTTCTGTTTGTTTGATTAGGTCGCTGATTGCCCTGTGATGTGTGGATTGAATGGAAAAGCTGTCACGGCAGCTCAGTTCTGGATCACTGCTCCTCCTTTTCTCCCTATCTCTTTTTCTCTCTCTCTCTCTTTCATACACAACAAAGACGCACTCTTTCGCTCATAGCCGGTGTTATGACATTGCATTCGTCAAACTGACTTGAAATGATCATATAACTTATAGGTGGGCCTGTCTAATACAATATTAAACAGCATGATATGAGCACAGTTCTGTATGCAGAAATATTGGCTTGAGGAAAATAAGAAAGGAAAAGATAAAACCCTTATTGGAAAGTGCAACAATTCCGAGTATAAAAATATTAACTACATTACTGTAACTACAGTCATGCATTTTTCACACTCAAGAAGTATGTGTGCATTATTAAATATCAGTTAAATATTTGTTAGGTCATGTTCTACAATTTAAAAAATGCATTGTGATATTTTGTCTGTTCCTTACTGTCATTAATGAAAGCAGTTTAACAATGTTCTAGCACCAACTTGTTGCAGTCGTGAGGCGATAGACTGATGAACAGCCCATGTAGGGAGTTTAAAAGGCGACATTTCCACACATAAATGTTGCCTCCACCTCACGATTACCATACGACCATTTAGGAAGTTCATGCTTGCACAAACTGTTTTCACAGTTGTTTCAACACTGCGGAGGACGCACAATAACCTCACAGCTGTCTCAAATCCTTCCTTCACATGCACAAGAACTGTGTGATCGAAAAGAAAGGACTCATCTCGGTTTACTGTGACCAACCTCCTGTGTGTCGGCGCCCATGTGTCTTGTCAGCCGCAACGCTGAACTGCACTGCTTCAAAATATGACGCTCAGCTTTATCACAAGTTAAATAAGCGATCACTGCTGTCCTATTTTGATCTTGACATTGGTTCCAGTGCTGCATGGCAAATATTCTGTGACGTTGAATGTGTCTATTGTGCTACAAAGTTGTGAAAAGTCAGCATGTTTAGGAGATAAAGCCTACATGTGTAATTACAAATGAATTTACAGTATGTGTCCATTTAGGATGAAAGACTAAAATGTGTTTGAGAACAGTTGAGACTTTGATACTGTGTGTGTGTGTGTGTGTGTGTGTGTGTGTGTGTGTGTGTGTGTGTGTGTGTGTGTGTGTGTGTGTGTGTGTGTGTGTGTGTGTGTGTGTGTGTGTGTGTGTGATCTATGTGCATCTTGTGTTTGTTTATCTCTTTTCAAATTGCGTTTATTTTCCATGACCTTGGTCAATAACTCCTTTCATTGTTCAGTGTTTCTCCTCCTGTCTGTCAGGCTGATTAGCAGCCATTGTCTGGTTGCATTGTTTCGGTTCAGCTCTCTCAGAATGCCCTCCCTGCTTACAGTAACCTTTTAATAGACAAAGGGAGAACCTCCAAATAAAACCCCTGAGTATCCCACCGAAGTACTGCAGCCCTTCTTCTTTGGTTCTGAGATGCAAATACACCAGAGGTCTTTTGATATAATGGTTAGAATTTTGTAGGAAATTTTGAGACACATTTTTGACAGAATTCTTCTCCAATGCTCCCCTTCTATCAGTCTTTCTTTTTCTTTCTTTATCTCTCTCTCATTTTCCTATCTCAGCTTGTAGTTGGACTTGTCCCAGTCTTCCTCACTTCCTCATTGATCCCTCTGTCGCTCGCTGTCCCATTGGTCTCTTAGTTGTTTGATAGATGGATGACCAGTCAGCCAGCCAGTCCTATTCAGAATATTGAGTCAGTCCTGCATGTTTGTTGCACCTCTTTTAACCCACGATCTCTTTTCTACTCCTTTTTAAGGGACTGGAGATACACAAACATGATATATGTTGCAGTAAGTGAATCATGGCCCCTGTTAATTTGCACGTAAGGGAGACAAACACATCCATCCATACATTCCTCATCAATGCCCATATGTCAGGGAGGAAAAACACTAGTTCTAGTTGGTCAGAGACCAAAAGGTATCTATTTAGAGGCAAATGGGCTGAGTTTGAGATGACATGAAAATACAAAAATATGTGTTCTTACTAGTGTCCTTTGCATCAGCGCTTCATGCAGGATACTCTGACATCACGTGTGTGTGAATTTGCACGCCCTCTTAAAGTACATACCATCCTCTCTGAGTGGAGTCTGAATATTATTGTATACTAGATTCTTGTCTGTCATTCATAATATTCATAAACAGACACAGAGACATAAACAGATCTCACCATGTGAACACTAATCAATACCTTCACAACTGTGTGTGAGATTTCCCCGCAGGCAGCACTAACCCAGTGGCCTGGATCGACTCACATGACAGCCCTATTGTCACAAACAAAGACCCGTGTCCCGCTGTAGGAAGTGCTGCATCATTTAGACATTAGATCTGTGGGATTCCTTCCAAATATTCTCTTTGCTACTGGATATGTTGCTGCTTTGATTCAATATAACCACAGATGTGAAAAGAATGTTGTCATGACTATTGTTCATATTTTACCGACAGTTTCTGCTATTCTCTAGATTTACGGTAGCAGGAAATAATATTGCCTTTGTCTGTACAATACTACAATATACTCTACTCTTGCTTGCTGCTTCCGTATGTGTCATACTTTTTACACACAGTGGTGTATAATTTTGCATGGATTAAGTGAAAGAATTAGTTAAAACCTCAATGTTTTTTTTTTGTTTAGCCTTTTAAATTCATGGTTTTATGATAAGAAGTTATTCCTGTTTATAGCTGTTTTTTTAATTTATAATATTATTATTATTGTACAGTCTTTGTACGTCATGATGTAGTGAAACAAACTTGAAGTTTCATGTTACATACGGCCAGCTGTGGCTCAGAGGAAGAGCGGTCCTACACTTACCAGAAGGTCAGCGGTTCGATCCCCAGCCCCTGCAGGAGATAATAGTAAGAATAATTCAAGATACTGAACCAAATTAGCTCCCAGTGGCTGTTCCTTTGGTGTGTGAGTGATGGTGTGAATGGTTATCGCTCCTGATGAGCAGGTGGTGCCTTGCACGGTACGAATGCCACGACTGTATGAATGTGTGTGAATGGGCGCTATATAAGTACAGTCCATTCCATTCCATTTACATATATCTATCTGTGTCATTCTCTTAATATGGCTCTCGTGTTTCCCTCTCCTGCTCATGTCTCCTTTGCTCTTATTAACTGAATCTACATTTCTCAGTCTCACATACTGAGACGCATTTATTCATGGTCCTACCTTTTCTGTGAAGCCCACCAAACTCAAGATAACAACAGAGGTGACAACATTGCACGTTGCAGCTCTTTCAATCTTTCTGTTGCCTGCTCACTGACTTGCTCACTCACACTCTAGCCGATCCTTTCCTCTCACCTCCTCCCGCTTCTGACAAGTCTAGTTCCATGTTGTCAGATCCCTGTCACCCCCAGCATCCACGTTATTTATTTATTTAGGTGTTGAGGTGAGGTGTTGTCAGCAGTGGTGCAGTGTTTTTCCTGTTATTTCAAAGGGGCACCAGATGTGCCTACATAGACTGGTTCACTACTTATGCAAATGTACTGTACCTTCCATGTATCCAACCAAAACCCGCAAAACAAATAGTTTTCCTCGGATTTAGAGACTCACACCTGCATGGATGTGTCAATGCATCCCTACTGGTGCACCGGGATTTCTCAGGAGGATGGCTGCTTTACTCCAAACAGCTTCCATCTGAACATGGACTGTGTATGTGACCTTTTTGGTGTATAGCAAAAGAATAAAATAAAAGGAAAAAATGAGAATATTATTTAACATTAGATCCTGTCAGCATGTCAGGAGATTTAGAAAATGAATGAACTTAAGCTACTGTGCATTCTGCGTGTGCATCACGAGATCTACACACAAAGGGACGCACAGCAGCCCTCCTCTTCCTCATCATCATCATCATCAGTCAAATATTGATGCATTTCCTCACATGCATGCATGGGACAAAGAATTGGAAGACAGTGGTAGCAGAGGGACCGCATACCTGTCCCTCAGTGAAACATTCCTCTGGGAATGTTTAAATAGCAAGGCACCAGGTGCAAGTGAAACTGTTGTTTGAGGGGAATGTGAAGTGATTGGTTTTAAGTCATGGCCCTAAACACACCTATGAATAAATACTCTGGCCCAGGTTACGCACCATTTAAGTAGCTAGGAAAAGAGAGATGAACATGCCCCAAACGAACTTTAGACTGTGCCCTTTAGGTCATTTACATATGGCCCCAAACTTTGAATGTGGCATGCTCCAGTGAAGATTTGACAATGCCATGTTGCTAACTGTGGGAAGAGAGAATTTCTGGAGAATCTGCTGCAGCATGTAGCACTGAATACCTAAGCCTATTATAAAGCAGCTTGAAGACACATGGCTGGACTGCTGGCCTATTTACAAGTGATTAATAACATTGTCACAGGAAATACTCACGTGGCAGTCGTATGACTCTACATGTCTACAAGAAGTAGTAGAAGAGATATTGTAATTTACAGTACTCAGCCCAAATAATCCTAGGAACCCACTGCTCCCTGAAGAATAGCCCTACCTCATCTAATACTTTTAAGCCTCTACTCCTTCTTCTCTTGTTCTGTGGGGCCTCTCCCTCTTCAGCTCAATCCATTACACCCCCCCTCCCTACCCTATCCCTCTCTATCATTCATCTTACTGCAATGCGAACCCCAGCAGCTGGTTAAGAATCCCCACAGAGCTGTTTCAGCTGAACTCTCCTTCTTGCACTTTTTTTTTTACCTCCACCAGGGGTTGTGTTTTCACCTGTGTCCATTGGTTGGTTGGTTTGATTGTCAGCAGGATTACAAAAGACTACTGGATGGATTTCCATGAAACCCGGTGAAAGGATGGTGCATTGGCAGGAAAGAACCAGGAATGTTTTTCCACTTACCTTAACATTGACATTTTTCAAGATTTTCCCTAATTAGGCAAAAACTGCTAAACCAATTTCCACAAAACTTCATGTAGGTTTGGGGAACAGATGAAGGAAAAAAACGTAAAATTTTGTTGCTGATCCGGTGAGAGGGGAGCCTCCAGGAAATGTTCTATAACTTCCATAACATTGCGTGATAGTGCTTACAGAACTGAATTGCACAAATCTTTGTGGATGGGTGAGGCATGATCCAGGCAAGCTTAACTTTCTTTGGCCTTGACAGAGGCATGCACTCTACTGACTGCCATTATAGTTTGTGTTTGTTTTTTGTATTTATACTAGTGTGTGTGCTGAGAGTATTTAGGTGTGTTCTCTTTCCTGTCAACCCGAACTTCCTCATTATCACTTAGCCTCCTCACTTTAATACTGCACGTCCCTTCACTCCATTATGCATTTTCAGGCAGTAATGGAAAAATGTTTTCCCCCCTCTGAATAGCATTAACATAACTGTGTTAACACCTTGGCACATAGTGAAAACCAGCCCCTCAGTCCATAAATGTGTTGCTGTTCGAATGAGGCAGGTAGGCATGAATAGAATTGTAAATGGCTTCTTTGAAAAGGAGGAAAGGGGCCAGCCCGCTAACAAATTGCACATAAACAAATAGCCACGGGCCAATAGTTGAGCCACTGCCAGCATCTTTGAGAAATGACAGAAAGAGAGCAAGAGTTAGAGAGAAAGGAGACTATAGGGATGGCACATTCCTTTCCACACAATGAGGTTTCATTTACCTCCCTTAGCTTAGAGGATATGCCCTTCCTCCTCTTCATCTTTCGTACCGCCCCTCTCTCTCATCACTCAAGCAGCTTCTGCTCTCTGAGAGAGATTTTCTTGCATGCAAAGTTATGAAATTAAGACTTTAAATAGGAAAATACGTCAACAAGTGGGAGATTGATGACAAGAAGTTCACTGACATAAAACCTTCAACAACCATTTTTTGTTATTTTTGCAGGACTAAGTTTAGAGTCAGCTAAGTACAGTCAGCTGGTAAAATCTGAGCTAACACCATACCAATGTAGCAGCATATACCCAAAAAGAGATTTAACATTTTATCATAATTATAATGACAACATAGAGTAGGTTCATTTACAGATTAATCTTATATATTGGGTATATCTAGTGAGGAGGAAAGACAGGCAGTAGCCGAGACAATAAAAAATATGTGCTCAAAAGTAGCATATAGCAAGTAGAAAAGCGACATACAGAAGCTATCATCCTTCTCTTTGTTATTTCAAGTGGCACAGTGAGCAGATGGGATTTGTTGTGATGGCTGTAGCCTGTGTGATTTATGCTTCCACAGCATGGGGAACAAGTCCTTCAAATAAAAGTAGGACAGCACCAATATGAGGATGGGAAAAAGGAACAGGATCTTTAAAAAAAAATGTAATCTATTCAGTACACAGATACACATATACAGACACAATGATATTGGAATTCATCAGCCAGTTCTAGACCAAAAATAATGAGCACAAACAGTGAGATTAGGAATTGCTACTGGAGATCTGAAAGAAAAAAAGAGAATTTGTCCTCTGGTTGTATTGCTTGTGCTGCACAAATGAAACCAGGTCATCTCAAGCTTCACACTAACACAGATACAGCGGCAGTTAAATCATTCTAATTGTGCTATATCTAACTCAATCTGCAATTAGTGTACAGCACTACATCATATAATAACAAAAATATAGTTTTGTCCTTTATCTTAGTTTCACTGATTCATTTAAACCAGTTATTAACTTTTATAACTAGTCGGCACTCGGAGAGCACAAGCCTCCGCCAAGGCAGCTCAGTTTTCCTATTATGTCATTATCATATTTGTTAATTCGCAGTAGGGAATTTTACTTGGAGATTCAGTTTATATCATGTTACGAGAAAAGGTTTTGGTTATTATAATGCGTAGAGCTGTGTATTGCTGCAACTAAAGATTATTTAATTTTCAATCTGTATTTTTTCGATTAGTCATATAATAGTCTATAAAATGTCAGAAACTTTTTTTAAAGGTGGCCCATTACAATTTCACAAGTTGGTATATTCAAGAGTATTTGGGATTTTGTAACATTACTTTCACAATTAATTCATGTTGAGCTCCAAGCCATCAAAATACAGACTAAATGGTGTCTTTTCCTGTTTTAAAGGACACACTGCAGACACAAGTCATTTTCTTAACTCATTTGGCAGTGAAATGAACAAATCCGCCGTCGCTGCTTTGCCATCACCTCCCTCCTATGCAATGCTGCCTGCTCCCTTTTCTTAGTTCCATTGTGTCTAATCAGTTCGTCTTCCTCTTTTTGACAAATCTCGTGGAGTCTGTTGCATCACTGAAGACAAACCTTTTCAGTTTAAGTGGCAAATTTCCCCTCCCTCCCCCGGACAGGCACTTGCCTCTTTTACAGCAGAGACAGACAGCCAGGCAGGGCCTGATATGCAAATATAGCCTGAGTAGGCGGCAGCCAAGGGCAGAGTGTGCAGCAATGTGAGGACTCCTGCAAGCCCCGCCTACAGAAGCCAGTTGCTAAGGAACCATGCAAGGGGAGGGCGGGGGGGAGGAGGCGGGGCCACAAATTCAACAACTGTTGCCTGATCAGAGGCTCACTGTGTGAATGCAAGTAAGCTGAACCAGTCAGTAAGAACGGGTGTGAGGGTGAGGGTGTGAGAGCCAGAGTCTGTACTTCTGTTTGTGTGTGTCTGTGTGTGTGTGTGTTACAGAGAGAGACACAGTCGCAGTCTCTGTTGTTGGAGAAGCCAGGCAGCCGGTTTTAAAGTGAACGATACATCCTGGACCGTTCCTTTGCCTCTCTGTGAATTATACCACTAACATGGACTCACCCTTTGGACTATTCTGACGCCTCCTCTTCTTGCCTGTGGAGGGAACACCTGTGCGTTTGAGCCTAGACAACGGACTTAGCCCTGGTGAGCAGGGTGAGTGGATGACTTCAGTGGATGCAGGTTTGGCTGGTGGAAAGAGGGGGACTTCTGACCATGGACTCCCCTCACTAGCAGACGGGGTAAGCGACCAGACTGCAGCCCAACCAGCCGGAAAATGGGGATGATGAGAGAATACTTGACAGAATGGGAACAAAACAAAGGAAAGAGAAAGAGATGTGAGGCTTTACTGAAAACAGAGTTTTTAGAGAAGAGGGAAGACTGGTGAGTTATAAAGGGGGAGGTGGGAGGAGGGGGGGGGTCAGCAGAGTCCATTGTCCCCCAGTTGGTGTTTGAATGTGTGTGTTGCATGTGTTTGACGCTGCCTCTCAGCTTCCCTGTCTGTCTCGCTCAGCTGTTGGTGTGTGTGTCATCCCTCTGTTCTGTTCGCTGTCTTCTCATCCCTCATCATGTTCTATTACTCCTCTTCCTGCTTTAGTTGCTGGTGGCTCTGTTGCAGTTCAACATGTCTCTGATGGTAATGGGGAGTAATTGGAAATCAGGGTATCTGGAAGGCGAGGGAGGGACAGAGAGAGAGAGCTTGATCATAAGCAGTGTGCAGGGAACAGTATAGATATAGATGTGCAGCTACAGATGGACTAAATAAGAAAACACAGAGGGAGAAGAACAGATAATTGTGGAAAAATGATGTTTCCAAGTGTAAATAAAGTTATTTCAGTCTGATTATTTAGGCCGTAGTTCTATGAAAATGAGCAAGTTTATACCATAACAATGACATTGTGTTTTAAACCAGCTCTACCAAAAAAAAAGGTGTGCTATAGACAAAGCACACACATAACAGGGCTTAGAAAGACATATTTTATTCAATGACTTCTCCAACAACATCATCATGACTGTGACATAATTTATAAAAAATGGTTTTACTATAATTCAGATCATCCAGAGACATTTATATGATCTAAAACACGTGATTACGAATACAAAGCCTTTTTGGTCATGTGCTGTTGACAAAACAGCAGATACTCACGTTTGTATTTTGAGGGTCTTAAATGCAATGTGACGTCAGACTACAGTCATTTAGAATGACTCCTGGTCTATGTCGGTACATTACATAATGAGATTTACCTGTTTTCAGCCAAGCAGGAAGTCCCCTATTGATCCCAGGCCTCAAAATATTACTGGAAGAGTTCTTTATCTTTCATTTTGGCAGATGCATAAATAGTTGAGTTGCTTTTCTTTTTACAGTAATCTGGTTTTGTTTCCTTAAACAAGACTTTCAGCTTGTGTCTTAGGCACATTGTTGTGTACACCAGGACTAGAATAAGTAGATTAGCACGCAGCACTAAACTGCAATGGATGAATGGAGGCTAATCTGCAGCAGTTTAAACAGTCGCTCCTCTCTTCTGTACCTACTGATACACTGATGCTTGCGGAGAAGAAAGAGCACACTTGACAAGACAAATATTTATCTCAATACAAACACATTCACAGTGTCACTGAGTTTAATGGCTCTGAACTTGTGCTGAACACCTGCAGAAGCTGATTCGGTTCTTTTGCGGTTTTACTTTTAGGAAACATTCAAATGAGTTATTAAAATACACTTTTAACAGTCGACAAGAGGCTTAGCGTCCGCCGCTAACAGCGCACGCACAATGCACCATGCACCCATTCAATGGACAAACAGCAAGAGGGCTGGCAACTAGTTGCATAAGTTGTTTGATGACTCAGAGGGGACGATCAACACACACACCAGGCACGACACAGTTTGACTGGGAGGACAACGCATTAGAACATCAAAGAGTTGTTTAGTGTTTGTGCTACAACATATGAGTCAGGGTGTTGTTCTTTTTCTTCTCTCTTCTTGTCTTGCAATCCCAAATAATATTAGTGATGAGGAGGGGGATGACTGAACCATCCCAAATGTTAGACGTGGAACCATTAGTCAGTCAATCAAAAAATAATGAGAGAAAAAAGATGACCTTTCAGGCTCCAGCTTCTACATTTTGTCGCTTAATATTGTGAAATAAATGTTTTCGGAACGTTGGCCAAACAAGAGATGTAAAGATGTGACCAAGGGACATTTTTCATTGTTAAGGATGTTGTTAAATATAATGGGGGGGGGGGGATGATGAAGTAAAATCCCAGTAGACTGTATTATGCTGTCTGTTCAGGGCTTATTACATACTGTACTCATCAATTCTTCTGGGGGTTGATGAAGCCACACATACTGCCTATATCTGTACTTCAAGGGCAACTTTTCAAAGTTGCATTTCAACATGGCAATTACGTCTTGGCTTGCATTTGAATTTGTAACACCTGAACATGCGAATGGGTATGAATTTCAAGTTCTCCTTGAATGATGACTGTTTATACAAACATGCAATTTGGCTCGAACAGCAATGACGGCATGAATTCCTTAACGCCTTCCTAACCTCGATTGTCATGATAACCTGGTTTCAACAGTTTATTCTTGTCCTAGATCTAATCTGCACTTCCAATCCAAATTTTTTGACACTGACATACTCCCTTGATCAAACTAACTTTTCTCAAGTTACCAATTTTTTTCCTCCTTCATTAGAAACAAAAATGCAACAGAAAAAAACAGTTTCGCCTCTTGGCGTTTCCTGTGTGAATCGAAGCTGGGTTTCATTGAGTTTACCTTCACACAGCTCCCAGTGTGCTGCTCCAGTCCCTCCCTATATTGTGCTTTGTCCATTGCAACATTCTTGGTAATCCAAGCAGCTACCAGTTTCCCTTGAGACTCAGGTGGAAATAAATGCAGAGTGTGGAGTGGTAATGTTTTTATAGATGTCCGGTGTGCATGTCAGCGTGCTCTAAAAGCCCGGTCTTGATGATTAACTCACTGATTTGACTTAAAGATAGACGAACTTGGAGCAAGAGAGGCTTTATATCACAGTCTCAGGTGTGTTTGTGTAGTGTTTCTGTATTTGTTTTGAGTGAGAGCGTGTGTGTTTCGCATTTGCTTCTCAAATGATGACTCAAAAAAATGTTAATGACATATGAGTCATTACTTCCGCTTCGTGTAATGCGTGAGTGTGTGCATGCGCAGAACAAGTATGGCTTACCATAGGAGCTGAATAATACAGACATGCAGGCAGATACATGTTCATACACACAAACAGAGAGTGTGGAAGCTCCCCTGTCATGTCATTTTGCAATCGTTGTGCGAATATGATCATTGCTCAACAAATGAATGTTATTTAAAGGTAATATGTGTACACAAGGGTTGCAACTGTTATTTCTACCATAGATATTTACTGTGTGTTTATTATTTTGTCAGTGCATTTCTTATTTGTGTATGAAGTATAAGAAAATAGTGAAAAATGTTTCCCAGAGCCCGAGGTGCTGTCTTAAAACAACAGTCCAAAATGCTCAGAATATTCAGATTAATATCATATATTATAGAGAAAAGCAGCATCTTTTGGGCTCAGCGCTTCCTGTTTCTGAGATCTGAAGCTGACTGGAGTCGAAATGCAGAATATCAGAGCAGAACCACTCAGTAGTCACTACAGAGATGAATATTTCTGCAGTGGCAGCAATTGAGAAGCTCTGTGAAGTAAAAGAGGATGAGAAGAACAGAGAAAAAGAGAGAGAGGAGTAAAGGCAGAGAAACTCCTCTCGTCTCTGGAGCTGGATCTGACAAACACAAGCAGAGAGACCACTGCTCCTTCTCTATCGCCCTGCTCTCTGTTGTTCCTTCCTCTCCCTCTTCTGTTTTCTCTCCCTGATCCATTTCTTCATATTTCCCCCAATTCCCAATTTGGCCCTTTCTCTTCTGCTCGGCATCAAGTCCCTTAAGATGCTGACTCGCATTAGATCGAAGGATGTGGATCGATCCAGTTGATGTCAGTTCAGGCATCTGCTTTTCCAATCCTTCCCCCGTAAGGGTTTAGCACTCCATCTTCTGTGTTTGTCCTCTCTTGTTTTGCTTGATTGTGTAGCAACAAGACAGTTACTGTCAAACTAGTTATGCAACAAATCAATTATAGGAGCAACACATTAAATTCTTGTATAATCTATTTTTGCACAAATGACGAACCTCATACGTGTTTCTGGAATATTCTTTCAGGGCGGACCTCATTAGAGATCTTTATATGAATGATAAAAGAGTGACAGGAAATTAGATACAAGTTGAAATCTCACACTATTCACAGCATTTTCAGGAAAACAAATTCTGTTCAAGTTCGCCCACTCTTACCCAGTCATGGTCTGGTCTCAGTTAAATCAATAGGGCCTTGAGGTGCATGGTCATCCTCATATTTCTCCAGTGTGCCAGAGGGGCTGATTAATGATTTGTTCAGCACTAAAATGGCTTTGGCCATTGAGCACTCAGTATTGACTAAAGGTGTGTGGAGAGGTGTAAGAATGTTGTCACCATTGTTGTTCAACCTGATAAAGAGATTGCACATTTGATGACTTTAAGATTGATCACTAATCTTAAGTTAATTGTCCTTTCAGTCGTTAACTAATCCGCGTCACTATGCCTGTCACTGTTTTTTTGTATAGGGATGGCAATCTTCCATGAATCTGTGGATTTTGTTTCGGTCAAATTCTGTGAAGCATTTTCGTGTAGAAAATTTGGAAAGGGAGCACTAATGATATTGAAGTTTTATTACTTGTACAATTTCTGTGGCCTGATATGAAATGATGACCGAACAAGGGGGGCGGGGGGGTTCTCTCATCTAGCAGCACATTCCAATATTGGGTATGCTCTCACTGCTGGAACATGCCCCATCAGTTTGACTGACTGTCACAACGTCCTGCATCATGGTGACCTGCCGAACATGGAGGCTGTGACTGCAGGGATAAAACCGACTTTTATCTTCCCAAATTAAAGACCGTTGGACTGGACAGTTTTTAGTTTAGCTGCATGGACTTACCACCGGAAAGCGCGTTGTTTACTGGCTGAAATGGATGGTAAAATTGTTGCAAGAAGATGGCAAGTGTGTCAAATTCAAATGAGGTTGATTAGAAAATATGGTGATAATTAGTGCAAAGCTGGGAAACGCTAAATAAAATGTCACAAAAAAATGTATCATCATCAATCAGATTACCGGCAAGGCTTCGTGTGCAAACTGCAAGAGGCTGTATCTCTTTGAACGTGCCACGGAAGTTAAGAGACACACAGCAGCAGTTTCTGTTCACAAAACAAATTATTCACTTTTATGGGCATTCTGTGTCCTACCATTCACATCACACAGTTCAACTTCAGAACTGAACCATGTAAATCATTGCTTTATCAAAGCCCTCGACATCTCATGAACCAGAGATTATTCCTTTCACAGGTTCACTCAGAGACACTGCAATAAACAATATTGAACGTTTTCTGGAATATTCCATTCAGTACATGCACGAATGGAAAATAATGGAAAAAGCAGGAATAATTCACTATAACAGTATACTATGGTGGCATGAAGTTATGGACATAAAAAATATATGTTCATTGTGTGTCCTCTTGACAGATTCTTCAATAATAGTCACGTCTATAACAGTTGGTTTATTTTTTGATGAGGTCACTGCTTTGGAGGGAAATACTTCTATATTATTCAAATACATTTTTTTGGTTAGAGCTTATTTTGGTCCCATGCTGTCATCTCTTTTCTACAACTTACTGCGCAGGGTACGTATTACTTTTTCTGACTTCCTTAACTTCCTTACTTAACTGGTACATGAATCAAAGAATCAGGGACTTTTTTTTTTTATTGTCGTTGACACAAAAGGTACAAGACGGCTTTTTAATTCCAAGTATTTCTCTGAAACAAACACACCCTTTTTTTGGACTCCCCATAGCAGCCAATATTGTTGCAGTACCTGTAATACAATAACACCACTTGCCAATGGATAGATCTGATCAGCTGATGAGAACAGCTGATATCTCAATTGACAGCCCCAGACAATGACAGCAGGAAATGTGTGAAATGTGAATGTCAGGTTGGTGGCAGGAATAAACTGGCCTACGTGTGCAGAGGAATAGTCTTACTGACTGAACTTTTCCACAAGCTTCATTACTCAGGTCTATGATATGATTGGTAGTCTTCATTCATATTTCATACCATAACATAAACTGCCTATGCCATTCTGAAAAAAACGATGTTCCAAGCAGTGCTTGTTGTTGTTTCATTTGCCTCTGATCTTTTTTTCTGCTGTATCTCTCTCTCTCTCTCTCTGTTTTTTTCTTTTTCTTTTCCATCTGTGTCTCTCTATTTGACATGCGGTGATCTCTCTGTCTTTTGTCTCTCTTTAGATCTCTTTAAGTTTCACTGCTCTTTGTTTTCTACTCCCCTTCCTCGTTTCTCCTTGCTCATATTTCGATGCAGATGCGGTCAATGTAAATAATGCATTTATCTCAGAGAGCTCGGCTGTGTTGAGAGTGTCATGCTTCCGTCATCTCGTGCATAATTGTCTCTACCTGGGAAATCTTGGCTGACGTTCTGTGCATCTGTACTATATTCTATATACATAATATAACAGCACCATGGATGGGACATGGTTGGACTAAGAGAACATTCACACATGGCTACTGGTTGTTATTTACATACATGCAGTCACGTACTGTATTCACATTCACATTGTCTTACTAAAAGAACACAAGAAACACACAGCAAAGATTTGTTCACTCAACCTGAACTCCCGTATGTCAGAAAAGCAGACTGGAGATTGTAGCTGTCCATCTTCTTCTTCTTCTTCTCTTGACACAGGAGAGAAATGATTGTGTGTCTGTATTTGAACTACGGTATGTCAGACACTGCAGCTGCAGACTCATACACAGATCATAAATCTTTCTCCTTTTTTCTTTTCAAGTAAAATGTATAAAAAAAAATCTATGTTCAACAGCATGCATGCTGGGCAGAATAACGTTATAAAGTGGCTAATTATTTTGTCTCTTTTTTTCTTTTTCTTTTTCTTTTTTACGTCTTTCCTGTCCATCTTTACATCAGAGAAAGACAATACATTGATATGAATGTTGACCAAAGCATAATAAGGTATGCTGAAGATTGTCCTCAGTTGACACAGGGTTGCAGATCTTGCTGAACTGCAATGGCAGCTGAATGACGGCACACACACACACACACACACACACACACACACACACACACAGAGAGCATATTTAACGTTTGACTGCTTGCTAATGACTGGTTAAAAGGAGAACTTGGCAGGTTGTGATTAGTTAAATGGAGAATGACGTATGTAAGCGAGAAAGTGCTTGTGACATATAGAGAGCATGATCAAAGAGAGTCCCTCATTATTATGAGTGATAATATCAGACACAAGACTGAAGGAAAATATTAGAAAAAAAATATTAGTTTGTGGGTAAACTTTTCCAACACTTGTATCAGCTGATAAATTATCAATAACAGAGCCGTTTTGGCCCAAACAAATATTCAAGGACTGATGTAAAAGTGCATCAGGCTCCAAGACGACTTCTGGAGGAGCCACTACGGTTAAGGTCACATGCAGAATTTGCCATAGCTCAGCTCAAAGTCACCAGTGATTGGCAGGTTGGATGCTGTTTGGCAGGTTTGCTGTATTTGTGCTCAGGGGAATCAAACGACTTTCTGCAGGTACATTTTTTAGCAGTTACAGCCTCCAGGTTCGACGGAGCAGGCATATACAGAGAGTTCATTAGTGTCTTTGTAACAACAGCTCTCTCAAAACATTTTTCATTTGCAACCACGTTCTTGATTGTCAGCTCAGTGATTATCGTTTGACTTCCTCACTGACACACATTCACCTGAAAAGAGGAAAATAACACTCCTTAAATACTTCAGTCACTTCCAGCCTTTACTGTGTATATTTTATTAGCGTAACATGTGCATAATATTGCTGAATAACGAAGGTATTTATAATGATGGTAGTTGGAGCCTTAACCTTGATTTCTTAATTTAAGAGCTTATAATATCACTAAGGCATCGCTTCAGTGACTAAAAGGTTTTTACTCTGCCACTTCATTCAGCTTCATTTGAACTCATTCTAACACCATCTGTTTTTATACATGAGTTGATACTTCCTATGAAAAACCTCTTCTTCTCTCTTCCTCACAACAAGCTCAACAGGTGTAAAACTCCTCCACTGTGTTAGCTTCAGTTCAGTTTTTCTAATTGTTGTGGTGTCGTATAACCTTTATTTCTGCTGCAGGGGAGGTAAGGAGACTGGTCTAAGGGATGTTAAACCGACCTTTATCCTTCCTTTTATTCTCTGACTGTGACTCGGCTCCAGACCCCATGCTGGTTCTTTGTAACAAGTCCAGAGCCTCAATTTATTGTTGAGTTGAATTGGCACTTTTTTAATTTAGTTGCATGAGTGTTTTTGTTTAGTCGGTTATGATATGGGGATGCAAAAAATATTAATAATTTTTCAGATACGAATAGATGATCTTCTCAAAACGGATGCAAACAACCTTGAAGTTATATGATTTTGACTGCTACTGTGTATAAATTCTCTTCTGTGCTTCCTTTCTCCCTACCTCTACCCATACTACCATCCAAGCCTTCTTTTCCTCTCTTCCCAACACATTTCTCACCCTCTCTCTTCACCTGTTCTCCTCCTCGATGTTGCTTTGTGTCTCAGCTGTTCAGTCATGCTGAGATGAGTCCTTGTTCTCTGTTGCGTTGGACCAGATTTGGGTCGTTAAAGAGTGAATAGAAAGAGCAGGACTTGTGATCTTTGACCTGCTCACCCTTTCACCCCTCTAGCCATCCAGACACCCCCATGTCAATGTAAGATCATTCCCACAGTTCACTAGTCCACAAGTGTTACCCACAGCAACCACACTGAATGATTCTCAGTAAACAAAACAAAAAAAATGCACGTTTGATTCATTCTAATTGACTTCCATTGTCTGCAAATATAAATTTGGAATCTATTGTGACGTATTTTGGAAGGATGTGAACAATTTTCCTCATTTAAAAAATGTAAAAATGTCTTTTAACCCTTTGCTGCTGTTGCCTGATTTTCATACTTGATTCACAAACTAATCACAAATCCTCTACCTGTCTTATCATGCAATATATGTTTATTATCATGACGATGTAGACCACTGAGAATTGGCGTCGTTCGACATGTCAGTGGTTCCACACACAGTCTTGATTAAAATAAAAGTCAGTGATCACAGAGATGTTTCTGTTTTTAAACCCTTCCTCTCTGTTTTTGCCTTTCTTCCCATCATTCTCCAGGGTTGTGAAGGGGAGCCGGTTTGTCCGGTCATCATGTGCACACGGGCCTATCCTGACCCCATCCCTGAGTGCCAGCTGTTCCCGCGGGAAGTGGAGGAGCCAGAGGAGGAGGTGGCAGACGACGGCAGGGAAAGGGAATCAGACAGAGACAGCGCTGTGGAAAGTACCCAAGGGTCTGACACCTCTGACGGCCTGATCAGACCCGAGGACAAGGAAGACGCACTGGGGGATCTCTTTTTCCCTGGGGAGAAGTAAGCCCTTTTCCATCTTTTCTTGTTTCTGCTTTCCTGTCTGCCTCCAAATCCAACTTCATTTCACAGTAGTTTATGCTCATTGTTCCAATTCTAAACTTCATCTATGAAGACAAACGTCTGTTTCTGCTCAGCTTGATATTCCTCGTTGTTTTTTTTCCCCACAATCGGGCTCTCTGAAATGTGAAGTCTGTCCGATTAAAAATGCCAAAACATTTTCAATTATAGGCCAAAGTACCAAAGCATCCTCTCTCCACTACTTTGTGTAATGTATCAGTCTGCAAGTGATATTCTGAGGAAAAGATGTCCTGTAAATTCAAATAAAAGTAGTCCTGTGTCATTAATTTCAGATCATAATTAACCAGCAAATGATTTATGGAGGGCTTTTGTTGAAATTAAAATAATGAATGCATAGTGTCTCCCTCTTCTTCCTCAGGTGTGGTCAGACCAGCATCTCAGTGACCTCTGACCTATCGACACGTTCTTCGGCCTCTCTGAACGAGGAGCAGTTTGAGGACTACGGAGAAGGGGAGGAACCAGACTACGCTCCCAGCAGCCCCTGCCTGGAGGACGAGACTCGTACCAACGGATACTCTGACCTCGGCTCATCTGTTTCATCAAGGTAGGATGCAAAGGGGCACTGGGGTACTAATGAGGAACTGGAATAAAAGTACCATTTTGGTATCAGCACTGAATCTAATGTACAAAATTACTGAGAAATATTCAAATCATGCCTAACTGTAGTGTCCCTATTTAGTCCATGGTGATTTATAATGTGTAAGATTTCTAGCCATCAAAATAATCCATTTATGAGGCATCACAAAAATGCCACCTTTTTGTTCCAGGATTTCTCTGGAGTAGGTACCATCTCATCTAAAATTAGTACCATGATTTTCTGGCATCAGGAGCAGTGCTGCTTCTTAAGAGCCAGTGTGTAGGTTTTCTGTCGATTTAGGGGTAGAAATTGAGTATGGTTTAATGTTTTTGTTACCTTAGAATATACCTCTCATATCTACAGAGGGACTCTGCCTTTTTACCACCACATGACAATTTTTTTTTACCATTTTTATACTGAAAATGTTGTTGTGGACTGATCATAACCACAATAAATGGCAAACATTTGAATATTGAAACCTGCATGTTAGCTCTCTCCACTACGTCCTTGGAAGACACTCATGGTGCTTTTTACTTAAGTTAGCTTTTTTTTTTAACCATAATAGAAACACTACACACCGATTGTGTAGCTAGGTGTGTGATGACAGATTGATTACCTTGTGTACTTCTGACCTACTTGAATTCAAACTTCGAATCATATTGTGACTGGGAGTGATTCAGTACGGAAAAATCACATTTTTCCACAGCAGCTTGAATTATTAGCTATGAATACATTGGGAGCCACTTAATCAATAAGTGTAGAAAATAATCTATTTTATTTGTGTGTAGGCAAGAGTAATGATAAAGACTTACAGTTACAGTTAGAGGTCTGCTTTTCTACCATTAATTCTAATATCATGGACTTGAGGCTCCACTCTGCAAGATATTCTATCACTTCTTCAACTCATTATTCAGAGTATTGACTGTAGAATTGTATCTTAAGACTTTTTGCCCTGAAGGCCATTTTAATATTCATCAAAAGCCCGTGTTTAATGGGATTAAGTCTCTAGGCTGATCAGTTGGCAATACTGCTCTACGGTCCTTCCATGCAGACCAAGCAGACAAAACTCTCCGAACAGAGTTGGCATGGAGATTTAAATTCAAAATGAGGCCCAGATTTACAAGGAGTCTTAGTCAGTTTAGCATGGGAAAGAAGTTTGAATGACTAAAATACAAAGTGGGTTAAAGGTACACTTGCTTATTTTGTGAGTGCTTCTTAAAGCCAAACATTTTGAGTTTTTGAGGTCGAGGTTTTCAATCTCATCAGTGAACTGTATTGACTTTTATAAACATTGAGCTGAGAGAAAATAATGTGATATGGGCGTTACTGGAAACAATAGCAGACAGTGTATCTTTATACAGCATTATACTATACTGTATAATGTTGAAAGTGATCATGCATTGTGGCTTTTCTTTGCTTTGCTTTTGCAGAAGATTTGGTAAAGAGGTCATTGTTTTGCTGTCTTTCTTCAAGTCTTTGCCTTCACAACATACTCTAACATAATAAACTAAGTGGAGACAGCAAATTATATTGATGGATTTAGATAGTGTTAGTGTGATAGTGTTTTTAGTTCCACTGAGTTCCTGTGTACCAAAGGATTTGTGCCAGAGGATCATCTCATTTGGGGTTTTCGGTTTTATATCAGCCTTTCTATTTAATGAAAGAAATTGTTCATGTTTTTATCTGTGTGTGCTTGCAGCGCCGGACAGACTCCTCGCAAGGTGCGTCAGCATTACATTGGTGAGCTGATGGATGTCTATTGTTCACATTGCAGCAAAAAGGTCAACCTGCTAAATGACCTGGAGGCTCGCCTCAAAAACCTCAAGGCCAACAGGTAGGACACATTTCAATGTATTGCACAAGTTCGACATGCACCAAATGTCTGTTATTGGCACACATTTAATAAGGAATATCAGCAGATGCAGAGAGGTAAACGCACATAATTAAAAACAGAAAAGACTGCACAGGAGCAGGAGGTGTAAGTAACTCTGAAACTAAAACAGGAAACTAACTAAACACGGAGCAATAACAAAAATGAGAAAAGGAAACTACTAAATAAAAACAGGACACTCAAAAACCAGACTGAAAACAATAAATCTACAAAATAAAGCAGGAGAGCAGTAACACAAACCAGAACCATGACATGTTACATAAAAGATCAACAAGAACTCTAGACCACACTATTGTGTAACACTCTCTGCTATTTTTATAATAAAGCTTACACACAGAGGCATTTCAAATGTATTGGTCCACTAACATTGGACTAGTGAGGTAGATTCAGGGCTGACTGTTTGTTTGTCAACTCTTTCAAAATGATCTAATATTGTTAAAGAGAGTATTAAAGTGTCTCTCCTCCTATTTCATGCACATAGATGGAGACACAAACATTAATTGATCGTTATATAAGGCTGTCACTCTGATGCTTACCTCATCAACTATTGTAATAGGGAATTTATTATTAGAAACATAATCCATGGTGAACAATACTGTCCATCTGCACACACACAAGTGCACACACATGCAGTCATAGAGAAACGTTGTTGAATAAAGTTGTTGAATATTGTGTGACCAGTGGAGTCACATTTTTCCTTCTTTCATTACGTGGACTCCTCTGCTGACTCAGCATGATTGCTCCCTGCAGAGAAATGGCTCTATAATCCAACATGGATCTCCTAATTAGGCCTATGCTTCACCCTTATGAATAATGAAGTAGAAAAAAAAAAGAGTTGGTGAGTGGAAAGAGTGAGAGAGTGAGTGTGATGTGATCAAATAGGAAGTGGATGCAGGCTGAATGTCAAGCTTCTTTCAACACATTTATTTAAATTGGCCACAGTGAAGCACAGATAATAAACACATGACATCAGTGAGTGGACTTTGGTTCATTCATTAGTTCATTTTGTATGGAAGAGAGCAGCAAAGGCTGAAACAGGAGCAGAGCACTTTCACACAGAAACGCCCTCTAAGACCTCTTTAAAGAAGATGTTTGCTTATTTCTGTTAATCCAAAGAAAACCCAGCACAGACAGACACATCAGATTATAAAAGTCTCTCTACTTTTGTTCTCCTGAGACAGTTGCTGAGCTTACAGAAAGCCCTGCTCACTGAACCAGGAGTGAAACTGCATTATCATTGACATGTCCTTCAGTGTTCTCTCTCTGCCTCCCTGAATTACCAGAATCTTAATTGCCATCAGTTGTCAAATTGTTGAACAGTGAGTCTAGACATATCCCTGGCAATTCACTGGAATAAAAATGTCTGACTTTTTTTTTTCTTTTTTCTCTTCCCTTTGTAGCCCCAGCAGGAAAATCTCCAGCACTGCTTTTGGAAGGTAGGTCACTCACCTGTATGCATGCATCTGAATAACAGGGAAGGATAAAACACTTGCACCCTGTGTGTGTTTATACATTATACAACCTGTGCTGCAAGTGTTTGCTCCATTTGTTGACACACGGACACACACACACACAAATGCACCCACACACAGTATAATTAAGTACTGCTTCCTTATCAGTCAGCTGCCCAACCATTGTGCTCTTACAGCCAGTTAATTACTAACTAACGTCTGGATGGAAGTAATCTCATCTGAAACCAAGCATGATGTAAAATTCTTTGTTTCTGAGTGGTGAAAGAGTTGAGACATCAACTTATTCTGCCAGGTATTGCTCTTCATGGGCCATTGGTCTGTACCAGGTGAAATGTTTTGTATCCAGACTTTGACTTTTTTTTTGCAGCCACAGTAACTGATTTATAGTGACTGAGTGAAAATGACCTGTCAGTAACCTGATGTATGTATTCAATATAAGGTTTTGGCTCTCTCCCTCTGTTCCTTCTGCTGCCGTCTTTGTCTGGTTTGATTGCTTCTTCCAGTGAGCCGATTTCTTCATCTGCTCTCCTGCTCTTTCTCCTTTCTGTATCCTAATCCCTTCTCTGCACTCCTCTCCTTCTCCTTTTGTCCTTTCTGTTTGCAGCAGTAATGCCCTATATCATCTACATCACTGCAGGAGATGTAGATGATACACACAACCACACACACACACACACACATAGGTATATATAGGTATGCAAATACCTGAATTCTTTGACAGCAGATTGAAGTTTGCGTGTCTCTGTGTATGTTTGAGCAGGCAGCTGCTTCACAACAGCAACTTGAGCAGCAGTAATGGCAGCACAGAAGACCTTTTCAGAGACAGCATCGACTCCTGTGACATCGACATCAATGAGAAGGTATGAATGTGCTTGTTTGTCCATGTGTTGATCTTTGTCAACAGGCCTTTATTTAACTAAGCTCTATTAAGCACTGTACGAATGCTCGGGTTAAAAAATAACAGCTCTTCCTGTTTCTGTGTGGTTACTTCGAACTCTTAAAGATTAAATGTATGACACTTAAAGGCTTTAAAAGGTTTAGAACTGCATAATCACTGTTAGGATCTAAGGAACGTGTTTGTTTTTTAGTCCAAGTGTTTAAACATTATAAATTTGCTTTCTGACTATGGACTCATTCTTATTTGACCTATTATGGATTTTGCTTTATGGACAGTATTTCTGAGCATGCATCCTTAAATGTAATAACAAAATATAATACTATTTATGGGCGGCACGGTGGCACAATGGGTAGCGCTGTTGCCTCACAGCTAGAAGGTACTGGGTTCAAATCCACCTGAGGACCCGGGGCTTTACTTTTTTTTGGTAAACTGTCTCTATCTGCCTCTAACAGGTGAGTTCTCTGGAGAAGAAAGTGGCAGAACTGGAGAACGAGATTCTGATTAATGGCGATATCAAGTCCAAGCTGAAGCAGGACAACACACAACTAGTGCACAGGTAAATTCAGGAAAACTGGATTCCGTTGTAACTCTTAGCTCAGTTGTGATACTGGATTGAGTGAGTTGTGTGTGATGTGCTCATCATGTCAGAGTTCATGAATTGGAGGAGCAGCTGAAAGACCAGGAGATGCGAGCAGAACAAAATCTACAGGAAGAGCTAAGACGGCACCGAGAGGCCTACAGCAAGATGGAGAGAGACAAGAACACACAGATAGAGCTGCTCTCCAACCGGTGAGAAACGCATGAAGAGTCAAGCAAATTAAGTCACTATTTCTTTTTTATTTGTGTGAAATTGTGTTAATTAATTGAAGTGCAGTATATAATCTGAAGCTCAATATGGACATTGATGTGCCTGCCTGTTAAGAGAAAATGCAAATTGTACAAAACCTCCTGAAGTCAGACAGTTTCAGCATTATACTGTGAATGTCTGCTTACACTGGTGTCTTAGAAGTCAATGATCCAAACTGAGCAAAGATAAGAAACCAAACTGATGTCCAGAAGTGTGTGTTTGTAGAGTTAAACAGCTGGAGGAGGAGAACGGTGACTGTGCTGTTCACATGTTCCGTCTCAAGTCACAGACAGAGAAACTGGATGAGGTGAGTCATGTTTGCTTTTTGTCTTTAACTATTGCCTCAAGTGATGTCACTCTGGTAAGACTAGAAGACTAGTTTGAAAATGAAAATAACTGAACTGTCAACAGAAGGGTTGTGTAGAATAGAAGGGAAAAAAGAAAATGTCTCTTGCTTTGCTATATCAGTCTTTATCCTTCTTTAAACTGTCCATTGTGAGTCCTGCAGTCTTCTAGGGGTGCAATGCTAAATCAGTGGATTGCTCTTCTTGCATATCCAGCTCTGTTTATATCATCCACATCTTTAAAATTCCCATATCCATACTTTTGAACACAGTCCTGTCCCTTCAAAAATGTTTCTTAAATAGCAGAGAAATGTTCAACATGTGCACACACACGAAGATGAATGAAGAACAAATTATTTTCAGTATCCTTGTGTGAAATTAAATTGAATAATTGTACTGTGAAAACCTTTGAAAGCCGAAAGCTGTCTTATCAGTCATATGTTGAATGATGGCATACTATAATGATAGTGTACTGTATAGTGTACTGATAGTGCCCATAACACAAAACTAACTTCAACGTATGACTGCGTGTATGCCTGTCCTTCCTCAGGAGAAACAAAGGATGACAGACAAGCTGGAGGACACCAGTTTGCGCCTGAAGGATGAGATGGACCTCTACAGAAAAATGATGGATAAACTTCGACAGAACAGACACCAGTTCCAGAAAGAAAAGGAAGAAATGCAGGAGGTGGGAGGGACTTCTTTTTTTTTTGCAATCAGACACGTGCACAGAATGGGTTGTTTTCCCTAGTGCACACTCTGTTTCCCCTCTCAGTCTTCTCTCTCACTGCAATCACACTGGCTCACCTACACCCACAGAATACTGCATTAGCATTACACAGTATAAAGCTGTTCATGTCCTTAATCTGTGTGTGTGTAGCTGATAGAGGACCTGCGTCGAGAGCTGGAGCATTTGCAGCTCTTCAAGCTGGAGACGGAGAGGCCTGGCCGCAGCCGTAGTTCCTCCTCCGGGCTGGCTGAATTCAACAGCAGGACCAGGGAGGTGGAGCTGGAGCACGAGGTCAAGAGGCTGAAGCAGGTACTGCTGAAAGGCTCTGTTCAGATGTCTTTGTTGTGCACAGCTCAGTGAGCATTGTAGCTACTGTGTGTGCTGTAAGATTCAGAGATAATCATAAAACTCTTCATTGATTTTAGAGAGTGGTAGACAACATGGCGCCTGTTGTATCACTTTCTGAAATCTGTTAGTTTGCACCATTGATAGTCTGCAGGAAGGACATCATCAGCGGGTAATCACACTGAACCATCACTGTGCTTTTATAAGAAGATAATGATTCGGTTGGGTCTCTGCAGACTCATTTCAAACATTGAAGAGGTTTCCTATGCAATATGATGCATTTAATGGAGTAAAGTTTTATTTTATCATCAGCTTTTTAAAAATATTTTCACCATTTCATTTATATTTCTGACTGATCATCATGCTACTAGTCTCTGGCTCACTGTCAGTCCCTGCAGAAATAAATTTGCTACTTCATAATCATCATCATAAATGCAAATTCAGCCAATCCCTGCATTATTTCTAGGAACAATTATTTCACACGCAATGGGTCAAGCACTACACTGCAGCAGCACAATATATGCACACCTTGTACATTATTGCCAGTGCTCAAGTTCCTGAGAGATTTTTACTCAACATATATTTATCCCTGCAGAACATTTAACCTTACGCTCACTGGGAGTATAATAAAGTCATTTTAATGTAATAAACTGGTTTATGTAGCGCTGGAAGAACGCTGAGTGGGCTGATTTCATAAATCAAGCCACACTTTTGTTAATGTCATGCCTGCAGATTCTAGGTAGACCTGGAGCAGACATCGGAACAGGCAGAATGTATTATCATACATTAACAGTGGGGTTAAGTCAATCATATTGTCTCCTCTCATTCCTTTAGGATCTTCTTTAAAAAGCAGGACACTGTCCTTGATATGTTGAATTGATAGTTTGGCAGTAAAAGGATGGAACAGAGATTTCACTGGACCTTAACCTCGCTTCACAGTTTATGTGAATAGCTGCGGAGCACATGTGATTCAGTTGTTTAAGTTTGCCTAGATACGGTGACCTCAGGGTGTCTGCTCTCTCCGTTTAACGACTCAAATTCCAAGTTGGTGTTTTCAGTCCTGCAAAGTGTGCAGGGCCAAAATAAACATTAGAGATAAGGAAGTACACCAGAGTGTAATTTTCAGATTTCCTCTCTGTTAAGATCTATAAGATTCTGTTAACAGATTCTGTTATAGATCCTTTGTCTGACTCTTTTTCATGCCACGTGATGATCTGCATAAAACGTCATGCTTTCTCCAGTTCCTAAGCCAACAGAAAAGGTTATGCCAAAAGGAGAAGTTACTATAACCACTAAGCCTTGAACTTACTCTGTAAGCCTCTGCAAAGCCACTCAGAACTGCTGATTTACTGTGTATCTTATCAGGGACAATGAGACAATGATAAGGTCCATGTCCTTCTGCAGTCTCACACCAAACTTGTCACACTCAGCGCAAGCAAGTAAGCAAGAAAGGGAAGGATAATAATAGTTTAATACCAGCTTCAATCTGCAGATACTTCTCTACAGATACCTCTCTCTCAAAACTTCCCCGAGCTACTCCCTACAGTTTAAAGTTGAGAGGAATTCAATGTGTTTGTCTGTGGTGCAGCTGTGTGGAGTTAGGAGATCTGATTTGAGAATAACTCCCCTGCGACACCTTTAACAATAAGCTCACTCTCTTATGCTTGCCTGTGCACCTCTGTAAATGTCTGTGTATGTGTGTGTGTGTGTGTGTGTGTGTGTGTGTCCAGAGATTTGTGTCCCAGGACTTTCTCCCCCCTGATTTCCAGCACCTGGTGTTTTCTGGGGCTCGGCTCTGCCCTGGTCTGATGGTAAAATTGCTTCTGTGACTTCTGACCTCCCGATTAACCACTAATCACAATGGAGTAGTGTGAACTTGTCCGAGCTGCGTCGGGGGTCAGTGCTGCAATCCCCACTCTAATGGTTCAGGATAGAACAAGGGAACGCAAACTGACCTCTTGTCAGCACTCAAAGCAGCTTAATCATTGAGCTTTCATAACACACCAGACAAAGCAGGGGAGCAGTTCGTTCCGTAACACGCATAACCCTCGTTATTTCCTGTAGGTGTTGCCAAAATAGAAGCGTGTTTGTGTTTGCTCCTGAATGAGGTACTAAGTGCAGTATTTATGTCGTATGGGTTGAGTGAGGCTTGAGTAGCCGCCATTCTTAAAAAGCATCATCAATCCTGACGCATCTGTGTGGTGCAGACACTTATCTCACCCTCTTCTTACTTCTCTCTCATTTACCTATCATCCTGTTCCTGTATCTTAGGAGAACCAGAAGCTGAGGGAGCAGAATGACGACCTTAATGGTCAGATCCTCAGCCTCAGTCTGTATGAAGCCAAAACGCTTTTTGCCACGCAGACGAAGGCCCAGTCTATAGCTGCAGAGATAGACAATGCATCCAGAGACCAGGTAAAATCACTTGCTGTTGTAGTTATTGTAGATTTGAATCCAATATTCATAATATGGGGGTCATCGCCATGAGTATATCTCACATAGAGGCTGGTAGAGTTAATGAAAATAAGGTATCCATGCTTAAGATGGAACAGCTCAGCACTATGACACTTGTAGCCTCTCTTCAGTATAGCAGCACTAGAGCTATAACAATTAGTGGGATTTTTCTGATTTTGCTGTAACGTGTTAGAAAATGGAATGCTTCCGATGTTGTGAAATTTTATAGCTCAAAAGATGAACTGATTAATCAAGAGAGTTGAAAATGTAATCAACGATGAAACTAGTTGTTTTTCACAGCCATAAGCTGCATTCCTATTATATATGAGTATATTTTATAACAACTGATGTACCTGATTATTGCAGGTCTATGTAGCCATTTGCACAGGATATCTTGGCTTTAGTTTTCACCAAATATTTGAGCATTTTCTCTATCAAAAGTGCTAAAGTAAAACTTATTTGAAAACCTTACTTGATAAACTGAAATGTAAATATGTTTTACATATCTCTCTCTCTCTCTCTCTCTCTCTCTCTCTCTCTCTCTCTCTCTCTCTCTCTCTCTCTCTCTCTCTCTCTCTCTCCTCCAGTTAATGGAAGCCCTGAAGGAGCAGGAAGAAATCAACCTACGTCTGCGTCAGTACATGGACAAAATCATCCTGTCTATCCTGGACCACAACCCCTCCATCCTGGAGATCAAGAAGTAGCAGCGACACAACTGGAATGACAAAGCACCCCCGTTCTCTGGAGGATGAGGATCATTCCAGTTGTTGGATCAGAACCTACAACCTGAGTGAGGAATCTGTGCAGTAGAGCAGAGAGAACCACAGTCTGTCTTTGACACTGGAACATATAAGTAGACACTCATCGCCCCCTGCTGTTTATGGCGGAGAAAATAACTTCTCATGAGAATTGAAGGGGTTTTCTCAAACAGCGATGGCTCTCTATATATACTATAGATCACACCATGACTCTTCTGCTTGATCTGCCCTGCTCTTCTTTCTATTCACTGCTGATGCTGTGAACTGTTGCTACTGTCACAACGTTGAACTGATGACAAGGGATATCCAGCACTCGGCACTCTTTGAAGGATCGACAGTGTCGCTCAGTGTCATACACTGGACGTGTCAAACTATGTGACAAACCTGACACGGGATCTGCTTAACACTGGTGTAATATTAGCTGTGTAATCCACAGACGAACAGTTTGGTATGATGTAGAGAGAATCAGATGTGAGATAGACAAACTAATTAGCAATGTAAACCCCGTCTTTCAGAGGTATGGAGGCAGACCAGGCAAGTGTTGTCTGATTTTTAAACTGTCCATCTGGTTTCCTCATGTCAGGCTGGTGTTCTTTGATGAATGCATGTTGATGACGTATTTGAACAGGTATGTTTGAAGAGAAGCTAGAGAAAAGTGACAAGTGGTCAGAGAAAGAAAACAATAATTTTTTTGCCTTTAAAAAAAAAAAAGAAAAGTAAAGCATCTCTTATGAGAGGATGGAAAGGAGGGTTTTAGTGAAGTCGTTGATGGCTAATTGAAAGTGAAGTTTTCCGAACATGTCTTCCAGGAACCTTACAACAGCACTTGCAGTGTCAATCAGTCCCTAGTGAATGTGTTTCACAGAGAAGTGGCCCTTAATTGTGTCAGGTGAATGGTCCAACGTCACTTTATGGAGCAGAAGCAACTAAGGAGTCTCTCTAAACGTTAACTTCCATGGCTGCTATTTGCTAGCAATGCATGAGCTTGAAAAAGGTACATTGTGACGAGCAATAGACCCAATGATGTTGCACAGAACTGTAAGGACATGAATGTACAGGATGTGTGGTGGATTTACATTGGAGTGACAGGTAATCATTGTAAAACAGGTTTACTGATTCATTTCTCTATACTCAGTGAAATCATCTCAGATACTGTACATGTGCACGTACAGGAGATTCACTTGTTGGTACAAAAGACTGGATTAGAAATCTCACTGTAGCCTATAGGTTTCTTATCGTTTTTAATGCTCTCTGAACCTCTGTAATACTGTAAATATCATGAATGTACTGCTGGATATTTCACTGTCTGTGTGGACAAAATGGCTTTTTGACTTTAAATTGCTGTAATTGTTTAAGAAAAGATGTAATACACATGAACAGTATTCAGTACTGTAATGAAGAGGGCATTGTTTGGATACGGGAAACAACTACAATCTGCTGTATTATTTAACTACCCCAAACTTGAGTTTTGCACAAAAAAGTTTTGTTTCATTTCGCATTGGTTCTCCTTTCCATCTGTCTGTGCCTTTTGAAGATGTTCAAGATAATGTTGCTCTAGGTTTAGTTAGTTTTTTGAAGCTGCGTCTTTTACTGGGATATTCTTGACTTGTAAATGCTGTAAGTACATAGTTATAATTTGTATTCATGTGCCACTCACCACTCTTTTTCTATGATATTATGAAAACTATTTTGTACAATTGAAGAACTTGTTATTGCTTAAGTGTTCCATAAGAATATTAATAGAGCACAAAGCTTTGTATGGTACGCAGGGCAGCATTTTAGGAATATATTGTCATGGTGACAACTTTTTATTGCTGTGGGGGATGGTTTGTTGCATTTCTTTTTTCTTTTTTTTTCACTCACGGTGAGTCCATTGCTTTTCAATTTGCTTTAAACTAGCTTTTCATGAGGTTGCAAACTGTCTTCCTAACTTGGAATGAAATTGTGTGCATTATGAGCAATATTAACTTATTTACCAATACCTGCTAATATTATGTTTCTTGTTTTGCTTCACAAATCTTTTAACTCTAGCTGATTATGCCATTTTAGATATAAAAAAAAGAAAAATGAATTGTAAATTAAGCTGTATAATTTGTCTCAAACTCATTTCTTGTAACTCTTGTGATGAAGTCGCTACGCTATAAATAGCAATAAAAATAGTACTACTTTGGTAGTGATGTTGTCTCATGAAAATCATTATAAACATTTGCTCCTTGCCATTTCCATGTTTAGACAACAATTTCTAAAACAAAATAAACCACTTATTCTATTCCTACATTGTACGCTGTTTATGTCGTAGCTACCATTGTGTTATACATACAATAAAAAAATAAAAACATTTCACATAGCAGTGAAATAACCCATTCTTAGCCAGTTTTTCAGAAAATATATATTATACCAGCCAGTTATGCTCAGTATAAAATCTATGTTCGATATTCAGAGCTGTTAATTCCTCTGTCTAATTTGAAAATGAAAGAATACTGACTGGAAAAGTTTGAAGCCTACTTCACTGGAATGCAGACATGTTTATCACAGGGATGCACCGATCGATTTGCGGTTCATTCGTGTGAGTCAGTTCAGGAACTAGAGACATAAATAGACTTTTTATTGCCACATGTATTTTTATAGTTGTTTTTATTAGTATTTTAATAAGTTACCTTTTGTGCCTTGTATTGATGTAGATAGGTGTGTTAGATGCCAGTGGGTTTTTTTTATTCGGTGTCTGACGTCTTGTATGGTGGTGGTAGTTGTCTGAGCTGCTGTAACAGTACTTTCCTGCAAAGGATCAATAAAGTATCTATCCATCTATGTATTTTTCTATGTATCTATCTATTTTTCTATCTATATCTATCTGGAGGGTTATACAGTCGTGTCGCTGTTTGCTGCCGCTAGGGGTCGCTGTGGCGCTATTAGCTTTAATGAATCTGAGATTTGAAGCAACTTTTTTTGATACTTCAAACTATGTGTGCTCTAATAGATTGTTGTTTTCATTTACGTAACGTCACTCCTATAACTCAGTTAAATCTGGACATAAGAACTAACTCTTATAATATACCAATGTTGTTTTTTTAGGCGCCTCCTATCCGCGTTTTATTTGCCTCCCATTCCAGCTATCTGTGAGGGCCGTATCGGTCAGCCTGTGCTACACGTGAAGGCCTACGCTACAGGTAAGAGTGAATGTTAGCTAAATTAAACAAGACAATGATCGATCAGATCGATCAGTTAGTTTCCATTAAATGATTTATTGAAAGTTTAGCTGTGTGCTGTCTGTTCGAAGAATTGTTGTTTTTTTCCCCCATGTTAAGCAAATTAAGTGACAAAAGCCGAATAATGGCAGCTGCCAATCATAACGCCGGCTAATGCATAGCTAATTATGGTTTGAGTTAGCTTCACGCAACAGGTAGCAAAGTTAGCTGTTAGCAATGAAGTGGCGCATTAAAGAGGGTTTCACTGGGGTTAGGAGGACTACTTAAATGGTCAGATAGGTATCAAATTAAGGGAAAATCCTAAATAAATAAAGTGACTGAGAACGATCATGAATGCGTCTTCACACTGGTGCACTCCAGGGTACAACGAACTCAGCAAGGCGCTTAAATCTGCCAAGGCCGATCGATCTATAGTCTGTCTTACTCTACATCTGATAATTAAAGATTGCCCAGTAGATGGTCTGGATCCTTCCACACGTGATATCGACATTGTAAATATGAATGATTTTTTTGTTGTTGCACTATTTATGGATTAATTCCTGAGAGACATTTGGGAGAATGTCAAAAAAATTATTATTTTTAAGGACGGCTACAAAACAAATTCCTGGTTTTGTCCCATATCAGAATCCACATTAGTATTCAAATGAGTTTTTGCCTAACCCAAAATATTAAAAGACAACTTGGTAATACAACTACGTATAGTTTGCAAGTTATGCTGCATTACAGACAGATACTGATGACTAAAAATCATTTTTATGTCTGAGGGGATAGTAATAAAAATACTGAACAGGCCCAGTTGATTGGGATTTTGTATCAAGATGGCAAGAGGAAATGATCTAAGGATGCTTTCTTTTGCATAGTTAGGTTCCTTTGGTCTGGACCAAATTATTATATAGTCTACAGCCAAATCCTAGTGAAAAAATAATACATCAGGCTTTTGGTTTGGGTTTATGTTCATAGTGACTTCCTACAAACAAGTCAAGCAGATATTGTCTGAAGAAGGGCTTGGGCAAACATCACATGGGAGCATTATCTAGTGTGTATACTCTCTTTTAGTATTTCTCCAGCACCGAGTGATGAACTTGCTTGGTTGTGCGTGCTTTCTAAGCTTTTTACTGCTCTGAGTATTGTCATCCTGCATCATCCTGCCCAGATTTTACAATCAGCACAATGATTTATCAGTGTTTTAGCTTTTGGAATAATGCTTATGTCACACATCTATCAACAATCCCGTCATTGGTCCGCTTACTGTCACACTACACACTTCACCAGAGTTCACCTGGAAGCGGCCAAAGACTTGTCGATTTATTCTATTTAAACGGTCTTGTTCCAGTTGTTGCACCAGGGTTTGATAGACAACTTTCACATGAATCCAAATGAACTGCACTATCTGTGCAAATGGACCGGAATCAAACAGGTTACATGTAAAAGCAGTGACTTTGCAAGAGGATTCGTTGTTGGGGGACTGATGGCAGGAGCTTCAGTGCTGTTTCAATAGTAAAAGTGACAATTGGCATGTATTTAGATTTATGGAAAATGCATCAGCAAATAGGGCCGTAAATTGCGGACGACAATGTGCATTTGGTGAATGTGATGCTGATGCAATAGTATGAAATGTGAGGAAAAACGAAAAGGGTTCCTGAAGCGACTGAGAATGTCAATGAAGGACGAGAGCAGACTCTCTGCAAGAACCGTCCATCGATAATTGCACTGAGGAGGATTTTATAGGAGGGTTGCAGTGCATTAATCACTCATTACAATGACGAATGCACATTTCAGAGTTCCATGGTGCTAAAAACTGTAGACAGTGGTCTGTGGATGTAGAAGAAAGCGATAAGGTCAGATTAGTCATCATTAGGTTAGTCGGCCTGAATGCTTGACCCCGACATTGAGAGGATCCTGTGGCTCTTGTTACGTTGTAGGGACATTTTTCTGGCATGATTTAGTCCCACTTCTCCCCTTAGAGGGAGGTTTCACTGCAAATGAATACAGACTTTTTCTGAGTGATTACCTTTTTGTGAAGGGAGGCATAACAGCCCCACCCATAGGGCATGACACATCACTGAGTGGTTGGATGAGTATGAAAATGATGTGAATCACATGCAGAAAGGAGCTTTATTGAAGGGATCACATGACTGATAATATATATATATATATATTACATATATATATATATTACATATATATATATATATATATATATATATATATATATATACGTTTTCTATATATAGTAAAACTTCACATAAAAAAGTTCAAGTTGTATTTTTAATTTCAATGAAGTTCTATTTTCTTCCATTCTTTCCACTTATTACGAACTCTTCAAATAAACCTTACAGGTGACACAATGCCTCAGAACGGTATGATCTATGAGGGCAGGAGGAGAGGAACGCGTCGCTACACCTGGAAAGCCAGCGGTCAGGCCCCAGCCACAGGTTTGCTTGATGGAGTCATTCTTCATAATGGCGAGCCAGCAGCTACCACAAGAGCCAGTGAGAGCACACCAGCATGCACACTGAATGGCACCTCACCACAATGCATGGTTAATGGTTACATTAACCACAGGCACACGGACAAGAGCAAGAAAGCACCGCCGCCTGGGACTCCCAGGAAACAAGAGAGCACCGTTTCAGCCACCCTTGATGCCCCGGCATATAGCAGGGTCAGCAGCGCAGCCATTCCAGGCCGCTTCTCAGCCAATGGGGCCACAAGTTTAGAAAAGTTTGCTTCACCCTGTAATTCTGACCAAATAGCCCCAGAGCCCACCCTGTCAGCATCAGCAAAGAAACAGAGAAGATGGAAGAATTTTGGACTTAAGAAGAGGTGCACTACCTACTATTGTTCAGTCCAAAATATACATTCATGTACAGTTACACACCTGCCACTCATCTCTCATATATGTCTCCAGTGTGAGCTGGTACAAGGCTAATGTAGACAACTGCATCGGTTCAAATGGAAATGCATTTATTCAGACAGGCGACTGAAATATACTACCTCACTGTGTTTTTTGAGGGCCTGAATTTTCATTTTAGGCTAACCTCCGTCTTAAGAGATGCACAGAGTTAATGCTAAAGAAGGAGTTTGATATATTGGGGGAGATTGATATGCCTCTCATACCTGTCAAACGCAGAGCTACAGCCAGCAGCCGAGTTATCTTAGCGTAGCATCAAGACTGGAAATAGGGAAAACAGCGGGGCCGAGACATAGCCCCTTTTAAAACCATAAATTGTTATTTATACACTTAGACTATTGTATGTATTCACAAATGAGATAGAAGGATAAGAGATAAATGAATACGAGGGGGGAAAAAATCCCCAAATGTAGAATCATTCCTGTAATCGCAAAAACTGCCCCATGACGAAAATTGAATTAACGGTGAGATTTTCAAAATACGCCTTAGTGCCTCAAAGAGGAAAGTTGCCTGAGTGTGAAATGCCTCAGGTACTTTTGAGTTAAGTTATATTGATAGAGACCTGTCAAATCTTTTGTAGACCCCCCCCCATGCCACCACATGAGGAGGAGGACTGGGAAAAAGAGATCCAAGACGGGATCTCTTCAGCCAGGCCCAATGGTAAAAACAACACTTTTCAATATCGCAATACCCCCCTCCACAGCACTGTATTGATAATAAATACTGCATAATCCCAAAATACCTGGCATATCTGCCAGTAAATGTTTGTAAGTCTTATAACTTCTCTGTTTTGCGGTACAGGTAATTGTAGTAATATTGTTACCACTGCAGTCAAATGAATGAAAATAATTGGAGAAAGATTTCACTGTTTCATGTAGAGAAAATGCTGTTATTAAGAGATGCATTCATATTCACCCGATGAGAGTTGATTGGTAATCGGTAATGTCCAATTTGACCTCTTTTAATCTATTTCTCATCCAGATGTGCTGCTTTTAGGATTCAGGCCAGGTGTTTTACTGCTAATCTCTGCCCCCTCCAGGTCCAGACGATGTGTTCTGTTTTGCTTTGCGGGATTTGAGACTCAAGCGCTCGGACACCGCTGATCTGCCCCTGACAGCCGGTTACTGCCCAGCTGCGTACCACCCACAGCGCCTCCGATGGTCCTCCCACAACATTCCCACTGAGCCAGACCAGTTTGCAGATGCTGACGCGTAAGCCAGGCGTATGCCATTGTGTTGGAGAGGATTGATAGAAGTCAGTGTTTATATTCCAAAATTAACTGGAGTGCTGCTGTGAGGCTGGTTGGCCCTTACTGGCAATGTAAATATTTTCCGGCCGAGACCAGTTTCAGGTTTGTCTATTATTTGTTTAGTCAGCATCGTTCTTTATTTCCTCTCCTAAATTCAAATTCAATTTAAAAAACTTAGTCTAGTTTAGCATATATGCAAAGCTTCAAAAACAGTTCATGCTGCCATAGGTTAAATATTGTATGGCGGAGTCTAGGTTGTCAGGTTGTTCTTTTATCGTAGCTTTTATTTTACGATTCATAATCAGATTTTAGATTTGTTTTTTACTGTAAAGTATTAATTTGTGAGGCTTGTGTGATCTTAAGGACTGATTTTAGCTAACTCCCATACATGTCTGTTGTGCCACATCAGTGACTGTTGTTGCTGAGAATGGTTTTGCATTTGTTGTTCTTCCACTTCATGTCTTCATAATTTAGCTCGTCTTCCTAGAACTGAAATGACATTTTTTATCTAAGTTCATCTGAAATGGAAACGCTGTTGTCATAAGAAGCTGCTCTTTTGAGCAATACGATCAATTTTATTGCTTGTAACTTGAATATTTTAATGATTTAATGTTTTGGGTTTTTTTTTTAATTATGTGCAGACAGCCTAACGGAGAAATTATGTTTTGCTTATGTAACAACAGCAAATTAAATCTGACTGTTCAGACCTTCATTTTCTTTTTCACAACTCTAATAAATCACATTTTCTTCTACTCTATATTCATGTTTATCTCACTGCTGCAGTCAAAATGAGCTTCACCTGTGTAAGCAGGGCTGTCCAGGACAAGTAGGTCCTCTGCTGTTTGGATCTCTCACTCCCATTTCACCATAAACCCACAGATATACTCACGTTGCCTGGTTTAAATCTTCCTGTTGTCATTGCAGGGATTATTGTTAGTAGTGATTACAGCTCTTGGCCACTAGATGGGAGAGTGGGTGTCAGATTTTGTTTTTCCTGACTTATTCCACCCACCTTTGGGAGTTCACTGGGTTCATTCCGAAGGACTTGGGAGGGATAAGGCACTTTCGTGCATACTGCTCATCTCTTCAGGGGAGAGATGGGGTTCATCTCTCTTTCATTCAGAATGCAACTAAAAATGGAGGCAACTCTTACTCAGCTGATTCAAGTCATCTAATAATAATCATTCATGTCTGCAGACACCGTGTCAATAATAGATTGAGTTGTCCATGTGGCTTTTAATGTTCCCCCCGGCTTTCTGCGTGGTTGATATTGAGGCCAAATGTGACTGATGGAGTGTGGAAAGGGAAAAATGAATGATCTCAGTGGTTTTCTCTGCTCTACTATAATGGGACGGAGGAGTTTGCGTGTCAAACCTAGTTCATCTGTGTGTGTTTTCTTCAGGTGCTTCAGTCGACCCTCCATAGTCTGAAGACATGCTGTTTAGACGAACTCTAAAATACTGTTAGAGTGTGAAGGCATTTGTTTGTCTATGTATGATAGCCTTATGAACCCTCCTGTTGATCAGTGCAGGGATAGCCTCCAGCACACCACTGAACAGGATATATAGTCTCCAAAATGAATGCATGATTGTCTGAATGTTGATTTTAATCCGAGTTGGGGGGGGAATGAACTTATGAACATCTACCAACCAGACGGATAAATGTTCAGATTCATCAGCCCCTCAATGGTAAGTCATTCTTTTGTTTGAGAAATCTACCACCTACTGCACTTTGATACTTCGCCAGCATTTGGTGCTTCTCTGTTTGTAGCATTAGTTTTCCCACACCGAAAGTCACTGTTAATTCACTAAACTGATGATTCTGCTTTGTGAACTTGGCTCGCCCTCAAGTGAAAATACACTCCAGAGAAGAATTCACATATGTTATTTGTTTGAACTTATATGTTTCAAAAAAGAAAAAAAAATCTCTGGTTAATATCTCTCTCCAAAATCTAGAAAGCCTTAGAATCAAATTTGTCGCGTCATCATGAGACTGCGATCTGTCTTTCATTGACATTGGTACAAATCACATACTACGGTATGATCACTTACTGCTTTTTTTAGCAGCTGCTTCACATGGACAAATGTTAACTTCACCGGTGTCATTTTCGTTAGAATTTCTCCTGAAACACTGCTGTAGCTGTAGCTTACATTATTTTAACAGGGTTGTGTTGGAGTTGCATTGTTAAGAAATAGTGTCTCATGCATGTTGTCATCCTGCTGGGTGATTAATTCTCCCATGTCTCAACTGACCCTTTCCCCACATCCTGTGTGTGCAGACAAGCTGCACTATGGCCACCCCTGCTTGCCCTCCAGCATTCACACTGCAGTTATGGTATTGGTTCAGATCAGATCATTGGTAGTCTACTGGCCCATTCATGCTAAATTACTGTATTGATAAGTTAGACTAATTATGAAATAAGTCACATTTCCCAGTGCAGAGATGGCTTTTGACAATGTGCTCCAGGCCTTTAGTGTCACATTTCAAAGACGTGAATCACTACAATTTCATCTGTTCCAAATGTGACCAGTCATTTAACATCCTGTCTTGTTTGATCTGACTACGGAGTGGTTTGCTGGCCCCTCACAGCTCACCAAAGCAAACACAATGTGGTCGTGGATACCATCCTACAAAAATTGCTGTTATTCAAACCTTGCAGTCCTGAATGGCTAATCCTTCCGGTGGTGGAAGCCCCATCCAAATTGTAAGCAAAGGCCACGTAAAGACAAAAACCAACAAGAAATTGTTCCTACCAGTAAGTATTTTCTATCCAAAAACTGAAAAGCACACCAGTGAGACGCACCTCTGCACCATGACCATGTTACTTAACTACAACGAACACAGCCATTGTAGTTTTTTTTTCTAGTCAATCCCACATCAAGCATCCTCTTACTGTAAATAGTCATTAGAGAACCAAACATATCTTTATCTGCAGCTTAAAGTAGTCCCCAACAATGCATTTTTTAAATCCTGGGAAATAACTTCAGTTTTAAAAAAAAAAATTTTATCAGTGTATTTGTGACCTTTTAATCAGGAACCAATGGGAATTTAATACCACAGGCCGGGTCGAAGAGTCAGGAAGTATTTAGAGACATACGTTGTTGGTTCTGTATATTTATTGGCAATATGAGCTGATTGAATATTGACTTCATGTGAAGTCAATATCTGAGCTTGGTTATCTTAAGATTCATTCATATAATGTTGGCAGTTCTGACATCCACATTGACAGATCTCAAACACATGGTGAAGGTAAAAAAGCTGTAATTCATCACTTCTGGGATAAGTTGTCAGTGTTTTCTGAGCATGCAGCAGAACTAGTACAGGGTTTCCACGAAGTCTTAAAAAGTCTCAAATTTGATCATCTTAGTTTTAGGCCTTAAAAAGTCTAAGATACATTGATGTATAGTGTATGAAGTCTTAAATATTTGTTTAGGTAGGTCTTAAATTAACTTTCATTTAACGCCACTTCGACTATGCTCATTTAAATGCCTCTGTCATGCATTACAAACACATAATGGTACACAGTATATGCTATTGTGTGCACACAATTCTGTGAATTCATTCATTTACTTTGCAAGTAACTGGGACACTGATTGTCTTTCATATCTGGCATACTTTGTTTGCCGTTTGCCAGTATGGATGTGAAATAGGTCTTAAATTTAAGTTGTACTGGTCTTGAAAAGGTCTTAAAAGTCTTATATTTAACTTTGTGAAACCTGCAGGATCCCTATTCAAGGTGGATGGCCACAAATAAGCCTACCCTACTTCAACCTTAACCAAAGTAATTCAACTGAGCCAAGAAACGGAACCAATGGTACTTAATAACAATATGGATCCCTCATCTCCCTTCCATCTCCTTTAAATGTCGTCCTGCCGTGCGTGATAACTTGTACGCCCAGTTCAAACAGGCACTTAATACACTTATTCTCATCTGTGACTCACCTCCTGTCTTGGCTTTTTCACCTCTCCCCAGCATATCCGGTCATTTTCTGTGACTCCTCCTGATTGATCTCATAATCCTGCGTTGGCAACTCACAGGAAGATGCCTGTGGTGAACTAAACCATGAGCTTACCAGTACAAAAACATAAACTGCCTGTTTTTTGGAGCATGGATTCTGGTAAAGTAGAACAATTACCTCCAGTCCACTATAGTGAAAATTGGTAAAAAAAAGATGGAAACTACAAGGCCCATTTGGAAAATTTGCCTCCTAATTAATTTGTGATTATCTTTTTCACAGAAATGAGTTATTACATTTAATGATTCCTTGGCAATTGAAGTTCTCTCAATTTTCTGGAAATAGTGGATTATTTTTAGTGAAAAAATAGTGGAGTATTTTTAATAGCTTCTCTTTAGGCTTTAAGGATGTTAAACATGATTTCTCAGAGATTCTGTGAAGCCAGTCATATTCCTCCCAAAGAAGAAGAAGAAGGTTCGTGGTTTCCTGTCATTGTGACTTTACCCAGGAGGAAGACAGCCGGGGCGTAGAGATCTGGGTGACAAACCATTGAGAAAAAAAAAATGCACATAGCATGTGGAAATATCTGGCAACTGTAACGATCACAATAGCTGTTTCTAAACTGTGATGAGTGCTGCAATGCTTGTTCCTGAGTCGGTTCGTTGGTGTTTATATTTTAGGACTTGGGGGGACTGTAATTACGTGTTAGCATAAGTAGTGTTGTTGGGTGGATTGTTCTGAAAGAAATCGTTGCCACATCTGGTGAACAGAGGAAGGGTAACAGATTGTGCTGAGTCAGAGGGATTGGAATCGGAGGGCGTTTTTCTGGAGTGAAGTCTTCAACATAGGGGGGGGGGAGGCTGGAGCACTGCACCAGTGCAACGCGACCGCATCTGGTATATTCACTTCTTGAGTGTCACTATAATTCTTGACATTCTTGTTGTAACATGATGGCTTTTTTTTTTCTTCCAAGAAAGAGCCAAGAAAATACATCTGTACTTACAGAAATTCCTCCTGACTTGAATTATAGCAACATATTTCAGCTCTGCCCAGTGACAGCCCAGTTTGAATCCTCACAACTGTTTCCAACGTTACCAAGTAAGATAGAAAGGATTGACCATCTTTGAATGGTTAACATCACATATACACAGTCAAAGGAAATGTGACGGTGCCAGGATCATTTTCCAGCATTGTGCATATGTCTCATATATGCCTAAGAGTATATATTAGAATTTGTGTGGATATTTAGTCTCCTTTTAAAAATATAGTAGATCTGGTTTGTCTGTCTCCTACTTGCCTGCCTGAGTATATGTCTTCCAACCTGTTTGGTAGTCTCTAAATGACAGCATCTCTGTATTCCTGTCGGACAACTTGCCTGGGTATCTCAGTGCTGCCTCCCTGGGCGTCCCCTGTCCAATTAATTCTTTTTTTTTTCCTGTTTGTTTTGTCTTGCCTCTTGCCTGTCAGTCTGTGCGCAGGAGCTACCGGGCTGCCAGTCTCTTTTCCTCCCTGATCGTCTTTTGTAATTCTGTCTGCCCGGTTACCCAACTAGCTTGCCCGGCTTCCCAGCTGAAGGATGCCAACAGATAACAAGGACCACGTAGACTCACAACTCCGATATATGAAAGGAGGGTGAGAGAAAAGGGGGAATGAGGAGGCTGTGATAGATGATAGGTGAGATAAATGGAGAAAAAAAGAGGGACAAGAGAAAGAAGAGGAGAGCACATACAATGAGAGAAGGTGTGGAGAGAAACGGCACAGATGCACATCCACACAGGCAGCCATGGCTTGTCTCTGTGCACAGTCATTGTGATGAGACAGACCTGCATCGGATTTACAGATGAGGCTGTCTTGAGTGAAGCGTTGTAGGGCGGCTGTGGGCGGCTCGGCTGTGGCTCAGGAGGTAGAGCTGGTCGTTCATGGAACAAAAGGTCGGTGGTTCGATCCCCAGCCCCTGCAAGTCTACAAGTCGAAGTATCTTTGAGCAAAGATACTGAACCCAAATATGCTCCCCGGGCGCCGTAAAGGCAGCCCACTGCTCCTCAGGGATGGGTCAAATGCAGAGAAAGAATTTCCCCATGGGGACAATAAAGTATAGCTTAGCTTAGTCAGACCTACAAATGTCCAACTCAGTCCAAATCATTTGTATAATGCATGACTTTGACTGTATATAATCTCATGAGGCAGCCTGGTCATTTTGGGTCTCTTTATATATATAAATATATATTTATATATATATATATATATATATTTATAAATATATATATATATAATATAAAAATGTGTCTATTTATTCAAAATTACTTTGCTCACAACCCTTGCCATACCTGCCATGTCTCTGTGTTTTGTGATCAGCAGGGCAAAACCCAGAATCCTCATTCTCCACATTGCTCTGCGGAGCGATAAGAGGAGTTGTAGCTTAGCTATCTTACACCCTCCCACGCCAAATCTCTACAACTGACAAACACACACATACATTGTCCAGGAATATGCCCTTTTAAAGATGAATAATATTCTCCTTCCTGTCTCTGTCTGCCTCTCCTTACTTGCGCGCACACACACACACACACACACACACACACAGAGTCCACAATTGAACAAGCTAATGTGGGATGAAATCCAAGGTCTCTGCTGCCGTCCATTCAGAAAAATGTAACCTTTTTCCCCTCCTCCCTCTTGTCTGAATCAGCCTGTGTGATGTCTTTCCATGCCTTTTCATTCGCCACCATATAATGCGGGGGGGGGATATAGTGATCCGCATGTCCACAATCATTTTGTATCTCTTTTTTTTTGGGGTGTCATCAGTCAAAATATAGAGGCTCTTGTGATATTTTGGGAATTTTAGAAAATAGGCTTTTTTCTAAATTATTAAAAAATAATAATTTCGACATGTCTGCATTGACAACCGTTTTTCTTTACAAAGCACACTTCAGAAGCAAATACATTTATAAATGAGAATGCACAGTATCATGAGGAAAATGAGGTGGTGGGAAAGCATTTTGCTGCTATGGCTGTTCCTTGAACGAATGTGCGGAGGACAGGGGGATATCCCATCCTCTGATGTGGTCAGCGGAGGAGCCGTCTTTGCAGCTGCTTCCACAGTTATAACTAGCTTTGCTTAGGGGAAGGCCCATCAGACAGCACATAACATAGGACCTAACTGTTGCAGCTGACAGAGATATATACGACCTTGCAACAGTAGTCAGTAGAGTTCAGCTGTTTCTGCCTTTTTTATTATTTATTATTAGTATTACTGCGGTTCTCACAGTGAACCTTCCTTACTGTTTATCGTTCTCTTAACTCATATGGTCCCAAGTCATATTGTGGGTGGCAGCGTTTGAATTATCCCTGTAACAAACCTTTTTATTTTTTTAATTTTTTTTGGAGATGAGATGCGACACCTCTCCTTTGGCAGTGACATGCAGAGTGATGCAATCCAATATGTTTTTTGGCCATCTGCTGTGTTGAAATGCTGCCAGGATTTTGTGGTGACACTGCGACCTATAAAAGTAAAGCTTGTCTGTCATTCAGGTTCAGATCTTGATGATCGATTGTCCAGAATGCTGTCCAGGTAATCATAAAAGGGAAAACAGTTCATCTCGTTCGTAAACGCACCACTTTTATTGATGGCATTATGCACCTTTACATTTTTACATTCAGGTGTCACTGCTCTCCCCTCCTCTCATATTGCAATACACTGTTGTAAAACAGAGCTGTCTGCCGTTGAGTTTTGGCACAGGGCGGCCACAGAAAAGACCATCTGGCTGGAGCGGCACCTCTGTGTTGGTGGTGGTGTAACCTGGCACTGGCTGCAGAGTGACTGCAGCAGGATGGCAGTGGAGCAGGCAGACAAACAGAGGGAGCGGCCATATTCAGGACGATCAAGGTCACTGGCAGGTTGATTGAGTGCTCGTAGGAGTGGGTGACCTCCTTCCTCTGTAACAGAGGAGAGGAGGAGGAGGAGAGGACAGAACTGAGGTGGAGAGAAGGGAGTTAAGAGCCTTTATCATTGCTGTCTGTCCCACTTTCTCTCTCTCCTTTTTTCCTTTCTTTCTCTCCTTTTTTTCCTTTCTTTCTTTCTTTCTCTCTCCCCTCTTTCTCTTTTTTTCTTTCTTCCTCTCCCTACTTTCTTTTTTTCTTTCTTTCTTTACTCTCCCCTCTTTCTCTTTTTTCTTTCTTTCTCGCTCCCCTCTTTCTCTTTCTTTTTGTCTTTCTCTCTTTATCTCTCCCTTCTTTCTCTTTCTTTTTTCCTTTCTCTCTCCCCTCTTCTCTTTCTTTTTTCTTTCTTTCTCGCTCCCCTCTTTCTCTTTCTTTTTGTCTTTCTCTCTTTATCTCTCCCCTCTTTCTCTTTCTTTTTTCCTTTCTCTCTCCCCTCTTTCTTTCTTTCTTTCTTTCTTTCCCTCTCCCCTCTTTGTCTTTCTTTCCCCTATTTCTTTCTTTCGCTCTCCCCTCTTTGTTTCTTCTCTCTTTCTTTCTCCCTTTCTTTCTCTGTGGTCACACTCAGACATCCACTCTCTGCTCTTCTATGCTCCTATATTTCACACAGTACATTACAGTATATTTCTATACACACTTATCAGGTCTCTCTACTACTACTTCCTACTTTTCTACAAACAGCGCACATGTTGAGTGTACTTCGGCCTGCTTTGGTTTTCCCTTTGAATGCTACTCCCTCTGTCCTAATTCAGTCCTTTACTCATCTGTCATCCATCTTTCCTCTCACAAATTTCCCTTCCCCTCTCTGTACCTTCAGGCCTTGAAGCAAGCTGTTAGACTCCTACGCTCACACTCCTTGTTGGGCCCCCATTGCCACCCCAGCCTTTTTTGTTGGTTCTATCTCCTCATGCACGTCCTCACAGTGCAATTCAGTTGCAAATCGCTGTGTGGGGTGAGTTCAGTCATCTGCTGGTTCTGTAGAACATTCATGGCCCCTGCACTTCCAGACGTGGTTTTTAGTGCTACCTTACGTTTTCTGGAATCCAGCCTTCCGGATGTGTCTTAGCAGGTGCCCTTAGACCCCGTGTATCAATATCTGCTGAGATATGTGGCCTGGATGGTTTGTGTGTCCGTGTGGTGTGTGTTTGTGTGCATGTTGGCAGCAGCTCCTGCATCCTCTGGGGGTGTCAAGGGGGTCACTCACTGTAAACAGATCTTTGTGGGCATCAGCAAATTGCCTGGCTGGAGCAGACACTCTATATCATTCTATCATTTTCTCTCACACACACACACACACACACACACACACACACACACACACACACACACACACAGGCACATAAACATGCAGTCCCACCCATGTATTCAAACATGGTCCTTATGTGTTGACCAGAGGTTTCATTCTCTTTCTCTTCGTCTTTCTCTGCTTGCTCTTTGTCACACAATCTCTCTCTCTCTCTCTGCCTCCTTCCCCTGGCAGTGGGGCCTCGTTTCCAGGAAGAGGGTAAAACCAGTCTTGAGTTTCCCTGCTGTCCATTCCAAGCTTCCAGGTGGAGAAAATAGACTCCGCTGTCACCCTTGTCCAAATTTGTCCCCACGTTGGAGTGTAAAATAAACAGAGGAGCTGCCTGACATGTCCAGGGGGACAAGAGAACCTGCTGACTGTTTGAAAAGAGTCCAAGACGAGAAACGAAGTGTTGTAGCTAAAAGCTGCTGCATTTCGCCCTGTTCTCCAGGGTCGTGAGTCTGCCACCATGACTGAAGTTCCCTCTTGCATCACAGCCTGTCATACACCATTTTAAGCTGGCATGGAGACACCAGGCTGTCAGGCGGTTGCTTTCAAGGTGTGAACGTGATAAAACCCTGCTACAATCAATATAACATCTAATATCGAAAGCTATTCTAAGCTAAGCTGTGATGATTCCCAAAAGCAGAACAATATTCACCCGCTTTTCAGAAACCATATTCAACATGTGACATGTGGTTGTTGTTTTTTTTCCTTCCTCCTCCAAATAGCGACCTCTGCTATACTGGGGGCCCGCATTTAATTACATGAAGCCACAACACATGTTAGTACTGTCTTGTAAAGCTTCGGATGCTCACAGCATTTAGAGGCAGCACTTTAGATAATATAGTTCACAGATGAATTCTTTTTTTTTTTTTAATGGGGCTAATTTCATAACATGACCACAAAGGCCTTTAAAGGTGTCGTCTGTTAACACGGAGCTATGGATTTTTGAGAATTAAAATTTTTAGTTTGTCACACATCATCTCTACTCCACGACTGCTACATAATTATAGTAATTTGTCATCGTAAAAACAGGGAATATTGTAGCTCATTTCTACATTGGAGTAACAAGTGCTTTGAAAAGTTTGTACACCACTCTGTCTCATCAATTTTTTTAAGGGATTGTAATGAAAATAAGTTTTTCAAGCTGGCCGGCAAAGAGAAAGAAAAAACAAAACAAAACAGATTCTACCATTTCAAACGTCTCATGCAACGGATTTCTTCTATTTTTGGCGTATCCCCTTTTGAGTATTTGTGTGTGTGAGAGTTGTTTCAGCAAGAGGGTCCAGAGTGAGAGGGAAACTCCTTTTTCTTCTTCTTCTTCTTTCTTCTTCTTTGTCGTCGTCGTCTTCTTCTCTACCTCCTCCTCCTCCTCCCCCCCTCACTGATGACTCAGAGAAATGTGCTTGGCTTGGCTCCCGCTGCCGAAGCTCAAGTTGAAGTCTGATGAAAACGGGGTGAAACCGAGTGAAGATTCCTTTACATGACTCTTGACCGGGTTAAGGCCTCAGAGTTTTTCAGATGAACCAGGGTTCAAATAAGTGCCATAAAAGAGAGAGATTTGTTTCAGGTAGACCAAATAAGTTCATGCTTCTGAACTAATTCATACAGGTTTATGTGCAGCACTGTCATGTCATACTGGAGCCGGTTCTACACCAGTCAGTTGCTGCCAAGCAGAGTTTAAAACAACACAGCAGTGTTTCAAGGCAGTGAGCTTTTAAAAGATATTTAAATATATATATATATATACACTGTATATATGACTGACTAAAAAGTACTTTTTGGTAAAAGAGATACAAGTTTTGCTATATTACACTTAATTTATGTTTAATTTATTTATCCTATTTTTGGACATATTATTATAGAATGGTGGACTGGTAAGAAATTAATTTAAAATAATCACTCATGTAATGTTTAGTTTTGCGCAGTACAAATTATAGGAATTAAGCAGAAAGTAAATTTAAAAAAAGAGCGTCTCCAAATATCTGATTTAAACATTTCAGAACAATAGAAAAGACTAAATGATGAAACCGAATCATTTAAAAGCCAGAAACTCACAAATGACACAAAAGCATCATTTTAACATTTTATTTTATTCTGCTGTTGAGCAATGTTCTGTTATTTGAATTCAACAACTTGATATTCCTTTTGAAATGGAAATGATTGAAGTCTAGTAGAAACATTAAACTGAAATCATAAAGATCATAAAAAGAACACAGTAAAACTGAACAATATCTGAAGTGAGTCTAACAGGTCAATTAGACATTATAGGTTCATGACTCATTTCCTTTTCTTTGGTTAAAAAACCCCAAAATGCATAAATAAATTTTACTGTCGAATAAGCTAAACCATTTTTCACAGATTAATTTGTACTAACATTATAATCTCTTAATAGCAGCCAATAAATCCCTCCTTTATTATTATGTAGCATACTTTACATTTTATTTATATACTGTAGTTAATAAGAAGTGTTTTCTTATCTCTATAATCCAGAACAACTTCATCAATTTGTTAAAACTGTCACCATCTGTTCAACATTTCAAACCATGTAAAATTCATCATCAGTGTTTTCTTATCTCAAAGTCACATTAGTCGAGATTTTATATCTCAACCATTTTATATCTTATTTTATATGAGATTTTACAGATATTCTTTTTGATGGATTAACAGACACAACTTTATTCAATCTTTCTATAACCAAATAACAGTTTTAGAAGTTAGAATTAACGACGACAATCAAGTGTGTTATTTGTAGTTTTGTTTTGGCTAAAAGTTAAATATATGGAGAAGAAACATGGGCGAATGAATCGGGTATTAAATTTGAATAAGTTACACAAACAAAATCCTTAAGAAATGAATAATTTATCTGGCACAGTTTCATTGTAATCTAGATGTATATTTAAACAGAATCCATGTATTTATGTGTGTGTCAGTAGGATTTTAAATTATTTTGCGATGGTTCACTATGAGGCCCTTTTCCTTCTCTTATCGGTCCATCTCCTCCTCCTCTTCTTTTGTTTTATCTTGCTCTTGTTCTCTCCTCGCTATTCATTTTGTATATTTCTCACCATCCCTCCCAGCTTTATCTTTTGATTCTTCTTTGCTGTATCATTCCTTTTCTTTTTTTATTCATCACCCACCCTCTTCATACCATAGATCTCACAGGAGATAGAAACTATCCTTTTTTTGTTTATCAGAAATATATCAATTCATTGTCCCGTATCACCAACTCTAAGCAAAATTGACTATGAATATATTGTTAAATATGTCAATAACAATGCAGAGGATTTTTTTTGACAGTGCTTCATAGTGTGTTATGTCTAAATGTTGGCTGTAAAATATTTAACTAACTCCAAAACCTGCTCTAAAGTTAGCATTGTTGAGGGTGATCCATCAGGTTTGTCCGTTGGCTGTGCCCAGTTATTTCTCTGGAATAGCGTCCGCATTGTTCTCCGCTCTCAAATAATATTGTTAAGATCACATCTCTCTAACTGCAGTTTGTGCCTGAAACACACAACCACAGACACACAAACGCCCACAGAAGCTCTGTTGTTATACACACAGGGGGAGACACGGTCTGCACTGAGCTAATCAAATAGCTTGTGCAACATTGATGATAAATCTGTTTTAAGGAATGGCCCATTGTAAAGAGAAAAAAAAGGCACTCACTCACTCTCTCACATACTCACTCTCTCACACACACACACACACCCTCACACCCTTTTTTGCAAACTGATGTTGATGAATCTGATACCTCATTTGGCCTCTATGTTGGCATGCAACTGCTTTGCATGCATGTGTATGTATTTGCCAATGTCCGTGTGTGTGTGTGTGTGTGTGTGTGTGTGTGTGTGTGTGTGTGTGTGTGTGTGTGTGTGTGTGTGTGTGTGTGTGTGTGTGTGTGTGTGTGTGTGTGTGTGTGTGTGTGTGTGTGTGTGTGTATATATGCATGCACACGTTTGACCAAAGCAGAGCGAATGTTTTTTTTTCTCGTTTTTTTTTTTAAAGCCTGCCACTGAGACTCATGTCAAACACCAACTTAACTGTTTGGCACATTGATACATTTTAGCACGAGTCATCTGCGTCACCAACAACAAAAAAACATCATATTTATGAAACAGCTCATGATATTCAAACCAGAATGGACGAGCTAGTAGCCAAATGTACGTTTCACATTTTGCTCTGGAGCAAAGCAAACACTTGAGCAGATTGTGGACAGCTAATGGTCTGCATTGTTATTGTCATGCTGCCGGCTCTTCCTGATGACGATGGCAATCAGCACATGTACAAAAAAAAAGAAAAAGATTTTTAAAAAGCCACATGAATTCCAATCTGACTGTTCTTATTCGTATCACATGGCCATGAATCAGACATGTATCTGATCTAGGACTCATGAAAGTGACTCATGTCTGATTTTTCACACGGCCCTGGAAAAGTCAGATTTGAGCCACATTAATTTAATTCAATTAATTTAAAAAGAAAATCAAAATTGAGTCACTTTGTTCTGGTTATGTGAACACAGACTTTGCCCTTCAGCCTGTAATCACACACACACACACACACACACACACACACACACACACACACACACACACACACACACACACACACACACACACATATTTACACATCCTTGATCCATCTCAGACTCTTCCACTCTGATGTACTCCAAAACACATCTCCTTCATATTATAATCTCACCATCTACTTCTGTTCCGTGTTATCCCGTCTTATGCATCTGCCACACAGACAGGAAGAAAAGCACAAGTTGTCATGTCAATCAAACTGCACATTAATTAGGTGAGGTTCACATGCTGGTTGCCTCTGGATTCCTGTGAGGTTGACATACTGTATGTCAGGTATGAGAACATGTGGCACTGGAAATGACAGCATTATTCTTGACTTTTTCTGATTTGAGAAAAAACACGTTAAAACAGATTTATACATATTTGCCAATGTTAATTAATATGTGTTTTTAGTGAGGCGGAAACTTGCAGTGCTTGGTGCGCGTGACCTAAATTGCTATATGAAACACATCTCCAACAGTTAGTTGAAAGTAAGAAAGACTGTCTTTGGTTAAAAAAAAAATGTATCTGGGGAAATTTCCTTTGTGACTCACACTCAGTTGGTGTGGGCTTTTTCTGAGTCTGAGATGGTGAAGGGTTTGGTGAAGTCCACCACCTCCCAGGCTGCGGTCTCCTCCGCAGCCTGGACGTAAAGTGGGTGTGCGGAGACAGGGCTTCATTATCGCCCTTCTTTGTGAGATACAGTCTTGGGTGATGCCACTGAGTCATCCTTGCTATTTTAGCTCCATTTCTTATTAGTATTCTCTATTATTGCTCCAGTTCTAACTCCACCCTATCATGCCAGCGTAGGGGAAGATTGAAATCAGCCTCAAATATACAGAGAAAACTGGCGTGTAAAACTGTTGCCTTTGCTTTTTTTAAATCCTTCCTGTATCCCATGCTACTGTATGTACAGATTGCATCCTGTGGATACATCATTGTTCATGCCAAGGGAGAGAGTGGCTTTCGGGGTGGCATTGTTGGTGTGTCAATCGCTCTCCGCATTCTGAGTGAACTATTGGATCGATTGCTATAAAAGTTGGTCCAGATTGATTTTAATAATTTCTCCTTGAATCTAGCACCGTTACCAGATTGGAATTTAAAGATCGGCTGTGGCTTAGGAGGTAGAGCGGTCGTTCACGGAACGAAAGGTCGGCGGTTCCATCCCCAGCCCCTTCAAGGCTACAAGTCAAAGTATCCTTGAGCAAAGATACTGAACCCCAATTTTTTCCCCAGGCACCATAAAGGCAGCCCACTGCTCGTCAAGGATGGAGTCCCCACGGGGGACAATAAAGTAAGCATCAACATTACTGATGTCCGTCAACAGCCCCATTCAGACATCGCTTTCATTCTGGGCCTGTTGCGCCTTTATTCCACCCCAACGTCTGTCTGAACGCGATGAAGGCGTGTGTCAGTTTGTTCCACCTCTGTGACGCCTCGGGAGGTAGTAACAGCGCTGAAACAGGCATCTGTATGAATGAAGTGCCCCAGCGTTGCGGAATGGGTGTGACGTAGCAATATGTACAGGTGTGCGATCTACCCTGGGGGATTTAACGATTTTGGTAGCAACAGGAAGTCCGTTATTTGAAGAACAAGCACAGAAAACGACCGCTAAACTGGGGAGATGGTAAAATATATCATTTTTTTATGCCCGCTGTTGCATCAAACGTCTTGCCTCTTAACATTGCGGAACGCCGGCACGGGTTACAGAGAAGGGAATTCGTTTCAGCGCTGTTGCGCAATGCCTGTCTGAAAGCGGCTTTTGTGTTAGTTTGCTATATGGTGGCTTCACAGAGCTGCTATCGTGGCTGTAAACTTATTTGACACAAAAACTTGCTGAAGCATCTGGACGGTATTACATAAGGATACACACTCCCTGGTGCATACATTTAAATCCCAAGTACAACATTAAGTCAACATTTTCCTGCACAAGATCTCCTGGGATTGAATGTTTCATTTAACAGAGAGATCTGCAAACAGTAGAGGTTGGTCGCCTCAGGCAAGAAATGAGGTAAAAGGTACAGGCCTGATATTCATGTCCATAACTGTATAACCTCGATCAGAACTTGCCAATATAAATATATGTTTGGCTTTGTCGCCACACTTCAATGAGTTGAGTGAAATGTCTGAAATAGCTCTGAAGTCAAAACTAGATCTCTAATCTAAGAAACCTGAATTTGATCTGCAGCATTAACACTTATTTGCAGACATGCACTTAACATGCAGATGATTGACCTTATTGAAATGCTTTATCATAATTAGGGTGCTTATTTGTAGCATTTGGCCTGTCTGTTAGACATTTTTATTTTTACATGTAAGGACACCAGAGAGCAAGAGAACACGCAGAGACGTTTACCCTGCTGGAATGAATGAGTGAAGGCAGTGGAGGCTTTGTGTTTTTGAATCATTATCTAATATCTCACAAGTTGATGGCTACCCTCGGGGATCACTCCTGCCGCCACCACTCATTCAATATCAAAGTAAATGCTCTTTGACTAGGAGAGCATTTACCCCCCCAATATGCCCAGAGAGAACATTCATGCACATAAGGAAGCTTTTCAAGGCAAATGAGCTCAACGGAACTCAAACAGATATTGATATCGTATTGACTGAGAGGCCCTTTGCCTTGACTCCACGGTTTCATGAATTTATCAAACACTTACACACCCTTCAGCATCAACAACATACAGAAATGCAAAGCAGAAAAATCCCATCCCAAGTTGCTGCAGTATATAAAATTAATTTGAAATAGAGACAAGAAAATGTCTCCAGAATTTGTCGGCGTATCTCAGTCATAACTGAGATGATAGGCCACCTTCTCCAGAGGTAGAGGAGCCGATTTCTGTGGTATCCACATGCCAAGCAGGTATCTGTTGAGCGGACCGCCACAGCAAAGTAAGTAGTTTTTAGCCAGAAACTTTCTCGGACAATCGAGCAAATGGAGGACTTTGCGATACCAAACAAGTTAGCCAACACACTCCTGTTGCCAGCCAATACAACCCAAAACCACCCAACTTCTACGCACTTTTTCAGGGAGATGGGTCGCCTGAGCCGAGTATGACGCCATGCTGCATGTGACTTCTTTGTTGTTGTTCTTCTGCACATGCAGATCAGTTCGGGGCAGTGAGCTGTTCATAGGCAGCTGGTGATCAAAGTTGTCAAAGCAGTTGTCAAAACCAGAAAAAGGATCAAGCTATAAAGTTACCAGTTACTCTCTTCTTATGAACCTATGAGTCTATACATGGCACACACCAGTGTGTGACTCAACTCTGTGACCTGCAGAGAGATTCCTCCTGTGTGAACTGCTAAGTGTGATTTCTGGCACAGTGCCTGTATAGAAAGCATGTTTATACTGTTACATGTTAAATGAGTTCAGGTAATGTAGCGAAGATCCTGAAAACCCATTTGAAATGGCACGAGAGGCGACAGCGCAGGCCCTCACAAGAGTTACTCAAACTATTTCTTGACTTAGACGGCCCTCCATAGCTATTTGTCAGTCTTAGCTGTCAACCAGATGTACACTAGGCAGTGGCAAAGTTGATTTACACAAGTGCTTAAGTTTACTTTTGAGGTTCTTACATTTTATGTCTAGGATTATTTTCTAATTTTTTCCACCACAATTATTTCAGCGCTCCACCTCAACCAGCTACGGCCTCACAATGCTGATTCCAAGTTAATTCATTATGCATTCAAATGAATAGAATAATAATATTACACAATAAAATTGTCCATTTTGCATTTGAATAGTTCTGACTCGTTTGCATAGTAGCAGGTATGTTAAAACTATCCTGGAGGTTTTTGAATGTAGGATTTTTATGTGAACCTTTTGTCTCTTCTTCTTTCATTTACTCTGGCAAGTGATTACTCAAGGTTTTTTTTTTCTGTCACTCGCATACAAACGTGTTGAAACCTGGATTTTTGTATTGAGTTCATCATTTTCAGTTCTTGTTTTTAGAAAGAAAAAATGGAGAGAAAAAAAACAAGTGACAAACAGACATCATACGGCAAATATATTCTGGGATTGCTATTTAAATATTGGCAAAGGCAGATAAATAGGAAAACTCACCCCCCTTTTTTTTTATCTTTTAAGACAAACTTTTTTTTTCTTTTAGCCTTTTTTATATTTTCTTTGGTGTGTTTTCGACCAAAGGTCTGTTTAAAGCCCTCTGAGTGACCGTGATAGTCATGTGGGACAAAAGAGTTGTAGTTACTTCGTATGGTTTTTATCTTGAAATTCTGCTTTCTTTGTCTCTCTCTATTAAACAAACACAAGCAGACAGCACACTTTGGGGAGGTCGGCTCTTGGTGGTTCCGGGGGAGCAGCACCAGCATGGAGACTTGATCCCTACTTGACAACTGGATTGACTTGATCTGGTCTCAGTACCGTGCCGATATGGTTGTGCTTGTAGATTGAGAGGACGGGGGACTTATTAAAACTTATTTTTTTAATCAAGAAGCAAGCTGGCTAGAGTTGATCAGGAGTTTGTGGGTGTGTGTGTGTTGTAAATGGGGCTTTTTGTTCCAATGTGACTCACCGTGTTCTAGCCACAGTTGGTGCCTGAAGGGAGAGATGGAGGGAGGGTGAAGAGCACACAAGAAAAACAGTTGATGTGGTTAAGTCATTAGGAGATTGCATGTTGGGTTGTTATGTCAAGCTTCGACCTACTTCTCTGATGAATCAATAAGCCAGATGCCTGCCTGTGAAAGAGACGCACACAGAGGAAGACGATACGTGTCGTCTGGTTAGCCCACCTTCATATCATTTTAAATTCTAGCCAACTCCTCCACAGACTGTGAGCACTAGCATTGGGTAAAATTACTCTTGATGTTACTCAAACGAGGCGGTGCATGTGATCGCTCACCAATGCAAACAAATGTGTCAGCAAAGCTTTACTCGATGTTAATCATCCCTTTTGTCATGATTGTTATTAAAATACAAATCAATCAAACCAGAACCATTTTCGTGGAGATGGTCCTTGTGTTGATGACTTTGAGACCGCGGTTTTCAAAACAAAAGGTCTGGGGACCACCTGGCGTCTTTGAGGGGTTTGCAAACGGTCCCCAGCCATGAAGGTCATTATTGATTTTCATTTTGATTTCATCCATAAGTAGTGCAACAACAGGTCAGAATATATGACTGTTTTAGTTATGGGGTTCATACACTATGTGATAAAATATGTAAAAGTCAAATTTGCATCAGATGGGGGACCCTGCAGCATCCTATCCAAAGGTTCTCTGTAAAACCTGATGAGGTAGTTTAACTCAAACAGTTTTAAATCATTTAAGTTTATTAACTCAAGTAATTAACAAGATTAAAAAATATCTGTTTTGTGCATAAGTAACACTAATGCTTATTAAATTCCTTAATTAATTGTACCAATTCTGTAAAGGTAATTGAACTTGAAAACTATGACACATGTATGTCATGTCCAACGTAGATTTGATGCACCGCTACTGTGATCTAATTGTGCGGTGTTGATTTTGAAAAGTTACACCACCCACCACTGGCCTGGCATGTATAGTACAGCGTTTTTGCAGATCCACGTGCGTGAGGATCATCTCCAAGGCCTTCCAACTGGACATCTGCTGGTCAATGTGGCTCTGAATTGTTGTGTGTCATTCACAAAAAGCGTTAGAATGTCACCGCCTGTGCCCACTATGCAGCAGAAGAGAACACCCACTAACTCTCTCTTGTTACATGAGATGAAGACCACACCATGAAAATGTAACTTAAATCAAATGATGTTTGTCACAAAAGGTTCACTTGTTGCCACACCGTTCAAGTTACGCAGGAAACTTTGATAACTTTTCATCCTTTAAGGCGCTAAAGACTGTCCTGACCAAATGTGATGCAGATTTGTCCAAATCTCAAGGACGGGTTGGTTAAAGCACAACCCTTGTAAATGGTTAAAAAATACACCTACATTGCACAGTAAATAAAAAATGGCTGACTTCATGTTGCATTCAGGTCATTGTACAAAGAGGCTTATTTCTGGATCTTGACATGGGGGCTGCTTCCTTGAAATGTTCTAGAGGGCACTGTGCAGCCATTTTAGCACAGCCTAACCTGAAGCCCATATGATTGCAATATTTTCCACTTGAGACAAGACATTTCCAAGCATGCCTGGCGCCAAGACAATCATTTCCTGTTTCATTGCAAGTTATTGAAATTCGCTGAATCGCCATGGCCCCACCTTTTCAAGTTTTGCAGAGACCATTTATAACTTCATCATAAAGAAAACGCAAACTCATCCACTGGAAATCGGAAAGGATCAATCGACTATTTTCAGTGGGTTTAACCGTATATAATCTTGCTCATTTTGGTGTAAAAGGGCTTTAGATACGTCTCCTTTGTTCCCCAGCACTTATTGTCACCTACAAGTGAAAGAAACCACACCCATTACCACCTCTCTAGAGCTCTCTGGTCATGCACTTGTCACCCCCTTCCTCCCTCCACTCTAGCACCATTTGCCATGAATGTTTCAAAACCATCTGACCTGGCTGTGCTAACAGGTGGCTATTTTAGGAGAGGGATGGCAAAATCGTGTGCTACTCGCAGTGGACATCGGGGGGGGGGAAGAATTGCTAAGAAGTTATGCTCGTCAGGGTGAGTGGAGGTCCCCCCCCTCCTCTGTGTGTGTGCGCAAAAACATGTCTGTGTTTGTGTGTTCACAGGCAAGCATACAAGTGTTGTATTGGGGTCGTGTCCCACTGCCGTCTCTTGCAAAAGAAGTTAGTTCTGCAAGGCAGTTAGCAGACAAACTACCACCGCTTGCTGCTGCCTCTGATATTCTCTGTATCCATATGATAAGCATTCGGGCCTTTTGGGAAAAGAGCCTGATCAACAGGTTAAGCAGTGGAACATGCCAGGAAAGTGAGCGAGGGATCTCTCTCTCTCTCTCTCTCTATTTGAAACATCATCTCCCTCTGTGGGATTTGACTAATGCAAGTACGAAAAACATCTTATGGTCAAACACGTGTCATCATGATTGGCATGTTTCGAGGTAGCTGAGCAAGTTGGGACACTAGGCATATATATACTAAAAAGCTTTCTTATATCTCTAAAGTGGCCTAATTTTGAGAAAAGGTCGGGGTGAATATGAACTTTTGGTAGAACTAGACAACCAGACATTTCCTCTCTTTTGAAAATAGATTCCACTCCTTTATTAGTCCTTCTTACACACTGCACTTTTAGACTTTGTAGCCATGTTGCAATCCTTGTTACTTGGAATAAGACTGTCATCCTACTCGTGAGGATGAGGACATTTTGCAGTACACACTCGTGTGTGTGTGCGCACACTCATACACACACATTCACTAGGGACTGGCCTGTAGTGCTGTAGTGTGTGTTGGCCAATTCCTCCTACTGTTTCTCCTAATGTGTCCATCGTGCTGAAGATGTGGAGCTGCCAGCATTGTTCACAAGCTACGCTGGATCCCGTGTGTATTCGCCAATAATAAACACACAAGATACTGCAGAAATCTTAGTCTAATAACTACACTCAGTGATTTATTCATGTTATGAATATAAGATATTAGGAGTTGTGTTTAAAGGTCGTAGGTGGCTCTGCACCTTTGCTGTTGCGTTTTCTAGTGTCTGTTCAGTGTCTGGCAGAAAAGCAGCACTGATAAGGCGTGTCTGTGTGTTTGCAAATCCTAGACTGGTCTCACTGGACTACATAAGCAGTTCCTCCAATGCAGCTCCGGGGTGTGGATCACAGGCTGTGCAACTGAGCCTCCTGATGCAGCTCCTGGCTCAGGCTCAGTTGAGCGTGTAGGCCACAAGATGCAGCTCCAGGGTTGGGCTCACATGCTTTATCAATAGGTCACATGATGCAGCTCTTTGGGTAAGGTGTGTCACTCGCCTCCCACTCTTTGGCAGACTCTCATGTCTTTTATAAATATTGGAGAAGTGGGATAGTTGGCAGGTAAAAGATACTCTTTTTTTTCTTTGGAATTATTAGATAAGCGTTTTCCCACAGCTCAGGTGTGACTCCAGCTTTCATAAAGTTTAATAAAAAAACGAGGCAGGATAAACATCAAAGTGATTAAGAGTTCGACCGACACCTCTCCCTGTTCAGAGGATGAGATCCTGCTTGTGCCCACAGGCTCTCTGTTTCATTTAAAAGAGGCTTCATGTGACGTTTTCCACGCAGTTTATCGTTTGCTTTGTTCGGAGGAGTTAATCATTTGACACTCGCTGCCAATTTTGCAGACATGTTGATAGCAACACATACCAGATGAGGTACAGAGAATTGCTGCAATTAAAAAGTGCCTATTTAAAAAAAAATTTTAAAAAAAATAAAAAAGTTTCAAGAATTTCTGACATTCCTCTTTCTCTGAGAAAACAAGAACTTTTTCAGAGTGAAAGTGTTTTACTGGCAAACGGCAGCATGTAACATACTGCAGAAAGTCCAACACAATGATCTAGCTTATCAAACATTTGTGTGAGAGAGCAGCATTTTTTATATGTTTGGAATGTCTGACTCATTACTGTGCGTGTGTGTGTGTGTGTGTGTGTGTGTGTGTGTGTGTGTACCATCATATCAGACAGGCTGAGTTCAACTCGTTCCTTTATATCATTTACACATTTCTGTTCCCCCGTTAAGGGGTTTGTCTGTTTAGCTGTCACTTTGCATGGAGAACGGAGGCTTAACTGCTCTGCTTTACATAGCAGTTGAAGCCTGATGCCGTGCTTTCTGTCCTCAAGCTCTAGACTATTCTTGAGTTGTTTCATTAATGTTCTCAACCATAGCAGATGTTCTGAATGAAACGTTCATTGTAAAAGGAAAAAAGCTGCATGTGATCCACGCTCGTGCTTGTTGGCTGACTATATTTGATTACCATGCACCGCGAATAAAGGAAAAACATTTGTACAAGTAGAATTTACACAAGGGAGCTGTTCACATGATTGATCAGGTGTGCTCTATTATGAAAATAACCAAAATTAATAATAATGAACTGATACTACTAACAAGTATTATCTGTGTGTCCAAAGCCTGATAGAACTTATTCCCATGACTATTAAAAACATTTACAAGTCAATTAGCTGCTTTGTTCACATTCTCCTTTATTAGCATTAATATATTGGCATTAAGGTTTATTTCGAGTCTATCCCACATACATAATCAGGAGCGTACCAAGTATTGTGCTAAAGAGAGTAGTCCCTACAGATTTACTGCTCGACTGATGTTCACTAAAAACCAACAGCGACCAACTCCTTTAAGAAATCAATTTAATTTTTGTTGAAATATTTTTTGATCCGTTACTTCTTTAAGATTTACATATTCAATAGGAACATAGACACAGTGACACAGTTAATATAGGTTTGAACAGATCCTTTATTGAACATATTACACATAATAAATACAATTCAAATTCAAATATAATTCAAGAATAAAACATTTTACAAACCTTATTTTACTTCTTGTTTAAACGCAGTGTACTCCACACCGCCAGAGCAAAGCTAGCGGCTACTGAAGCTAACCGTCACTCCGGGACACAGCCACCATTGTAGCCATGGATCATTTCATCAGCTTTTACGTGCCTCGATCCATCCTTTGGTCAAAGGTTTTTCACCTGATTTCCATGCAGCCATCAGCGCTACATCTGACAACTGGTCTCATTCACAGCTCAACGGTGGTTTTCAAAGCGGGGTCCTTGAGGGGGTTCCTGGGCGTCCCCAGTACAAACAGAATAATTCATTTTCACTGCAGTTTCATTCATAAGTAGCACAGTAACTGAATGTGTGACTATTTTGGTCATGGATTTCATACACTTTTTGTAATGCAACGTCGAAAAAGCAAAATTCTTATCAGCTGGAGGGCATTGGTATAAAATTCTTATCAAATGAGAGGTAAAGGTTTAATTTGTGCCAATTTTGGCATCCTTCATGTGACAAAGTTTGGGAACCACTGTGTCAGTGAAGACTACTGTCATTTAAAGTACCATAAGTGGGATGTGGCCTCCTGCGTGGGGGCATTGTTTCTAAGGGGCCGTTTACACGACAACCGTTTCACCCAAAAACAGAAACCTTTTGTTGCATTTTCGTGGTCCGTTTATACGAGGACTGTGTTTTCGGGGACTGAAAATGGTTTTGTTTGTGCCGCAGACTAATGTTGATTTTATTAACGCTCCTCCAATGTAGGTTTGCCTAACCACCATTGTGATCTTATTCTCTGGTGTTTATTTTGAAAAGTTACACCACCAGCTACTGCCTTGGCATACAGACGGCAGCGTTTTCAGTCGCGTTTGCGTATCCGTGTGTACAGGGATCGTTTCAGAAACGATGCCGTGTGAACGCAGAGGGTTTAAAAACACAACAACCAAAAAAACATCTCCGTTTTCAGCTAAAACGTTGCCATGTAAACGGGGGCCTTAGTGACACTACCTTATCATGGGACAGCCAGCTGTTGTACACACATACACATACACACACATACACTGGGGACTGGTATTCACATTTCTGCTCAGCTAGATTTGACCCTTTTAGTTACACTTCACCAGCCTTGTTTCAGCCATAGACTAAATCAAAGATGGAACATTCTGATAGGATGTTCAGTAGTTTAATTACCCACATCTCCTTTCCTTTTCTTCTTGCTGGCCTCCATTTGACTGATTTCAAAAAACGATACCTTGCCCTGGTAGTAAAACAAGTTGCTTTATTAGCCGTCGTAACACCTTATTACATTTTCATACAACATTAAAATCTGGCATGTTTGTAAGAGGTTTAAGTGTGAAATCGGCACTGCTGAAACACAGTCCTGTCATTAAAATAGTGAGGTTTGACTCGCAGTATTGGGGAGACTGTCAGGAAATGATCCCCATAAGATATAAAACATGTGACTCATTATTACACGATACAGATATTCTTAATCATGTTGACAGTTCAATGATGCAAGATCATCAGCAAGACACCAAAAAGAGATGAGAAAAAGAGATAAAAACAGGATGCAGCCTCTTCCATTAAAATATTTATATTTAGCTTTGCATGAATGCACAAGCATGTAGGGACTTCAGGGGAAACACGTGAAATACAAACCAGTTGTTCTCAGAAAAAGACATTATGCCCACTAGGTGAGACTAACAAAAAAAGTCTTTATTCTAGCTAAACATGCCTTAAAAAGAAGTCTTTGGCACATCCTCGACCCCCGTTAATGGCCCTCTCCTCAGGCTAAGCAGCTGATTTATTGACAAGACGGCACCAACATTTTATGGTCTTTGAACCACGAGTCACGGCGTGGCAAACGGGAAGCGATCTCATGACTGCCAACAGGCGGGAAGACAAAGTTCCCCCCATCCGTTTTCTCTGTGGGACCCTTTTGTCCGATAATAGGTCATGCACTACACCCGATTTGAGTCATGTGCTCCTCATCGCATGGCGATCAACACAAGACAACAGGGATGTGTTCTGTCATGTTTGTGTGTCTGTTTGAGCAACGTCTGTGCCTGGGTACATTTTTTTTGCTCATCGTAACTTGATTTATTCCATAAAGTTTTTTGTAAATTCCTAAAATTGATGTTTGTCATGTAAGTTCATATCCGCCCTGTCTCTCTCTCCTGCCTGTGTTTGTCGTGTTCTTTTAGACCAAGTATGAAAGCATGTGCTTGGCTGGAAGACCAGCGCTGTGTCCCTGTGAGTGGGTGTGTACGGTCTGGGTCAAGGCTTTTTAGCACTTCAAGACCCTAAGTCTGCTTCGAGGGACTCTTATTCCACACCCACGCCTTGTTCTATTAAACTCTGGACCATATCAACATTCCTGGAATTAATGTAGACAAACGTTCTATAGCTGGTCATGCACACACACACACACAATATATATGACCGCTGTGAGTGAATACTGTGTCTGGGCACTCAACCAGAAGGTTGTGGGGTTGAGTCCCGTCTTGAAATGGGATGTAAGTGGTCGTGTACATATCTGTACATTGCTCTCTTCTGCACATTATATATCCAGTCACATATTGATGCTGTGCCTGAATTACTCACTCAGTCACTCACGCACACACAAACACATGCCTTCTGCTGAGCCCTTAATCTCAAGCATGCTCATTTTCACTTCACGTTTACCCAGACAGATCAATCCACCTGATCCAGCAGCCGCCGTACCTTGACCTAAAGCTAACCCTGACTGATAGAGGATATGCTCATTTTACTGCATCTGTGCGAGCATGAGTCACACTCGTTTTGATTATATGTAACGTTATCTATAGCCCCTACCCAATCTGTTCGAGGCGAGACTGTTGCACCCTTCTGTGTGTGACCCCCTCGGTGTGTTCAGACGGGACCAGCCCGTGGCGTCAGAATGCCACCTCGGTGTGTTCGTTCGCAGTCATGCTGGCTTTATGCCGGCGTTCCACAACGCAACAGCGAACATAAAAGCTGATGGATTTCACCATCTCCCCAGTTTAGCGCTCATTTTCTGTGTTTGTTCTTCAAATAACAGACTTCCTGTTGCTACCACATTGTTAAATCCCCCGAGGTAGGTCGCATAGCTGAACATATTACTACAACGTCGTATCAGTTCCGCAACGCCGGGCACTTCATTCAGACAGACGTCCGTTTCGCCGCTGTTACTACCTCCCGAGGCGTCACAGAGGTGGAACAAACTGACACCTCACTACGCCTTCATTACGCTAAGACAGACGTTGGGGCAGAATAAAGGCGCAACAGGCCTGGGCAGGTAGTGACAGTGCTAAATTATTGTCTTAAACGCAGTGAGGCGGCCGGCAGGACAGTATGGAGGTGTGATGTTTCGACGACTTATTATGTGCGGCCCATAACTGGGTGATGCTAGTAGCAGTTAGCAGCTAAGTAAAAGAACAAAAGAAAACACAGTATCTTCAAATTGAGGAGGCGGCACGCGGTCCGGGAGCTCCTTACCCTCCGAGCGGAGGACGAGATCCATGTAACAGGGAAGGTAAATGATTGTTGTTGCCATCTTGTTACGTTGTTTACCAAGTGCTACTCGGTGCATATGCAAAACGTCACATTATACGTCCTGTGGGGCAACAGTGGGGTATCATTATGTGGGTGTACTTGATTGCGTGCACACATTTGCATTTGTCACCACACTCAGACATTTTTTTTTCTGTGTGCATCTGACTATTGGTTTGCGGTTTTACAAATGTACTCCACTATGTGCTCCAACTATGCGTGCGCCTGCATGCCTACATACTGTTCATGTTTAAATCTGTATGTGTGTCTGTATTAGCATGTGTGTGTCAGGAACATGAGTTGTGATTCACTCTGACTGCAAGCCGAGGCCCTTGGCAGGGAAACTTGTGGGTCTGGCAGGTCTCAGCAGGGCTCTAAAGCATCTCTGCAGCTCAGCTCTGCTTGGCTCTGCTAGTGGCTGCGGGTCCGTCTCCATGTCACACTGAAGAGGTCCTCAAAAGAACTCCTTACTGGGAGGCCTCCAGTGTGAAAACAGGACAATGTCATCATGTCTTATTGTTGGCAGCCATGTTAGCTACACAATAGGCTCTGAGGCACCGAACTGAAAAGAGGCATGGACATTTATGCTAGTTGATTTGCACAGTGTTTGCCATTTTCCCATGATGAATGTTAGCAGCAGCACCATTATAGTTGTTGCAGGCCTGCCAGGTCTGCCTTACAGAGTAAGCATCAGTGTGTCACCACTAAAATGTTAAATCAAACTCTATCACTGGCTCTTTAATGGTTCCTAGCCATGCATCACACTCAAAAAAGCGTATGTAGATTATGTGAAGGACTTGAGTAATTAATTTAAAGGGCGCTCCGATCAGTATTTCTGGCACCAGTAGCTGAAAGCACACTGATCAAAATGTTTCATCATCCATAGTTCTTAGTTATTAGTGGTATAATAAAAACACCATTAAAAGTATTTTACATTTATTTTGATTGATTCCATGAAATAGGTTTTTAAAAAATTGAAAAGTTATCTGTAAACTGTTAAAAACAGAATTTAGGGAAAGAAAATAGGACATCAAATTTAGTAACATGGAATTTGTGAAAAATTCATCTCGGACAGAAGTTTGGTCAAATGTTCACTGATGTTAAGTGTCTGTAATTCTAAACTCAAAGAACGAACTAATTCACATTCATTTATTGAAAAATTGTTGTGTTCTGACATTAAACTACATTTCACTTTTTCTTAATTCATGTTCCTCTGAACAGAAACTCTGTCCTGCTGTGAATTTAAAACTGTAGTTGTGTTCAATAAAACCGGTATACCAGTTTATATCAATACAGTGTACAAGTCAAAGCGCTTCACAAAATACAGGTACATTTGGAAAACTTTGTGAAACACTGTTGTTAAACACAAACAGTGTGTGGCGACATTTTGGTTTTAAGAAATTTGCTCAAGATGGTACAATTGATTAAAAACACGGCAGTTTGCAAAAATTAAAGGACAGAAATGAAATTCGAAGTCATCAAATTTGACATCTCCTTTGTGTAGACATCTGAAAAAATGGTTTGTTTGAATCAGCTGTCGTCAAATGAGAGTAAAGGCACAATCAAGACTCAAACATGGTAACACTGATGGGATTCTATGGCGGAAAGTGCAAATCAAACTCGCCGTTTGATTTGCAGAACCCTCAAACTCACCGTTTGATTTGCAGAACCCTCAAACTCACCGTTTGATTTGCAGAACCCTCAAACTCACCGTTTGATTTGCAGAACCCTGTTCTTCAAGGCGAACTTGAAGAATAGGGTTGCAAAGTTATGATTAAAGATCTTTGGCCTTGCAGGATCGTTGACTCTGTTGAATTTGGAGATCTTATCAGTGCACTGGACCTCAAATTCATGAAGCAGGAAACAATACTCTTAAGGAATTATATCACATGGGTACAATGAGACCGAGTTAGAAGTTATCACATGTCTCAAATCTGCAGAACAAGTAAACTAATATTAAGTCCTGAACATGTAAAATAAGCATGTCTTATGTGATATTATGCTGAATAGCTACTGTTTAGTTGATTCACCACTTCCAAGTTGCTGGTCATTTACTTGTAAGCAAACTAACTTTGTTTACTTCTGTACAACATTAAAACCATTATTCTACCACAGGACGATTCAGAACGAACCATTTAGAACAAATATCATCTGGCATTTTCATGGTTTAAAGGAATACTCCAGTACATTAGCGAAGGAACTTGAGTGCTACTTGACCAGGATTCGGGAGTTTCTAATACAGAAAATGACTATAATACTGCAATGTATGAAGTTGACGGTTAACATATGCAAAGCAGCAACGACATGCATTGTGTAAGGATCATTTTACACGTCAAAAACACGTCTGGATATCTCTGACTCCCCCCCATACTTCTAGTCTGTGTCCTGAGAGATACCAGATAAAACTGACATAGTGTTTAAAGTCTACCAAGACAAATTTCCAAAATGTTTGAGTATTTCCTGAAAACACAGCTCATTGCCCCACTTAATGAATATTAATATTAATTGTTTACCATATAATAATGTGTAAGAACTGCGGTAGAACTTTTTCTTAGTTACTCATAGGAGAAGAGCAACAGATAAAAATCCACCATTCTCAACAATTCAATGCTAAAGTAACGTTTAAAAAAATATTATTACATTGTATTAATTTACAATCCAATGAATATGATCTTAATTTGAAAATGTATATAAAACATGCAGATGTCATAACTGCTTGCACCTGTGAATGACTCAGGAAACACATGCCAGGCACTGCATTTGGAGAGAAAAGAGGAGGAAGGAAGGTGGAACAAGTGAATATAAAATGAGGATGTGAAGCAATGCGCTGTAGGAAGGAGAAGGAGAAAAGACAAAGAGCGTTAGTGGGATGAAGGAGAGAGGTGCAGAGGAGGGATTGTAGAGCAATGGGGAGTGAGAGCGAGGTTACGGCTTGGACTCTGACCCAGATTTTAAATTTGGTCCATGACAACCTGATCTGATCGTGCTGCTGTGTGGTCTTCCTTTCTTTCCACTAGTTACAGATGAATGATGAGCACACGCCACACCTCTCAGCACTCTGTGCAGTCGCTTGTTTAGTCGGAGCATGTTCATTTAGCGCAACATTAAAACCATGACAAGTTCGAGGTCACCGTATTCTCTTTTACGTGGGCTTTCAAAACACACTGCCCCTTTCAACATACGCTCATTAAACACAGATTACATCTTGGGCTGAAAGAGGCAGGGAGGGCCAGCAAATGTAGGTTCATGTTAATAACATGAGACTGGATCAAACTGCTTTACAAGGATCTTTGCTCAACCTTACGTGTTATGATTAAAAGCATTTTTCATACAGTCGTAAAATTTGTGTACTTCCAAGAAGTAGACAGATTTCTTCTTTTTTTTTCCCTGTGTACCAGTAGGAGAACAGTGGGAGCAAGCTGAGGTTGTTGGCAGAGGATGTTGGCATTCCTCTTTTGCCTTTGCTGGTTTCCTGGCAAAGCAGCTCGCCTGTTTGGTTAGTTTATGGCCAAGCATGAGCTATAATTAAGCCAATTCCTTGAGGAAAAAAAAAATCAAAATTTCCTGTTTGGCAAGGTTAATATAGGATTAGGATTTTAATAGCTAGGATTAAAAATGTACAATAAAATCATTTCAACGAGACACTATATCACAATAGTCTGATTCAAACCCGCAAAAACAACAACAAAAATTATTATCATTATAATTATTATTCGAGACTACTTCTATTCTTTTTAGCACAGTAAAGTGTTGGTGTGCATTTCTTGAATTTATAAACTGCCCGACTGGATAAACATGAACACACAAACACACACACACACACACACATATATGGCTCCTGTAATATGTGTTGAGATCATTGGGAGTTAGGTGACAGATACTGAGAATTCTTGGACCTAAATTAAGCCCACAGCTTCATCAAAAACATCCTGCCTTCCTGCTTGGACCAAGATTATACTGACTTCGGATGGGACCCGAAGGTAAACTAGTGGAAACAAACGTACACTTATACACAAGAATTCATCGTTTCGCCGATTGGTGAAACTAAATGTTCTTTATTACAGCTCCTCTAAAAAAAGACATGCCATGTGTTCACTCTTTCTATTTAGTAAAATAACCTCACCACCGGTGATTATAAATGTTAATTAGCTCCCTGATCCAGTTTTTTGTTTTTTGTGGCAAAGTTGGAATGACTTCAAAATACTGTTATTTTCTCTTAGATTTCAATATTGCCTTAACCACTGCTGCTACTGCAACATGTAATTCAGGGATGAACTGCACCACATGCGCAAAGTCCTCAAAGTGTACGGTATAGATTCTATAGTGTAAATGATTACAATACATAGGGTTGGGGCTATTCATGCATACGATACACACACACACACATGCACGCACACAGATAACAGATGTGAAAAGAGAAGTGGACCATAACAGAGTAGAGTTTTTTTCAATTTATAGTGAGTCTCAAAGATGTATTAACTTTTCAATGACAAGTCTATAAGTGTGAAGTGACAGGAAAGAAATATTTTACAGGCGAGACATAAAATATGTATAATATATATGTAAAATATTATAATATATAATATGATTAAGTATTTGAGTTTGCATCAACACTGTAGTGTTTGACCAGCTAAAACATGGCATAAAAGTTTGTTTGAATTGAGAAAGATATCAACTTTCACAAGTGTGTTTAAGTAAAGTAATAAAAGTAAAGTAAGTTTATACGACGAGAGTTCTTGCAGAAAACGGTAAACCTTGGTTGTGGTTTGGTCGTTTGCTTACACGACAACAGCGTTTTGGCCGCCCCGCCTGAAAATGCTAACTTTCTGAAAACGGCACCGTTGCCGTCACTATGTAAATTGGCAAAACACAATTCTTGTGAAAACTGAGATGACAAGGCCCCACTTCGCACATAGCCATGCGCAGACAGAACATGTGGTTTAATTTCGTGGTATTGAGTTTGAAATGTTATTGATAGGACAGCTGAAGAGGTGACAGGAAATATATGGGGCGTGCACTCTAACCACTGCGCTATCAGCGCCCCTGAGTTTGAAATGTTACTCTGCCAACTACTGGCCTGGCATGCATACTACGGCATTAAACCGTTTTTGCGGATCCGTGTGCACGAGGATTACTTTCACGATGCTGTCGTATGGATGCGCAACTTCTTTTAAACGCAGAGGAAAAACTTTTCAGCAAAAACGTTATCGTGTAAAATGAGGCTTTAGATAAAACGCATTACCTTCAATTTCGATTCGTCTTTGTTCCTCTGTGTTGCTACCTTTACGTGAAGGTGTGAGTATCTCTTTCCATAAGGTCACTGGAAAGTGAAACACATTTACCAGCATGTTCCCACCATTACAGTATGACCCATATACAATAAGGGAGAGCAAAGAAATAGGTGGGAGTAGGAAACAGAGGAGGTGAAGGAGGTGGGGAGGGAGGAGGGAGGAGAGCTCTGCACCACTCTGCTCCCGCTCCACTTCCACTGGTTATCCCCATGGCTTGAAATGTGAAAGCAGCAGACTTTACTTTCTGGTTTTTTCCCCTCCCCTCCCTTTTGACGGCCCATATCACTTACAAGAAGTGACTGTCAATATTTATTACGGACTCATTTATAACCTGGCGAGTCGTAGTTAGATGTCATTTTCTGTGTGACAGTTGCCGGTAAGACAGAAAATAATTAAAGAAGAGGTGTGAATAAAGAAGACTTTTGCTCATACAGTCAACTAGACTGTGACTGCTTAATTCTTATGATGCCTATGACACAAAATATCCCTCTGAACCGAAGCCAGGCTAATTAGACAAACGGCGAGACTGTTAAGCTGATGGGTACCAGCTACAGTTTGGTTGAGGTCGGTCAGACTTATTCATACAGCCCTCACTGGCTTTGACAAACGAGTGGATCAGGTTGAATTTTAAATGACCCCCAAAACGACATTCGAGATATTAGTACTTCAGCAAAGTTACAGTGCCTTGCCAAAGCCGACCCAAATAAGTCCTAGTAATGTAACATGGTCAGGATAAAATATGGTTGGCCTTTAGCGTTGCAGCACACATGCAAAATTGATGGTTACCTAACTAATTGCCTGCTATAAGGACTGAAAAGAGAGTAAACTGATACTATATTTCCAAAACTTTAATGAGCTGCTGTTTTGGTTACGGATTTCTCTTAACTTCAACTGTAACATTTGTGAAAGCGGTCCCTGGAGTCCCAGTCCTGTCTCTGTTGGATCAGTGAATTGGATTAGAGTGTCATGTTCTATTGAGCGATAAATCCACGTGTAACAATCTATTATTTAGTGTGACAACTATAGTCTTAGCTCATTGCCCTGGCTTTGTGTGAACGCTGGGAATGTTTGCACATCTCTTCATGTAATTGCTCCTATTTTGCTCCCAAAGAAGAAGAAAAAAAGACACACCCAAAGCTGCATCCCATGTGCACATCTATATGCTAATTACTGACAGCCATGAGTTGAACTCAGCCAGACTGACAGCAATACCTCAGCAGACAATTGCCAAGACAGTTGCTTTATGCTGTCCCACCAAGATCTTGCACGGATCGTGATGTTTGCAGCTAAACCTAAATTAATCTGTGGCTATTTTCCTTTTATGAACCTTGAGACTTATTTTGCAATAAGTTGAGATGTTTGAAAATGATGAAAGAGGTTTTTTTTAAAAACCTGAAAAATCTGTGTATGTGTGTGCCAATAAGTGTATAAATGGTCTTCAGATGTTTCTACTAGTGCCTCATACATTTATGCCGAGATCAGGCTGCAGAATACAGAATCAGCCCAATATAGGCCCAACCCAACAGATGCGGGGAGTTTGGAATGAAAAGAGCTTTGGGTGCAACAATAACTCATTTTATCCCATAAAACAACTGACGTAGCATCTGGGTTGACTCAGTGTATCAAAAAAAAAAAAAAAAAAAGGGGATAGTGTCAAATTTGTTTGGTCTCGTCTCGCTTAGTTTGACTACTTCTATGACATGTTCCACGATTTTAAATACATGCAAAATGAAGTGCATTCAACAACAATCGTCCTGTAACAGTCTGAACAAGCTCCATTAATCAACAGATTAGTTTCAGGTATTGAGACGTTCAAGGTTAAGTTTAGGTATGAAGTCACAAAAGGCTAGCTTGCATTTCAGTCGGGAGAGCTTGTAAGGGGTTGATGGACCGTCTGAAAGTAAAGCACTGTTTGAGAAGCCAGCTTCAGGAGATATAATCCTGTAGGCATTTAGGCTTTTAACATTTCTACATTTAAGGATTGCTTTTCCCTTTGCCTGTCGTGGTGGTTCTGACTCGAATTATCCAGAGTTCTTCAGACAAAACTGCAAATTCACACAAATGAGGAACAGTTGAAATTGTGCTAACGACTCCTGGAGGAACTGTTTATTATATTAAAGGGTGCTTATGCAAGCTTTTGACATTTTAATGTAATAATGACTTTGAAGTTGTTCAGGTTCTTTAACAGCTTTTAAGACACCGACTATGTTAGCTTTCTACTGTAGGGGAGGTGGCAGGATGGGGTCTGATGAGGGGAATTTGGGTGCAGTTGAGCTGAGTTTATCCTCCGAACTCCATCACCCTCTGACTCCCCCCACCCCCTACCTCACTTCCATCCTCCCATGCAGACTTGAGAAGGGGGGAAGTGTTTATTCTACTCTATATTTTCCTTTTTGATTTATGAAATGACAGTAACTCTAAGAGTCTTTTGGTGCGATAAGGACTCCGTAGTTGTTACAATAATTTTATTCTCTGTCTCTTTTGAATATGCTGATAAAGCCAGAGGCTATTTGACGATTAAGCTCAGACAGAGTTTGAAATGTCACCAGAAGTGAGGGTACTGAGAAGAAGACGAGCGATCAGGCTGTGATGCAGAGGTGCTAGTAGGCAGAATTTGCCAACCATCTGACATAAAAAATATACAGTATATATATATATATATATATATATATATTCACACACCATTCCTGCATGTAGTCATACTGTATGCCATGCATATTGTTAATATGACACATCCTCACTGCCTGAAGTAACCCTTCCTGTATATCAAGAGGATGAATCAAGATGAAAACAGCCAAGTATAACAAGAAAACACAAGAGGCACAAAGGAAGACAAAAAAAAACCTGTTGAATAAGAGTGTATTTGGGATTCAGATATAAAAGCATGCCCAAATAACAACATGGACGTTATAAGAAGCTGCTTAACCAGGCCGCCTCGGACCTGCCTGTTAAAACTGTCTCCCCCATCAACGTGGTGTCAATACAAAACAGCTGTTAATTCAGCAATTTAAAGGTATACTCCACAGACACAGGCAATTTATTCATGTCCACAATTGCATAGGTTGAAGTAAAGAAAAAAAAAAGAAGAAAAAAAAGCAGATGCTGATGTTTCACAGACCTGTCAGCTGCACATATGTTCTGCAGATCAATACTTGCATACAACACCAAAGAATATGGGGGGAATAAAAGTATGCATACACACACACACACTCACTCACAGAGCCTCGCTTTCCTCTGAAAACCAACTATAGAAGAATCACGCTGTCCACATGATTGATGGTTTTGCCAACATGAAGACAAAAAAGCAGCAATTGATGTTTCCCAAGTGGCTTGAATAACTTCCATTGACAATTTCCATAGAAGCAGAAAATGTCTTTTCTGTAATGGGAGTCGGTTTTGGGGAAGATGGGTTTTCCCTTTTTGTATCCTCAGGGCCAAGCTTGGCACCGAGGCCCTCTGGAGTGGAGGATGTTGGCTTGGCCCAGACGCTGGGACTTCAAGTGAGTCACAGCAAGTAGAGAGAAAATATTAGAGCAGCCATGAGGCTGTGTCATGCCCCTGATTAGCTGAAAACGTGTATTTCATCCCCTTCTTCACTACAAAGGTTTGGGGAAACGGGAACCTACCTCCACTGCTGTCTCTTTTTTTAAATTTCAAACCAGTAACACACTGAAGAAGTCCTACAACAGCTCACCACCAGCCCTCTTAGCTCACATAAGAGTTTTGAGGAGGTGCCTGTGAGGAGTAAAATGGACACCTTTCTGCCGAGGTTGAGCAGATGAAACACTCAACGCCGCAGGTATGGTTCGTTTTTGGCAGAGCGACCGCAACTTTGGCAAATAGTCTTTGTGCCAAAACAAATACCTGCTTTTCCTCAAACCTTATACACATTCACCTGTGAACACGCACATATTTCAGTTGCTGACTCCTCACAATGGCATCACTTTATCTGCAGCATCAAACAAGCATCTGCCAATCCCACCGAGGAGCTCGTTTTTCCTCAACCCAGGGCACAACAAGCACACCGAGCCAGGTTCAGTCTCCAACAAGTGTTGCAATGCAAAGAGAAAGTGCCGATGAGGTCCGCCAACATGCATCGCTGACCCCAAATAGACAGAAAACAACTGGAAACCAATGTGCCCCCCGTCTATGGCTGGCAAGGGATGGAGGAGATGAGAGGAGGAATGACTTCTCAGAATATTTAGGCTGAACTCAAGCTCAGGCAGTAGAGCACCTCTCAGCAAGGAGGGCTGCAATTTCTCCTCGTACGACAACAAATAATTTCACACGGCACATCAACACTGAATGAAACGGCACTCTTCTTATGTAAATGCAAACATAATCACAAAGACTAACAGCGGCAGATGAGGCCCAGCTGCTGGCTGAAGTGAATGCAAGCAGGCGCAGAAATGTTCAATACCTGAGAGAAGGTTTGACATTCCACATAAAAAGCAAACACAGTAAAGGAGAGGCCACGACTCGGTATATCTGGCTATGCACATTTGTGTGAGTGTGCATATGTGTGTGTACACAGTGCAGAGTCTAAAAAAAATGTCATTTCAATAGACATGTGACAGACGGAGACACGCCTTCTACGCCAATAAGCTGAAGCCTGGGAGCCGTGTGGTGTTTGTTTTGACCTTTCAGTCTACCCACCGGCCTAAACTCACTGTGTTAGTTGTTTACAGCTGCAGCATATCGCTGTCGAACCTTTTCAAAAGGATCAGCTGGGATTTGTGTCCTTCCGGGGGGTTTATTTGTAGATGCTAGAGTCCGAACGTAGTAGAGTAGAGCCCTCGCATCAAATATCTTTACAGGACTACAACGAGGGACGTTCTAATAGTAGTAGAGAACTTCCGGGTATGAAGGGGGTCCACTCTCGATGGAGTCCAAAATGGATGAGGCTCTATGGAGCAGAAACCCCAAAATGAAACGTTTACGAGGGGGGGAAAAATTTATTTCTGTCAATTTTCATCATGTTTTCGATATCATGGGTTGATACAATAAATATCAGTCCATTAGATGTTGTTTTTTTTTTTTGTTGCTTCAAATTGCTGTGACTAACCGTTATTTAAGTAGTAGCATTGGTAGTCGGTGGAATACATCTGTTATCACATTAACCAGATCTACATTTGGCTGTCAGAAAACGAAGGTCCTCCTGCTCCTCCTTTAGATATTCATCAGATTTCATTTCAAAAACGTCTGTAGACTCCGGGAGACTCTGAGGAAAGATGTCGGGTCGTAAGTAGTTGTAAATCCTTAACTGACCTATCAGAATTCATGAATTCGGAATTCACACATAGTTATAATTGAAGTTTATTTTAAACGTGGGTGACTTACGCTCTCTACTGAGCCTTCCTGTGTAGAAACAGTTGGAGAGCTGGAGCTGCTGCTCTGATAACATGCTGCTTTCACTACACACAGTGTAATATTCAGCTATTTGATATATTGTGTTATTTTTAAGACATTTTATTTAAGATCTCCCCCAGTTTACATAAATGTACAGTATTTTATCAAGTGTCTGGACCATATTCAATTTAAATGAGTCATCTACGAGCAGGCTAACTTTAGCTTATGCGACTTGGTTATTTGCTGTAAATATTTAGGAGCAACTAATCTCCCCATGAGAACACGTTTGCACAGTGCAACCAAATTTAGTGAGACATAAATCTCCACATTTAACAGGACATTATAACGAGGCTAAGTCTGAACTCAAGACGAGCTGGTGCAACCGGCTCCAGGGGATCCACAAAGGCAGCTCAAACTGCATCATGTTTATTTGGCTTAAGGTATTACTAGAACAGGAAAATCACCGTCGCACATATGTAAAAGTTGATTATCCCTCCTCTCTGTTTACTCTGTTCATACCAAAGCCATGTCTCACAGGCTGATTGGCTGAAAGCAGGTCAGGAGGGTTCGTTCTCATTTTTTAAAGAGGGGTGCTGGAGGGATCCGCACAGAGAGAGTCTGCTTTTCTTGCCCTCTCGCTTTGTTTCCTCTGGATTTGAGTTGTTCTTACGGTGTTGGAGCACTGACAGCCCCCACACCCTCATGGCAACCCGTGCTAGAGACAAGAGAGATCTGGGACTGTGCCTGCACTGTTAAGCAGGGAAGCCTAGAAAGAAGTCTTATGGGTGTGCTCCTTTCACCTGTTGAGTCATGCCACCAGGTTATACTCATCATCCATCTACTTTGCTGCATACGCAAAAAACTGTTGTTGCCTACCACAAATCTGCATAGGACATTACAGTATATACACACATTAAGTGTGGGTGAGTGAGTTCACAGTCACTGACTCCTTCCCATTCCACCACTGATGCTATAGTTAACATCTAATTCAGCGCTGCTCATGTTCAGGGACATCTTGAGTAGATCAAGAGAAGCAATGGTGCGTGTCGTGCCGGTAACCCTTTAACCCGTCTCGATTCCGTGTCTCGTCCTCACTCAATACAACTTTGTCATTCACGGACTCGCTGTAGTGCCACATTCATCACCGTAAAGATGGATTTACGCAGCCATGAAAGAGCTCTTTTGTAAGCTGAGTGACAGAGAAGACAAGGAGCTACCAGACTTTAAATATCACCCTTTTGCTCACTAGATACATATTCATTATTCTGTTTCCAGTTCGCCTTTAGAAAATGTCCTTCGATTGCACGTTTTGACAATGTTGCCTAATTCGGCGGGAGAGCAAACAGGCCTACATCGGTATTTTCGCTCCGTATGCTTCTCATTCTTCATCAAAACCAGGATCTGAGCGAGTCTGCTTGCCACATTCAGGTGCTTCTGTAAAACCGTAGTAGCTACTCCACTTTACCGAGCCAAACTCGAGCTCTATATAGTCTCACGTGTTCTACTACACCCACCCAGTGACACTTAAATCAGGAAGCTGAAGCATGATTATCAGGGGGGGGGGGGGTGCTGTTATAGCCTCTGCTGGAATTCAAATGGCTCTCTCGGAGAATGATGCAGCATGCTCAACATGCACTCATCAATCGAGCCGTGTGACCGAAAGAGGAGAAATTTCATTCACATGAAAGATCTCCACCTTCACTCTCTTCTCTACTGGGAAAAAAAAAAAAAAAAAAACTCGGCTGACTGGTGTTCAGCTGGTGCCTGAGGAAGTGATGGCGGCGTATGGTTGAGGGGAAGCACACTGTCAGTCCTGTGATAGCTGTATGAGATTCCACATGCTCTGATGAGTAATTTCTCCTTCCCTCTTCCATCACCATGTGGTTCGAGGCCCTGAGTCATCCTCCACACTTTCCTTCACTCCCCTTGTCTCTCTCTCTCTCTCTCTCTCTCTCTCTCTCTCTCTCTCTCTCTCTCTCTCTGTCTGTCCTTCAGCGTGGAGAGGATTCTTTCCTCCTTCAGCGGCAGCTGTCCCACAGGGAAACTCAACAGAATAGCCTTCCTCCGATGACTCACTCACCAACATCGAGAGCTCCACTCCACACCACCCGCTCTCCAGCCACAGCAGCCCACTTCACCACACCCAGGCCTGGATCCCAGTCCTCCATGGCCTGCATGCCTCTATGTCTCTCTTTCTATCTGTCTCTATCTCTGTCTTCTTGAGTCTATTGTTTTTTAAATTTCTCCTTTGCCTAATTGACATTTTCTTGATCTCATGGTATGGCTGCTGCTGCCCCATCAACATGTCTCATTGTTTGCCTGTCTTAATACCACCTCCCCCCCCCCATCTGCCAGCCTGAAGTGTGTATCTTAATACTCACTGTGTTGGTTTAGGTATGCCTTTGCTGTTTGCCAGCCTGTCTTACTTCTTCTTACCTGCCTTTCTGCCTGTTTTTCAGTCTGTCCCTTGGCACTTGCAAAGTCAAAATACCGAAGGACACAGAGCGTTGACTTCCCTGTCTGCATTTTAAACTACGAAGACTTGGGCAGAAATATAATGATGGTGTAATTCATAAGTCTGCCAGAGGGAAGGAAACATTGATATTGGCAGCTCCCAGATAGAATTGTTACCACATCCAACATTGTGCTAATCTCACTGTAAGGTTACTGTTGTTACTGTTGGATTTCAGCAGCTGCCTGTGAGACTGGATCCTTCATTCAGGTGTTCCGTGACTTCTACGGTTGGTTTAACTGCGATAAAGCCCTAAATGTAACCTAAGCAAACAATGCAAACATTACACACAGTATATCTGAACATGACCCTGCAGTGCGACAGGTTACGTGAAATCCTGCACGGCGCTCGCAGATCCTCGACATGTTGTAACAGGAGATTTGTTGACCATTGCAAGAGCAATAAGGATTTTTAGGGGCATTATGACTGAGTTAATAAAACACAGCTGCCCCTAAAAGTCCCTCACTTTTCTTGCTGCCTTTTCTTTCTCTCTCTCCCTCCCTCCCTCCCTCCACAATCTTTCTATGTCTCACTCCAGACTTTTGAGATCAAACTATAACATTTTTCTGGCTCCCCGAGTGCAATTTGGTACATAACTTTGGTATCTGTTCAGGCATGAAGAAATGCAACAACCTGGAGTGACCACAGCATCTGAGGTTTGACCTTTTATGGGATTCTGGGTCATATATTTCAATAAAAGTAAGCACAATTGCCATTATTTATATATACGACAGAGGTTTATTGGTTTTTGCAGTGACATTTTTACGGGTTGAATGAGTTCAGAGCAGAATTTTAAGGTAAAGACAATCGGAAGCCTTTTCCCTCAGAGGTTTGCTGTGTGATGCTCACAATAACATGCACAGCTAGCTATGATCAATTTGAGAACTATGTGAACCCAGTGACCGAGAGCAGAAAACAAGAACATGAGAAATGCATGTTAAATCTATTTAAAGTAAGTCTCGCAAGCTTGCTAAGGATCGGTGTGAGGAGAGAATATGAAACAGCCGTGGTGGAAAATAAGAAGATGTAAGCAACTCTGTGCAGCAAGTGGCGAGATGAGTCCGAATGGGCCTTTTAAACAATGTGAACTGCCACTGAGAGAGCGAGCCTTGGCAGGCGGTAGCAGCCAGCACTGTTTAATATCACAGCTTTAATCAGCACACTTGGTGTCTATCCCAGCGCTCCCCGTAGCCATGCTGCTTATTCAAACCAGGCTCATTCCACCAAGCCTCCCTTACTAGGCCCTCAGCTTTCATACCCACGCTGGCTCGGACTCTCCTGCAACATATATGGAGAGCTTCTGGCTGTTTCTGCTCTCTGGTTGTGTGTCACTGCACTTGAGTGGGCTACGTTGGAAGGAATCAGTGGTGATAATTGAGTGCATCTAAACCAATCTGAAGTGCGCCGGAAAACATTTTCACGTATGCTCTACATTTGATTATAAGTGTTATTTTTTTATAAATAGTTTCCGTGCCTACCATAAATTAGCAGTAGGATATCACATACGGTCAAAAGGAATTTAATTCATACCAACTTATTAGAGACGTAACAAGAAATAGCTGGCGTGGAAAAACAAATGTCCTGCCACTGACGGCCTACAAAATAACTTATGATCAAGTCCCAACAAATAAAACATCCAGCAAGGTTAATTTAACAACTCCCCGCCTACCGTGACGTCCAGGGAGGCTCTTTCATTTACTGGCCTGTTTTTAGGTGTGTTTTTGAAAATAAAAATCTCAAGCCTCAGCGAATGTCTTACCTATGTGTCACTTACAGCGTGGAGATGCCACCATGGACCTCAGCTCTATTAATTACATAAAGCATCTAGTGTCAGTATGCTAAATTCATTAGCGAGGTATGTATGGCATGCTAGGGTCAGGACAGATATAGAAACAGGCCTCCAAAACAACTTCTTCCCCACTTGACACACTTGTTCGACATAATAGAGTATGGGAACTTTGTCTGCTTTTATTCATTCCAATATGTTTGAATCAAGTTTGAGCTGTACGCTTTTACATTTTAATTAAATTGGTCACATAAATTCAAGGAGGATATGGATCATTTCCCTGTAATTTAACTGTTCATCATGGGCATTCATTGAAGAGAGATTCATTCAATAAGTTAACAGAGTTTCTCATTGACGTTGTTCCATATTTTCTATTTTGGCCTATTTTTTAAATTGTGTTTAAAAAAAAAAAGAAGCTTGAAACGCAGATTTATCTTTTCAAACTCCTGGAGAACCAGAATGAGGCCAGGTGAGAAATACAAAGCCCCCTTTTCTTTTCCTTTTTTCCTTTCTTCTAGAGAAATGGCATGTGAAACGTGTTCCTCGTAAGCATCAGACAGAAAACAACCTCTGCTCTGGTTGTGACACTCTTCAGAAGACTGCTTCTCTTTCAGGCTGATGAGTCCAACATTTAAGCCAATTTTTGGGCGATGATATTCACTGTTTGACTCTCTGAGCTATAAATAGGCTCCTTAATTTCTCACATTTCCTTTGATTAAGTAGATGCAGCTGTTTGCAAACACAATCCTCTTTTGCCCTTCTATTCCTAGTATAGTTGATATACTAAACCTATATAAGTGTAATATTCCTATAATTTAATATATGTGGGTCTTTGATATTTAGTATCACCATAATGTTCCCCCCAAAATTATTTTAGCACACATTTAAGTATCAGCGCTATTAAATGGAGCGTTTACTGACCTCACTGGGAATTTATCCTGCCAGACAGCCCCTCACTATTACGCGCGATATCCGAGGCCTATTTATTGTCCGCAACACATCGCATTACTTTTCTTTAAAAGGTGAATATATAGCTGGAGTGTATTTTCTATAACTTGGTGATCTCGTGAGCCAGAAACTGGGACTTTGTAGGCCAGTTGAATGAACTGAGGACTCACCTTGCCCGCAAAGACCCAGCCTCTGACACACACCGTCATCAGCAACCCTAACGCCGAGGACTCTATGTGGAAGAAAAGGTTTACCTCAGGAATGGAGAAGTTGTCTTTTATGCCACTGGATTTCACTTCCAGACGATCGACCCCAATGAAGGAATGTTTCAATGTGAGACCGCGCCGATACATACCCGATGATCTGCTGCCTGTCCGTGTCCGAGGAGGTGTGATGCTGCCCGGTCGTTGTTACCTGCGTACCGGGCAGGTGTCAGCATCCCATAGTCATATGGGGACTTCACGTGTCTGCTTGGCTGTCTGGCTGTCTGGAGACCATCGCGTGTGCGGGCGAAGTTGAACTTCTTCGTCCATCCACCGCCAGCAACAGCACCACCGCCGCCCCAGTAATATCTGATCACTTGCTGTTCCACGCATCCCAAATTTAGCAAGATTATCCTTTTGAGGGGGTGTGAGGAGGGGAGAGAGCGAATTGTCTCTTGGAAGAAATCGGACATCCCCCCCTCCTCCTCCTCCTCCTCCTCCTCCCCCCCGGCCTATCTTTTACCCTCTGTCCAAGGAGAAAAAACATGCAGACGCAACAGTGTCGTTCCTTGTGCCAGTCTCCCCCTGCCCGCCCTCCCACCCATCCAAAAAAAAAAAAAAGCTTCTGCATTTCCAACCGAGAGATCCAGAGATCCCCGGAGTGCACCCAGCCAGTCATGCTGTTATCCATTCTAGGAAAAGAAAACCGAGGAGACTGAAAGAGAAAGGAGCCTGGTGTTGCTGCTGCCATACTGCAGTTTCGATTTTATGGCCAGGGTATTCCCAAACAGCTGGAACGGGCTCATAAAGGCTGTGGTGCGGCGCCCTCGTGTTGAGCCCTCCCCAAAATGGACCGGTGCTAAGTGGTAAACCTGGTTATTTTCAGCGCGTCATTGGTTCGTCTCCAGTTATAGGTTTCCGTCGGGGGCTCAGAAATCTGTCCCAGTATCTCCAATTATTCTGAAAGAGGAATTAAAATGATAAAGAGCACTATATATATTTTTTTTTAAAAATTAAAAAATGTCCGAGCATGTGGTTTGCCTGTAACTGCACACATTCCTGCGGTGTGTTGGCTCGCCCGTCCACATGCACCCCACACTCCCGTGCCGCGCTCAGCTGTGCGTCCCCGGCTCGGCTCGTCTGCGTCTCTCTCTCTCAAGGTGTTCCCCTCTTTTATCGATGCTGCTCAGGAGGCTACATACACCCCAGGTTCATCACACCTCTCCTCTCATGTTACCTCCCTGACCAGCAACATGTTAGTGTGCTGCGACCCCTGTTGGCTGCGAGGCACAGCGATGCTTCACCGTATGCATGTGTCAAACACAACCTTTATTGTTTCCTTCTGATCACGCCGAGTGTGATCACGTGAAGCCGCACATCAGGACGTAATTACAGCGTGACAGCTGGATTCCTTTGGACACATTTAATCCCTTGCCTCATTACAAAATGTAGGCCAACATAAAGTCAGCGAGGTTTTTCTCCTGACTTGTAAAGTTTTTACTTAACTTATAGTCTTTATGCCATTTTGCTTCTATTCTACTAGTTTCTTTTTTTTGACATTGCAGAGTGTTATGTTCGGTCATGTTCTCTCTACTAATTTGCATTTGTTAAAGTCTATTCTAATGTTAAGCCTGTATTTTACATATTATTCTAATCTGATATTTTACATTCTAATATAATATATGCTCTATTTAATTCTATTCATGAGGTCAGGTTCCAATTTTAGCTCCTGCGGTGGTGCCAGTAACCTCCTTCATATAGCCCAGACAAGAGGGCCACAATTACACCAGAAATTGGGTTTATCACATTAAAATAAATAACATTAACACTGCCCTGAGGGACTCGTTATTGGTTTAAATACCAAACTGTAACGATGTGTGTCGTGTCCACTCATCCTTACACATTTCTATTTGCTACGACTCGTGCTGATTCTGAAGTATGTGGCGGATGACAGTAGAGGGTCGTTTTATTTTGAAGGGTCTGATCGGTGGCGTCGTGTTTGTTCATGTTCACTTGACGCCAAGTAGCGATGTCCGACTTTGTCCCTGATGGGAGCAGCTTGGCTTCTCTTCCACAGCATATTTCATTACTTGAGCGACAGCAGGACGGATGTTCAGCCACACCTGTGTCGTCATCACGTTAACATCCAACACCCGCAGGTGAGCTCAGAGCCGTGACTGGATGTCTTCGGAATGTTTTGATCGCCGTGTACAAAAACATTGTCCGTCATCCTGTCGCTCAAAACTCCGGGTCCTGTTGTGATCTTGCAAAACCAAATGCAAAAGATCACGTGCGGCCAATTCAGTTTATTAATACTGTAATGACGTCAGCATGTGTTGAGGGAGGCGTTCGGTCGACTTGCAGAGCAGAGGGAGGGTCAGAGGGTTAGAGAACCGAAAGACAAACCCACAGATTTTTGGAAAGTAATATTTCCACTGTTGTTAGAGCAGATAAATACATCATACACTAGGATACTAAGACAAGTAATAGTAATCATACTCCACTACAAGTCTGTGCTCAAAGCACTATCAACAAAGTGTCTTTATGCATAAAAAGTAAAAACATGAGAATAAAAAGCTCTGTGTTATATTTAATGCATATGTATACTCTGATGATTTAAAAACGCCCCACTGTGTTAATTTGCTTGTGTGATTTTGTGACATATAAAAAAGTTAAGTTATGTGGAGTTTAGTTAAGTATTTTTTTTTTATCCTTGGTAGTCCATCTATAACAGTACATTGTATTCAATAAGTACAGTATGCCCACACACTGCTTCCTCCTCTCTGCACCATGTGTCACCCTCTTTACTCTCTGTACTGCAGTGGGGTCAACAAGCAGCGGCTGTGGCTGGCCCCCAGCTGCAGACGGGCCTCACAATGGTCTCCCCGACCATGAAAGCGTTGGTGGATGCTCTATGGGCGGTGTGGAGCATCGGGGCATCGATTTATGACTACATCCATACCAGTGCCATGGAGGAGCGCATCCACGCCCTGGAGAATGTCATCACCATCCACCAGTGTGTGATTGGGCTGCTGTCTGCAGGCGTATTGGTACTCTTCACCTACATCCTCTTGAAGAAGCTCTAAAGGAGTAGTGTGAAGGCGTTGGCTGGACGGTGTCTGACCAGAGTCAGACTTTGATGTCTAACACGGTAAAGCAAACACTCATTGGACAGCGGTGTACATCCAATAGATGCATAGGCACACTGTTCTCTTTCAAGGAGGTAGGAAATTTCAACATCATTTGAAAAAAAACCCCGACTCAGTAGCTTTTTTAAAAAAAAATTTTAGTTTTAACTTTGTGCCACACTTTTCCTTATGTATTTGGGGAAAACACATTGCATTTCAAGTCCTCTATCTTTGGAGGAGGAGAGCTTTGTACTGACGACAGATTTTATGTGCCAGTCTTCGATATCCTTAAGAAAACATTTTGATTAAATGTGGAATAGTAACGTTAAGTATTTAATGATTTACCCCTCTCTCCACCCTGATGATGATGATGAATAATTTTATTTGTCACATACACACATGGACTTTTTCACAGAAATTATATGAGGCTGAAGCCCAAGGCTTATTTTTGCCTATCCTGTACCCTCCAAAGAATAACCCAGAATGTCAGCAATACCAAAGGAAAAAATACATGATTACCCTATATTCAAAATTGTAATCCTAACTTATTTAACATTTTAATCAGTTTACATTATAATCCATAATTACTTTACATTTTAAACCTTTTTTGAGACTCCACAGAGAGCTACATGATTTTAACTCATTATTAAGTCTATTCCATAATTTGACCCCCAAAACTGAAACACACCAATATTTTACATTAGTTCTCACTTTAAATGTTTCAAAGATAAACAACCCTCTTAAATAATTATTATTATTAATAATAATAATAATATAATTCCCTTCTCTTAATTTGGAGAAACTTTGAATACAGCCAGGAAGACTATTGTTCACAACTTGAAAAATAATTTCCAATGTTTTTAAATAGAACATATCTAGAAATTTTAAGGTGCAGGAACTTCTTAAAAAAAACTTATAAAATTTTTTTATTTGTAGAGTCATGGTGACCAGCTTTATGTTATTCTAGTAGCCCTTTAAAAAAAGAGACTATCATGAGACATTGTGACTCATCACTTCATTGCAATTTCACAGCCTGAAGCGGTTGACTAAATTGTCCTTGACAAATTGTAACTATTTGATAGATGGAAATACCCAGTCAACACAGATACACTATTATAGCAGGAGAAAACAACTAAGACACACACACATACACTTGTATGTATTCCATTTACATAGACGAGACCTCAGCTGGCAGCATGTCTGGGCTTTGCCTCAACATGTAATTCACTATTTTGTAAAGGGATAATAATTGAAAATAATCATACGCCACAACAACTTCTGGCCATTGAACTGATTCCTAAATGTGCAACTGTCCCTTAGTAATACTGGTTCTTAATATTTATGGTTTTGTTTATTCAACAAGTGTGGAAATATAAATGATACCTGGTGTCAAACTGAAAACACTAGATCAATGTAGGAAATGAGAATTTTAAAGGATAAAGGATGTTTTTCTCATAATACCTTATGTTTATAAAAGTCATGGGTCACTGAAAACTGTTGCTGTGTGAGATCTGAGTTTAACAGAGTGTGCATTGTGAGTTTATCTGTGTATATTTGTTACAGCATAGCAACAACAAAGCAGAGAACATCCCATGATGAAAGACTGCTTTAATTTCACGTCTTGTATCGTGTTTTCTCATCTAAATAACAAATATATGTGGAATTCTGGTATCAAATTCAGCACAAACCACTGCAAAAGAACACAGAAAGTTGGTACAAGCTGTAAATGACAGCCATAAAGAACATTTGTCCTCAATGCAGATGGAACATCAAGAAGAATCAACAGGCCTTTTCCTGATGGGCAGCAAACTTCAGATTTTTTCGGTCGTAGGCGTGGTGAAACAATTCATGTATGGACATGGCAACAGTCTCCAACAGGACCAAGAGGAACACCTGCTCTGAAAACATGTGCTGCTTCTTCAGCAGATAAACATCTAAACAGTCGTTGAACCTTTGCTGAACACACAGGCCTTCATCTAAGCTGCCTGGACCCCTTCAGGGCTACTCATAAGTGTCCCGTTTGAAATAGAGTGTATTTGGAAGTGAACCTCTCCACACTCTCCCCTTCCAGAAACTTCATGGCTCTCCAGTGAATCTTGCCACTGTTCTCCGGCTGTCCAAGAGGTCCCTGCTCCTCCTGGATGTACTGCAGCCACAGATCTTCACGGGAATAAAAACAGCAGCTAGAGTTAAAGCTGGGAGGTGTGCAAGGACGGTCAGATTAAATAATAGGATTTCCCAAATGAAGGCATCTTTCTTTGGCCTGGAAACTGGGTACATTTTTGATGTTTTATCATTTATCATTCTTGAATAATAGGAATAAATCATTTAAACGCTATTTTTCACTTTGAAGGTATTTCAATCCTACTCACCGTCATCTGAGGTGCCAAATTCCTGCAGGGCCCTCTCATAGTAGTCTCTCAGATTGTTCATCCTTGGAGTCTCCTGGATAAGAACAAAACATTGTTGTCACAGCTCAGGATTGTCTCTTCTCATCAGTAACACAAGTGAGTGCAGTTCAGAAGTATTTGACATTTGTAATCTGTGCCCTACCTAAAACACAAAGGTTTCAGATGAAGGTGCAGTTTTCAGATATGACAAACAGAACAGATGTACAGTTGCTATACATACTTGTTCCTTCTCGATCTGAATCATCGTGGTGAAAAAGGCCTTGGACAAGGGACGGTTTTCTTTTAAGCTGTATAAATAAATAAGTTCTTCTCAGATTAAATTCTACAAGTTCATCAAAAGAGACAGATTCTGAAGAGAGAATTTTGTTTTTGAACCTCAGTCTTTGGTCATTTTGTATTATTTTTCATTTCAACGTGAGCAGACAAGAGTTGTTTTTACCCGGTAAAGGTCTTCCTTGCTTTCTTGTAGCCTCCAGTGGAGTACGACCAATCAAGGTAGCTCTCTTTCATCTCCATGGCAACAGCCGGCACTGTAGACAGCAGACCTCTCTGGGAACAAATAAGAACATGAACCGGTCTGGAAGGCATTCTCAGTATAGAGGACAAAACACTGAGCAAACACAAGGGGCTAATCATCTTTTTTAAGTAATAATAATAAGTCATAACAGTGAATGCTGTCAAAAGATGGAATTGGATTTATGTGGACTACCTTGAAGACGGCTTCGGTCTCCTCAGGACTCTGGTTGGCCGTGCTCCACTGGACCTGGAGCTGCCAAAGAGGAAGACTCTCCTGTAAAGACAGGAGAGAAGAGATTTAGCTCTGAGTTAGTTTGTAATCATGTAACTTAAGTTCATCAACTCATGAACTATATTCATTTACAATTTTGAGGTTCAAAATACAAAATATATTGTTTTATTAACAAATACTGAGTGTAAAAATGGCAGCACAAGGTAGAGGACTTGCTCTGGCCCTGGCGCTGGATGAAGGGAAGGCTCAAGAAAGTAGTCTGAGTCGTTAAAATGACTTCCCCTCTAAACATTTCAAAGCTTATCCAACTGTAATCAAAATCTCACAGCTAAATAAAACGAGTCATCTGAAGATTAAATATCCCTCCGACTCTAACAGATTCAATTTATGACATATCCTCCATTCCTTTAGTGAACCTAGCTGCTATGGAGAAGATGAAAACTATCTTAAAAATTATCTTTCTATGAAAAAAAAAATCAAAAAATAAGATTTGTAGAAAAATCAAAATATATTGAAAGGCAAATTTATCAACTTCTGGTTAATTTATTTGTAAAGTTTGGTGAAGCTAGAATGTACAGTTTGTCAGATATGCTCAGGAGAAGATGACAGCGTTTCAAATGCAGGAGTTTTACTTGTAATGATATTTTGAAACTGAGGTAACTTTACTTTTCTGACTTTACTTCTTCCAACACGGTCAATGTCGTACAATATCTCCATCTACTTTTACAACATCTACTTTTTAAATCAGATTCACTCTTGCAGATTTAGCTGCCGCGTTTTCCCAGAGTATGCAAAGATTTTAAAAATGAGTAATGAGTAACATTCCCTTCGTTAATTTATTTAGGTGCAAAGCATAATGGATGCATTTTATTGTCTGACATACCAGATGCAATCCCCTTGGGGGTTTATACTATTTCCCAACACTTACAGAGAGTGTTTCTCTTGAGAGAAAATGCGTAAAGTGTAATAATCCTCTCAAGGCCACAGTCTTAACAAAACCTGGATCACGAGCTATTCTCACTAGTATGAAGGCCTGTGGCTGAGTCACAGCATGTGTAACACAAAATTGAAATAGTTTGTCAGAAGGTTCTGGTATGAGAAATTCATCAGTGACCAGAAAAAACATTACGACTATACCCTCGGATATCTGGGGTGCTGCAGGGGATTTCCAAGGATTACTTCATTCTCCATCCGGAGCTTGTAAATCTCTCAAGAGTGTCGGGTTAAACAGTAATGCTACTCGTTTAACTTTCAAGTTAAAGTAATCGAACATGACTCTGAGCTCAAAAATCTAATAATTACAGAAATTAACGATCATAACAATCTCTGGGTTTTCATGTTGTCATTGAATTTAATTTTTTTTAAAAATCAGAATCAGGTTGAGTGTAAAATATGTTTTTACATACTAGCAATTTACCTTGGTATATTGGTACACAACAATAATACCTGAAAAAAAAAGACTTACATGTCTTTGCCTTTTTTCACATAGAGACATAGAGTTAGAGTAGGCCATTTGAGGAATTTAGTATAATGGAATTTAGACAAATTGGGCCGAGGAGATGGCCCACTTACACAGCAGTGCTGCGTGTGTGTTTCAGTTCCAATGGGAGCAATTATAGGTACCCGGTAGGAGCACAACTGATGTGGTGTTAGTGTAAGATGAGAAAAAGATCAGACAAATTATGTACAGTCAAAAGTGTGCATGTGTAGCTCTGTGCACCTTGGGATTAATGTGTGTGAGAGCATCCTGGAATAGCCTGTCCACATCTCCGCTCCCCAGCTGCATTAGCGTCTGCAGGCTCAGGCTCCACACTGACACAGATTGGCTGAAGAGCTGTGTGGCTGCTCTGGCAACGCTGGCTGCTCCCACAGCGTCTCCGGATGAGAGCAGGATCTGCAGCTTTATTTGAAAAAACAACGTTAAATTAAAATTTAAAAAAAGACTTCTCCTTTGCAGGGAACAAAATACACAAATATAGGACTTAAGAAAAATAATTTCCTCCAAATTGCAACATATTGGAATTGTTAAGGTTTCACACAAAGAAGAAAAACAATGAAATAGGACCTGTAGCTGTTACCTCGACTCATAAATAACTTAAAGAGGGTGTTTTGTGTTTCTTTATGAAATAACAGAGCAACAGGAAATGTGGAGGGAGAAAGGATACGTCCCAATTCTCTTACATTCCATGCCTTCTATAAGAGTAGAGATAACAGCTTTGGGACAAGATGATGAACCAGAACGTCCTCCGGTTCAAGCAAAGATTGAGGAGAGAGGAAATATCGAATAAGGGAAATGGGATGTGCCTGGAGGCTAGCATGAAAGGTCCTTGACTAGATTCAAAACCACAAGGACTCCAGGACATGAACATTTAACCACGAGGCCACCACTGATTCCAGTCACGAATTTAATGAAGCTATTATCTTACCCAGTTCTTATAATAATGCTCCTTCAGCAGTGAGCAGTCATGAGCACGCTGCAGCACTCCCAGCAGTCTCTCCTGCCTCTGTAATGTACAAATACATTTTAAAAGAACGTGTCAAAATGTACCCTATGCACATCTCATTCCATTTTTTTTAAAACACAGGAGCAAACAGACTCTCATAGTGAGATAGCAACAATTAAACTGATTGGTTTCAAAATGAATGATTATTACCTTTTCCTTCAGCTCTTGAACGTTGGTCTTCCTCTTCAGCCTCTCCAAGCAGAATGCTACGTAGCAAGTCCACATGGGCTCTGGAGCACAAAGCAAACAAGCACAGTGATGGTTTCTTCCAATGACGCGCAAAGATGGCAGGCTATGCAGTCACATCCAAATGTAAAGCTAAATTTAAGATGTTTCACCAATTTTTAGGCTACCTACGTCACATTTTTTGCTTAGCTTTGGTAAAACCGGGGTCGCTTAAAATTCAATAATTGAATTTACATTGCCAGTATGTGAAAAATAGCTTTTTTTGCCAATAGTATGCATCACTATATTGTAAAGAAAAAGGTTTTTCATATTGTAAAACTATTGTTTTATTCTAGAGGACATGCAGAAGGAGAAAATGGCACTGCAAAGTGAAAGAGCCATTTTCATACTTTATAAAAAAAAAAAAACAACGGGTCCCTGCAATAAAATGCTATAAAAAGTAATAAAAGTAAAAATGTTCATCAAAATTCAAGCAGGAATGTTTTGAGTCTCAAGTGATTTCATCTTTTGAAAAAAAACAACAACCTCTAAAACCATATCTATTTGCTGTCTGTGTATGTCAGAGCTCCTACCAGTGCTCAGGCTTTTGACTCCCTCCTCATAAATCTGGCAGCAGCGCTCCTCTCGCCGGTTGATATCGGAGGCCCGGCCTTTGGCTGTCTGCAGCTCCTCTCCTGCCCCTGGTGCCTCCAGCTCCCTTTTAGCCATGAAATCCCAGGTCATGCTGTCTTCGGTGTAGTTGACCTGTAAGCTGCAGACAAGGGGGAAGGAGAGCAGGCGCGTTCATGCTTAGTGATGAGGTTCTGTTAGAGTTCGAGAACACACAGTGTGGGTGAGACACGGTGAAAAAGAAAGCAGCTGGTGTCTTACTCTTGTAAGATGAGGTCCTGGAGGTCTTTGGTGAAGTCGAAGATAGCTGCTATGTTCAGAAATGAGATGACGAACTCTGCTTCTGTTGGACAAGAAGATCAGTGGCATAAAGGTAAGGTGACCTGAGAACTTCTGTTGTAAAAGGAACAGTTAGACATTTTGCTTATTTTAATTGATAGCATTGATGATAAAGTGATGACAACGGCCCTAGCTGTTAAATACATTTTAAGAAAATGTGAAAAACTAAAATTGATGTTACTGCTTTTATAAAATGTAACACTTTTTTGACAAGTTTGCACAGAAATGACCTTTAAAAAGCCAACCTTTGATTTTCCCTGTAGCATCTCTGTACACCACCTCAGCCAGTTTAGCGCTCAGGATCTCTGGAGAGAACTCATATTCACCCTGGAGAGTTTGAAGAGCGGGTATTCAGGCACTGAATAGAAACTGAGAGCTTGTGTGCGTTTATGTGAATGTTGACTTTTCGCATTTTGCCACATTTTGTGACCGACTCACCAGGTCCATCTCGGCTTTCTCCAGCTCGCTCTTCTGCTTCCTCAGTTTCTCACAATGCAGCAGCTCCATACGGAAGTACTAACATGGGAGTTGTTGGAGAAATTCCGAAAAGAATATTTGACAAATACACAATTATTACACTTTTTACTGACGCAAGCCTACGTGTCTCAGTGCTGGTTTCATAGTTTAAAATGGAAGAGAGTGACCATATTTGGATTAATAAAGCAGGTTGTTTTTTTCTTTTACCTCCTGATACACTTTCTTGTTGTTCGGATGGAAGCGGAGGGCCCTGAGAAACAAGTGTCTGGCACTTTCAGAGGAACTTCTATCCTCCAGCTCACTCTTGGCTGCCATGATCCACAGTGCTGAAGATGGAGATGTAGAAAGTCTTTAGTAATTCGTATTTGTAGGTGACATCATCATCCTATTTTGTCTGACAACTGGTGTCATTGCATAGCAGATGGAACGAGTGGGATTTACAGTGGATTGAATTGTACAGTGTTTTGTACCTGGCTTGTCTGGGTGTATAGCAAGCATGGCTGAGAACACCTTACTGATCTGACCTTTGGTAGCCTGATGAGTGAAAACCCAAAGAGGAGATCGTTTTTAGCATGAGAAGCCACAGCGTTTGGCCTGAGTTGTACTTAAAACAAATGATGAGATCATTGCATACCCATTTCTTGCAGAAAGCAACATGTGAGAGCCACAGCTGGACATCATCCTGTGGGAAAAGAACTCATTGGCATTACTTAAGAGATACACGACAAAAATACAACATAAATGCTGTGCATACAGTACCTTCCACTTTTTTGTTGCTCTTCTGAAGACACTGTTTATTCTATGGATGATGGGGAACTCAATCTCCTCTCTTTTGAACTGGTAATGTATGTGCTAAAAAAAAACAAAATCACGTGCTGTCAAATGATGCAGAATTATCAGAGAGCATCCACTCATATCATATAACATATTATTAGAACATCAAAAAATGTCAACCATCAAGTGAATCATATCCAGAGCAAATATTAACATGAGATGAAGCAATACAATGTTTCACTTACCGCTCTTCTCTTCTTGATCAGCTCTAAAATGTTGATTTCATACTGGAATTAAACAAAATGTTAAAGTTGCTGTGTTAAACCGATCACTTCTAGCCTCTATTGTTTTAACGTGTTCATCATGGTTACCTGAATGTATGCAATGAAGTCCTCTTTGTTCAGGATCAACCTGTGGAGCTTGTATTCCATAGCTGTCACTCTCTTGATTATCATTCTGAAACAGTGAAAGAAACACAGATCCTGAATTAGAGACTGACTCAATGGGATTATGGGTTTTTCATACGTCCATCGATCAATTTTCTTCATCTTATACAGGTCAGGTCACGGCAGCTGACAGGAATAGGGTATTCCAGATGCCCCACTCCCAGCAACAGCAATCTGTGTCTATGCTGGGGCGTCCTCCCAATTGGACGTGCCCAGAAAACAATACATTTTTTAAATTGGGCTTAATTAATTAATACTTATATATATATAATATAAAATTAATAAATAATTGTAGAGCTGAAAAAAGTACAATATTTTTTTCTGAAATGTGGTGGAGTAGAAGTAGAAAGGTGCTAGAAACTTTATAAGTACTTAGTTACATTTTTCCTTGGATACTCTAATATCTCATCGGTAGTTGTGTGATGAAGAGGCGAATAATAAGAGGATCTTCTTGTCAGGTTTCTCTCTTCTACATCTCCACGTTAGTGAGATATAGAAATGTTACATCCCGCCTCAACACCTGAGCAGAAACGATGACCCTCGGTTTACTGATGTGTCGTTCTGCTGGAAGAAATGATCTGGAAGCGCTTCGTACATTACAGGTTGTCTTACTTGACTTCTTTCTTGGTGAACAGTCCCACTCTCTCCAGCTGCTCCAGCTCTGGGATCCTCTCCTCAATCCGCTGCTGAACGACCTCCGCCATATTGTCGACGCAGACGACTATTATTTGGCAAGTTAGTTAGTTAATTAGTGGTTACTAATGACAGGTTTAAATTTATATATATATATTAATAATGTGGGGAAAATTGAGGTGATTTTCTCTCCACACATGTGTGGAAGTTGTGATTCGCTTGCTCTTCCGGTTCCGTCTGCAAATAGTTCCGTGAGGAAACACAATCCAGCCTCGGAACGGTACAAACCAAATTCAAACTATATAACTGTACATGTATTCTGATGTAATGTCTGTATGTTTTGAGTGTGCGACACATTATCTCCACTGCTTTTTAAATAGCACTAACCTCACTTTACTGTCATACATACATTGTCAACATTAGACTTAGATGAAACATTTCTGCATAGAATGTTCAGTGTTCAGATTGTAAAATTTTCAGTGTTCTTTAGCTAGAATGTGTGTGTGTGTGTGTGTGTGTGTAGGGGGGCTTTTTTCGTTTATGTTTTCTAGTGATTTAAATTTTTTCTTATTCAAAACAGAAAATTAAAATCCTTTTTTAAATTTCACTCCTCCCTTCCTGGCCACGAAAAGGAAAGCGCATTGAGTTTCAGTTTTGATTTTTGTCATTTAAAACTAAAAATCAAATAACCACTGGTTTTTCGTTTTTTCGTTTTTTACAAAAAGATACACGGACCGGGACGGCCTGTACAGCAAATTGTTATGTCGTCTTGATGTGGATGCTGATAAACTCAATTTCCCGCAAAATCGTAGAGAGCGAGAGCGGGTTGTATGTCATCTCCGGAGGCCAGCAGCCAATCACAGTGCGGCATTCTCTTAGTCCTTCTATTGGCTGATAACTAACTAGTACTCTGTTGTTTAGTACAATTTGAGGGAAATCAGACCGACAGTAAATTACAGATAGCTGTTTAACATTTTTATACAAAATACTCAGATATCAAGCGGCCTTTGTGACAACTGAATGCACGGGAACCTCAAGCACACGGAGGATTGTTTTCCAGTGAACCATGCTAGCACTGCTAGCTAACTAGCCAGACTCTCGTCGCCTCCTCTTCCATCTTCATGGGTTACTGCTGCTGAATCTGCCGAGCTTGTGCTGGAGGCAGCGAGGCTAACAAATTAATGCCATCGGCCAGGGTGGGTAGCCTTTAGCTATGTCCTATGACTATCGCATGTCGATTTTATGTTTTTCGTCAATCGTACTCTGAAAATATGACTGAACACTACTCTGAGATACCAAGCTAACTAACATGTTAGCATTGTGCTTTTAGCTGAGCTGGCTAGCTCGACTGCTAACGCGACTATTTGTCTACTGGCTAGGCTAACATATGTTGTTTAGTCACCATTAATTCTGTCACGATGTTCTATTAACACGTGCTGTTGCTTCACCCGCAGAACTCAGGTCATATTATGAGTGGGGCAAGTTGCAAAGCTAACGGTGCTGTGTACCCCGCCTCATCAGCAATGATGAACTCTGTGAAGAAGCCGAAGATGGAGCAGATTCAGGCCGACCATGAGCTGTTCCTACAGGCCTTTGAAAGTGAGAATAGCTGCTCGTCACTTTGTTATGCGTCTTGTCTGTTTTGTAAACTTGCGAGTAACTTTTCTATTCTTTTACTAAGCATTTAAGTACCCGCACAACTTGACTGTTAATTAATTTTCATATCTTGTTTTGGCTGACATGCCTCCATAGTTTAATATGAGTCCCAGAATTAGTTTCTTGTACTTAACAGAAATGTAAAGTTGATATTATCAGACTGGAACAAATAATAAAAAATGCATGTCATGTCTTACTGTATTCTCGTTGTTTTTGGTTGGTGGATGTTTTATCTATTCTTCGCCCACCTGTTAACCCTTCTCTTGGCATGTGTCAGCATTAATAGAAATAATTTTTTTGCAGATGCTGACAAGCTGAAATAAAATGGCAGCAGACTAATGGAGAGTCCTGTGTCATAAAGTAGCACAACTGCACTCTGTAAAACTTTGTTTTTAGCAGATTAGTGTTCAGAAAAGTTATTGAGTATTGAGTAGTGATAGGGATTTTTGACAGTATCCACATTAAACATGACAGTGACACTTGTTTCTTGTTTCCAGAACCAACTCAGATATACAGATTTCTCCGCACAAGGAACTTGATTGCTGTAAGTGTAATACTATTCATATCATTATTTTAAATTGTGGAGTAACATGTAAAACAAGCCACTAATTGTTTTATTTTCCCATTTCAGCCCATATTTTTGCACAGGACGCTCACATTCATGTCTCACAGAAACGGTCGAACAAACGCCAGAAGGTGAGAAATCCGATTGTGTTTTCTTTTCATGGATTTGAACAGATTTCCCTTTTGATACAAATAAGTCTTGAAAGATAATTCATAAAAGACATGTTTACAACTTCTACAATAATGTATGCACTGTAACAGTATTAATAGATTTTTAACCTTTGTGTTTTGAATCCTTCCTGCCAGGAAAGCATTCAAAGTGGATGATATGTTGAAGACAGTGGAGAGGATGAAGGGAGAGCAGGATTCTCCAAGGTAAACACAGCTCTACAAGAGCTGATGTGCCCTTTTATTGTTGTATAATTTGTATAGACTTAAAGCACCAAAGAAACTGTTCTGCCACAGTTCCTGACCAGTTAGGGACCTTGATATGAACCAATTTAACATGTGGTCTTTTTCCTTATGGTTCTTTAGTTTGTCTTCACATCTACAGTTAACCTTTACTGGGTTCTTCCATAAGGATGGTAAGCCAGTTTTACTCTTAACCAAGTACTTTTGTTTACTAGTTGTCAATAAGTGCAATTATATGCATGAAAGTATCCTCACTGAGACCTTGATAGGCTACTTGTAGTTCTTTGATAAAAAGCTGGGATATTGTGGCATGTTAACACCTTATCCAGGTTTTATCTATATTTGTTGATACAAAACATAGTAGGTCTGCACTATATGAGGAAAATTTACAACCTGTTATAACGATATGACTCGCGATAAATCAACAAACATTGATGTGTCTATATTGGCTACAAAGATCCTATGCCTTTCTGCTTTCATTTACTGCCAACATAGTCATGAGGGTAGCTGAAGGCAAGCTGGGGCTTCATACGATTTGCCAAATGGTGTAAATACACAGCCACTGTGTCCACAGGTCCATCTGATTTGTCAAATGTTCACATTCTGAGTGTGAATGAATGGCTTGGTGCATGTCAATACAGTTATATTTCTTATTCATGTCATTTCAGTCTGCATAACAGTCTTTTGCATGTGTTAATTGCACATGTTTGAGTTGTGATGACAATGAGAATAAGTTTTATGGGTCAGCACGAGAAGATAGTAACTGAGATTGTGAGTAGTCACGATCCAAAAGGCCACACCTGATCAGAAACCTGGATAGTGCTAGAATTATGCATACAGTAATGTGAATGACCAGTATTACCAATTTCTATGTAAGGGACCAATTGCTTGTGTTCGAATGAAGCAGTCTAAAAACCTAAAAACTGCCTAAAAACAATTAGTAAACACACTGAAAATGATGACAGCAGTGGATGCAGAATATATTCTATCTGTATAAAAGATGGTAACACTCATAAGACATAGAGGTTGCAATGAAATCATGTATCACTTAAAAAATATTGTTGTGCATCTGAAGGATTGACTCTGAACTCTTTTTGTTGCCATCCAGAAAAGCCATCTCAGAATTCAGAAAATGAACAAAATTCTGTGTCCTTAGAGGTGCTACTTGTCAAAGTCTGCCATAAAAAACGCAAGGTAAAGTAAAATATCACTGAGCCGATCTCTCACTGTAGCTAAAAGCTCATTTCTAGTGACCGCGTTGGTTAAATTTCGTTTTCTTTTTCTTTCAGGATGTCAGCTGCCCGATTAAGCAAGTGCCTACAGGTAAAAAGCAGGTGCCTTTGAATCCTGACAGTAACCAAACTAAGTCTGGCTCCTACCCTTCCTTACTGGTCTCCAGCAACGAGTTTGAGCCCAGCAACAGTCACATGGTCAAGTCCTATTCCCTGCTGTTCAGGGTGTCACGCACAGGGAGGAGGGATACAAACGGTCTGATCAACAGAGAGGCCAACGAGAATATTGGTAGAAAATCTACTTTGAATGCTTTTGTGATTTAATAGTTCATATTATGAGATCAGAGTAGGGAGACTGTGATACCTCAGACTTATCACACTGAAAAAAATAATGTTGGATGTGACTTAAATGGTGGCTAGTTGGATATGAAATTTCACACAGTTTTTTTCTTTGTGCAAAGATGTAACGGATACTCCGAGTAGAAAGAAGCGAAGTTCATCCCACAGAGAAGAGGGGGAGACCACAGAGACCTATGTTGCACAGATGACTGTCTTCGATAAGAATAGGTAAGAATTTTATTATTGAAGTTGTGAAAATAATGTTTTGCCGTTTTTCTTCACTACACTTTGAAATCATCGCTCTTTGACTTGGTCTCTTCAGGAGATTGCAGCTGCTGGATGGGGAGTATGAGGTGTCGATGCAAGGAATGGAGGACAGCCCTGTCAACAAGAAGCGGGCTACATGGGAAACCATTCTTGATGGGAAGGTATCAGTGTTGGCACATGCAGACATGGAGTGTGTGTCACCCTAACATTCTTCACACCACTGACCATTACTCTGTTTGATTGTCCCACAGAGACTGCCACCATTTGAGACGTTTTCTCAGGGACCCACATTACAGTTCATGCTGCGTTGGACCGGTGATGCTACTGGAAAGTCCACTGCTCCCGTTGCCAAACCCCTTGCAACCCGCAACTCAGACAGCTCTGGTCCCATGGAGACCAGGACCAGCAACCACCGAGCTGCCCTCATGAGTACGTACAAAACCACCACAGGGTAGCGTGGACTTTGTTTTAAGAAGAGGCTGATTGGAAATGAATGGGTTGTGATTTAGGATTTTTTTTTCACCTGCTGTGATGTTAACAGGTAGATGAAGCCAGCAATGTTACATGTTCCTGGTCTGAAAGGGGCTGTCGTTTCAAATCTTGATGTTATGGGAAAGCAATGCATTTTCTCAAATACACGTCGAATGTCTGAAGTTGAATTGACGATTCGGTGACTCTCCAAGAAATAACCTCCATCTGTTCCTGTCAGCAGTGAAAGAGTCGGTCAGTACAGACATTCAGACGAGGAAAGAGCAGGTTCCATGTGAGCCCCGGCAGAAGCTACGTATATTTTATCAGGTACACCACACCACTGTGAGGAAATAATTTACAAGGCACTACTTTACAAGAAATATTTGAGTTGGCTGAAAAGCAAAAATTCTTTGGTCAAATATTCTTAAAAATGTTACTAATTTCTGTACGTCTTGAGACCTTAAACGCAGCATAAACTGAGCTGTTTTTACTCTATTGAGCACTTGATCCTCAGGGTTTGTGTACCAAAAGATGATAGTTACTCTGTTATGTGGTACCCATTTACGTCTGCCGTCTCTGGCTCACCTTGTAATGTAATCTGTCCTTGTTCAGTTCTTGTACAACAACAACACACGGCAGCAAACGGAGGCAAGAGACGATCTTCACTGTCCCTGGTGTACCCTGAACTGCAGCAAACTCTACAGCCTGCTCAAACACCTCAAACTTTCCCACTCCCGCTTCATCTTCAACTATGTGGTAAGGAAAGGAGTGCAGTTGACTTCACCATGTATCCTCCTGAGACACTGCCCGACTTAAAGGAAGTGTATAAATATAGAATAAGCTCTTGTCCGCGTTGGTTGTGTGCATGAGCCAAATCTCAGTCAGCACCACTCGGTAAACAGACAGCTTGGTGGATGTATGATAAAAGCCAGAAGCCCGTGTTAGTTTAATGATCTCTGGAGAGCAAAGAGAGACATGTCACTGCACACTCTAGGATAATATGAGAGATAATGTTCAGTTTTTACACTGGTTCGATTGATGAACTGAGAGGAATAAACAACACTGGCTACAGGTGCATCATAGTGAAAAATATGGCAGCTCTTAAGTGTTTTGTACGAGCTTTATCACACTGGTTTTGAACCTGTATGATGTAAGGGGGGGAGTAGAGTACACAACAGTCCCTTTTTAATTAAACCACAATCAAAATTCCAATTAATAACCCGACAATTTAATGAAAATCCATCAAATAGTAGACAAACAAACACACTCCAGAGAAAACAGAATCTTGATAGAGGTAATGTTAGGTTGATTATAATAAATGCAAGCCTTGAGCTTTTGAAGTGAGCACTGTGTGTCTATTTTGAGGAAAATATAATGTTGGCTCTGTTACATGGCGTGAAGTCAGTTTTGAGGCAAAAATATTATCAGGACATTTCAAACAGTTTGTGAGAAATTGGAGTTTCTGAGTTATGTTTAAGGCACACACATGGTGTAACAGCACACACATAGTGGAGCGTTTACTGGCAGAGTGTCCACCTGCTAACATTGTACTTTTGGTAAATATGCAAGGAAAATGGAGGACAGGGAAAATGACATTTAAAAAAAAAAAAAAAATGTCCCAGGCTTTCTGCGTTTTTGCTCAAACAATCAGATTTTTTTTTCTCTCTCCTATCTGCAGCCTCACCCCAAAGGAGCAAGGATAGACGTGTCCATCAATGAGTGCTATGACGGCTCGTACGTTGGCAACCCTCAGGATATCCACAGTCAACCAGGCTTTGCCTTCAGCCGTAATGGCCCAGTCAAGAGGACCGCTGTAACTCACATACTGGTTTGCAGGTAAATTAAATGTAAAGACTGCTATTCAACAGAGCAGATGCATGTCGGATGTGAATGAATGAAATATTTTTAAAGTACTTCTCTTTCAGTCAAGTTTGGCGATGTATTTGGTCAAATTGAATTAACTTAAATAAACTTCTGAAGCTGAAGAACACTGAAGGAAAGTATACCCGTAATAGATCAGCTCTTCTAAGTTTGGCAGGTTCCTCACAAAGGTGTGGTAAATAAAAGCATGAAAATTCAAGGCGATATATTAATATTGTCCATCAAACTGGACAGAAATTACTCCATGACATCTCCATAAGATCTTCCACACATAAAAAGTAATGTCCTGCATCTGGTGATCTACAGTGTTTAAATATATAGGGCTCACGGAAAATTCACTACTGAGAGATGACAAATAAAAATGTTACAGACTTGCAATTAAGATCAAATTATACCAGAAGCTGTGCTGATTGAGTCAGGTATTCAAAAGTCACTGAGCTAGATCCTTAAGAAAACCGCCATCACTGAAATATTGTTTTTCTTGAATAACTGTCAAACTAATAATGATCCCAATGTGATTTAGAATTCAAGTGGTAGATTTTCACAGTCGAGGAGTCGTACCAGTCATATCAGTCTATCATGGGACTGTTGGTTTTAGGTGCAATGCCATAATGGGGAAACTGAGCTGCCTTGGCGGAGGTTTGCACTCTTGCTGTCGAGTGTGAGGTCCTGAAAATAAATTAGATTTATCAGTAAAATACAAAAAAAAAAAAAAAAAAAGAGCTGAAAAAGAATTGAAATCCCAGAGTACATGCTGCATAGGCATGATTTGTTTTCCCATACTCCTCCCATTAGGCCCAAGAGGACCAAACCGAGTCTGTCTGAGTTCCTGGAAACCGAAGACGGAGAGTTGGAGCAGCAGAGGACGTACGTCAGTGGACACAACCGTCTCTACTTCCACAGTGACAGCTGCATGCCCCTGCGGCCCCAGGAAATGGATTTGGACAGTGAGGACGAGAGAGATCCAGAGTGGCTCAGAGAGAAGACTGCAACGGTGAGGAGTCATTACTTAGTGTGTCATTTTGTGTCGGGCCACTAGGAGCCTAAATGAGGTCACTGCCCAAAGCTGCCACCAGCCCACCCATCCCCAAAATCATACACACGTTTATTACAATTCCTATTTAAAGTCTTTATAATGCACAGATTTAAAGAACTTACATTGGCGTTACATTTTTACTGTGATTGTACCTTTTTTATATGATGACATCATTGATTGAAAGGTCCAGAGAGATTTCAACCTACAAAACAAACATGGGACCTCATCTCAGCTGCACTTTGTACATTCATGTTGCTACTGTAGTGACAGCTGTTCCTTCACATTCTGTTGCACATTGTCTGTTTTTTTTGTTGAGGCTGATTTGAGAGGTATTGATTCAAATGTGTGGTAAAAAAAAAAAAATTCACATTGTAGGGCAGACGAGGAAAATCTGAATAAAAGTCTTCTACTTGATATCCTGAGAAGGACGTATGTTATACGATTAGGTGTCGTCGTTGTATCTTTGTTCATTAATACAACAAAGGTAATTGGTCCCTCCTTGGTGTTGTGATGCGTTACAAGATGTGTTCGTATGACTGTATCATAATCTATAATAACGTGTTTTTTGTTGTTTTTTTACTTGCAGCAACTGGATGAGTTCACGGATGTCAATGAGGGAGAGAAGGAAGTGATGAAGCTGTGGAATCTGCATGTCATGAAGCATGGGTATGTTCAATGTAACAGTAGTGAATACGTAATACAACTTTTATGGGTTATTTGTGTAAACATAAAGAGAATTTCTTGAATTTTGTTACTTTGTGTGGACAGCTCTTGTCCCATTATTGTGTTGAAACCAAACTCTTCTGTTTTCCTTACAGTTTCATAGCAGACAACCAGATGAATCAGGCCATCATGCTTTTCGCGGAGAACCGCGGCACTCACATCATCCGCCGCAACCTGTGCCGCAACTTCCTCCTACACCTAGTCAGCATGCACGACTTCAACCTGGTGAGCACGGCCACCATTGACCGTGCCATGGCCCGTCTGCGGCAGATCCAGGAGGAGCTGCCGTACAACGAGGAAGAGCAGCAGGACCACACCCTGGTGTTAGCAGGAGCCTGCAACGGCACCGCGGTCTCCTCCGCCGGGGGCAAACAGGGCAAGAGGACAAAAAGCGCACTAACAGACTGATGGAGGACGGATCAATGATTGGCGTGGGATTTTTTTTTTTTTTGTGTTGGTTTTTTTTGGGTTTTGTTTTTTATTCAGTGAACAATCGCCAACCCTTTGGTGCTGCGATAGGTGAGAAAACTGGTCACTGACCAGGAAGAGATAAGTATACAAGGTAAACAAGGTTTTTGAAAAATGAGAATTGAACCAAATATGAACAATACAAACATGAACACAGACAAGAAATTTGAGGACTGGATGATGCAATTTGAACCTACTTAATATGCATTTAGTAGGTGCCACTGAAGTATCTTTTAGGGGTGAGAGTGTGAACAGTCCTCTGATGTGGCATGTCTTTGGTATGTCCTTGTTCTAGACAACTGTATCAAGACTACAGTTAAAACTGTACTGTTAACATTGTCACTCTTGATTATTTGTACACACACATAATAATCTTGTTGAGAACTTTTCCTTTTAGCTGATTATTTTAGCACTTGGTGTTTGTATTTAGAAAGCTTACCTTTAAATTGTATTATTTTTTTTTAAAGCTGCACCAAATGTTAAATCTGCAGTGCAGGACTGAGATCCAAGCCCTTGCTTAAAAAAACAAAGCTCCCAGAATACTAATGCTGATTTTGCCAATCACCAGAAAAATCTACAGAGATTTTGCCGCGCTGGGGCACCAGTAATGATGGGGTGTTTTTTTTTTTTACGTCAACCAGCAATGATTGGTTTGCCAGAGCAGAAGGGGGGGAACTGTGGTGACATTGTTTGCGTAATTACCCTCGCTGCCAGAAGGGGGAGACAAATGTTCCGGACTGCAGGTTTAAATGCAGCTTTTCCATTGATATCAGTGGAGAAACTTTAGTGGGTTTGATTTCACTTTTGTGAATGACATTATCTTCCAAGGGTCATACAGTCAAGAGAATATTACAGTAAGAATCTAGACTGTGAAACGATGTCTAGAGTACATAAAGCCTGTAAAGCTTATGTTAGGACCCCACAGTGGATTGTGGGTGTTGCTGGTAGTTTGGCATGAAAATAGTGTTACAATGTAAAGCTTTGGATCAAGGAAAAGAGAATAAATTCAGAACTCTGAAGTCAGTCACCCCGAAACCTTTTGGTCTGCATTGATGAGGGCTCAAGGAAAGTCAGGGAAGTCAACTTTTCTGAATATTTTCTTTTTCCTAAGATTTACTGAAACAACCAGCAGTGCATCACCTCGTGTTGTGTAGATTGCATAGCATTCGACATATAAAAGTCAGTTATTTTCTGATGATACTGGCACCTGTGGTTTCTTTTCCTTTTGAGGTTTCAAGATGTAGGAATCAGGATGTTGAACATTTTCTCCCATGTAATTGAACATGGGTGTGGCAGTAACTGACAGAAATGTGTATAAATGTAATCACATCAAATATTTAGCTATGCCTGGTTATGAATCCAATAATTAACAGATTGCAGTCTTTCTCTCAAAGCAATATGCTGTTTATTGGATGTTTGGTTTTCAGGTCCAAATCAGTCGTCTGTCCTGTTAGGTGCAGTTTATGCCAAAGTGGAATCTTTCCATCTGTCTTTTTAGTGCTGTATATTATTTTTAGCATCCTTTCATTTTGTTCCATGACAACGTTTTTGAAAAGCACCAGTAGTGTGCACATAAGTTGGTGGCCATCACCATTATTTCTTCAGACTTCCCTTGTGGTCAACCAAATGTAACAATATATTTTCTGTATTCATCCGAAAAAGGGAGACATATTCACTATTGTTAAAACACCCTGTTGAAAATTGTGAACTGTACACTCTGGCTAAGGGGATTTTATATTTAAGAAATAAAATACATTTGACCTTATTCATGTGTACAATGTTTTGGTGATTTCATGCAACAAAAAACAAAAAAATCACATGTAGAGTGAAATATTTTTCAGTAGTGTAGTGGTTTCCTAGCTGATAAACAAATGGGTCAGCTGCAGGTTATATTATACATGTTTATGGCTGAGAAAATCAAAACCAGCAAAAGAAATTTGCTGCTCGTCAATAAAAACAATCTTAACTTGAAATTCTCTCACATGTTCTGGAGTTTTTGATCTCAACATGCTGTCATTACCAGACTGCTTTTAAAAAAATAATTTGATTTTGATTTTCTGTTTTGAATAAGAAAAAATAAAGTCACTGGAAAATAGTGTTTTCAGAGACCGGATGCGGTCATCTGGCTACAAAACAAGAGCACCAAATACTGATGTGGGACTGCCGGTGTGCCAGAGTTGCTTGATGAATGAAATGAAACATTTCTGCATAGTGAGAACGTTCAGTGTTCTCATAATAGAATGTTCAGAGTTATTAGCTGTATTGTATCTTTACATCCATGCCAACACTAGTTTCACTGGTCCGCTTGAAAATTTGCGCTGGATCGATTCACTTGCTAATCTGTACGAAAGCCTCCGTGTGAGTTTCCTATAAATACACGATCTTTGGCCACGTCAAACCTTGTCGCACTTGTTTAATACGTCATTCCAGATTAGTTTAGATATTTTTGACGCTGTACAAACTGTTAAATGTGCACATGGTTGGTGTACTTATCTGTTTTACATTCGTACACTTTTTTAAATTCGACTGACTAAAATACAGTTAGCTTGGTCAGAGTAACACTTTCGCCAAATGCTAACGTCGCACAAACTGACGTCATTGCTACGTCACGCAAGATAGCCAAGCGCCAAAGCCGAAATGCCACCGGAAAGTCATTTTAAGTCCTTTGCGATGCGAAATAAACTCAAACGAAGCAAGAAGAGTGAAGATGCCTCTTGTCCAAGCAGAGACCATCGGAGAACCACCGAGGTGACGACTGCAGTGTCGTCAGAGTCTAGAGGCTCCACCGGTGAAACAGATCCAGTCAAACATGGCTCGGGTGTCGCTGCTGCAGGCATCTCCGCCACAGAAGTTCTGGAGCAGAGGAAGACTTCTGGTTCAGGGGGAATTAAAATTGCACCAATCTTCTTTCAACATAACAAGAGTAAACGGAGCAATGATTGGAGGTCAGGTCAGTCTGCAGAGAAGCTGCAGAAATCCGCGCTACTTCCTCAGACTAAAGATGCGCAACAGGTGAAAAGCGAGGAGCGGCTTTCAACAGTTTCTCACCTGACGGACAGAAAGGGGTCCTGGACGGGACCGCTGTCCCCGTCAGCTCTGCACAGCTATCTGGAGGAAATCCAAACATCTAACCCTGCATTTCCTGTCCGAACAGTGTTCAGCACTTTGCAGAAGAAAACGTGTCTGCAGCATTCAGGTGAGGCTGAGCAACATTGCTATTATTCTTAATGTGCATTCATTCCAAAAAAACATTATTATTCTGAATGTGCATTCATTCCAATGCCACAATGTTATTATTCTGAATATGCATTCATTCCAATAACTTATTCATAAATGAAGCATGGTGATGTTATTTAGCAAACCAGCTGAATATGTGCTGCCATGACCAGTTGTGTGTCTCTTTTCCAAAGCAGAAAACTACCTAAGCTCCCCACAGGATCACTCAAAAGAGAAGAGGAAACAGAGAGATGAAAGCCCGGAGAGGATGCCCAAACGCCTGAGGTCTGGTCTCATTGCAGAGGGTTCTGTTGGTATGGGTCACTGTCAGGATGTCCAGGAAAGTGCTGTCAGGAAGCAGCCTAGAAGTAACAAGCTAAGTCACACTCACAGACTGAAGCAGCAAAGTGGGAGCCCAGCAGGCCCGGTGAACAACTCTGAATTGAGAAGCACACCGTGTTGCAGCCAGAACATCAAAACATCTGATATTATCCAAAGAGGTAAAGTTGTCATATGCATATGATTGTTTCTCTAATACATGTTTTATGCCCTTTTACCATACATTTTAAAATAATCTATTTGAAAATTGGTTCTATGTCTATATGTCAGTATGTATATGTCTATAATCAGACTAATTCAAAATTACCTATCCCATTTAAATCAACCCACCTCTCTAAAAAGGCACAAAGATCGGAGAGAAAATGACGTCTGTCCCCTTTTGTCAAGATTCCAGTTTTGACGATGTCCTCTGGACGGACAAATACAGTCCTCAGCATTCAAGTGAAGTCGTTGGCAACTCTGCCTCTGTGAATAAACTGCAAAGGTGAGTTTTATATTGTGTGATCCCTTAGCCTTTCACTGATATCATTATTAACTAATCTAAAATCAGTGTGATCAAACTTCTGTTGTTTTTTTGGGGGAATTCAGTTGGTTGAAGAAATGGAAGCTAAGAGCTGTCAAAGACGAGAGGAGAAAAATGGAGGAAAGGAAACAGGAAGAAAACAGCAGTGGTATCAAATTTGTCACAGTTTTTGTTCTTATATCTCATCTCAAGGTGGTCAGAATGTGGTTTCTCATGAGCCATGACCAAATAATTTTGTCAATCTGCTTATTAATGGGCATCCAAATGAAGACCATTTTTTTTCCATGTGTGGGACTTTAAAGTATTAACTGTCTTCCTGTGCAGACTCATGGGACTGTGGAGACTTCCAGGGTGAGGCCGGGGAGGAGGACGACAGGGAGGAGCCGCTGTGTAACACCATATTGATTACAGGACCTCCAGGTGTGGGCAAGACCGCCTCGGTGTATGCCTGCTCTCAGGAGCTTGGCTTCAAGGTTGGAATGAAACTGGACCAATATCTATGAACCATTGATTCCAAAGGCTGATAATTGGCATCCATTGAATATCTGTAAATATGACCATGCACATCATTTCCTCCAAACAGCGAATCAGGGCAGGATGAAAAATGTCAGTATTTGCTGACCACTGAGAGCTTTATTGACAAAAGCATGAGTACATATGTGAAATCCAATCAAATTTATGCCTTGAATGATGCCTCAGAAGAAAAAAAAGAAAAAAAAACTTTCATACACATAAATGAATACAATACAATAAAATCAAAGACTAATTAAGAACAGGTTAAATCTGAAGCATCTCACATGATCGATAGCCAATACCTCCTTTAAGGTATTGATTTAAATAATTCAGTACCAAACAGGATCAAAAGTACTTCAATTAAATGACACAAGTCAAAACGGAAAATTTGAATAGCATTGTCAAAATGGATTGCAAATGTTGATGTCTTGTTGTTATACCACAGCTCCAGGTTTCACCCGTTTCTAAGCTTCAAAGCAAATAATCATCCAGAAAACAGAAATAGGAGGAGTTATCTGTTGATTTTGCTTTTCCTGCTCAATCAAAGGTATTTGAGGTGAACTGCTCCTCATTGCGCAGCGGCTGCCATGTTCTGTCCCAGCTGAAGGAGGCTACCCAGTCCCACTTAGTGGAGATGTCAGGGAAGGACCCACTGAAACCAGCTTACTTCAACAACTACAGCGCTGCCTCTAAATCTGAGACTGGTAGGACATAGATGTTAAAGACATGGTTTTCACTGAAACACAAATAATCATACAAAATCTACGTGTCACCAAGTGTTTGTCTTGTGGAAAAGTTACGAAACCTTATGCTGTCGGGTTTATGTAGAGTTTAAATGTATATCTGTAGACAGATACTGTCATATTAACCCATTTTATTGCTGTTTGTATTATTTTCTTTAACAGGAAAAACAGCGCCTCTAAAAAATGTCACCTCTACCTCAAAAAAGAGAGTTCCACAAAACTTTGGTCGCTCCGGTCGCAAAGGAAAAGCTCATCCAGCTACAGTCACTTTGGCCAACTACTTCAAGATGAAGGCCAAAGCTGATCACTCACACTTCCGTGGCCCGTCGCCATCTGTAAAACCAGACAGCAAGACATCGGGCAGCTGTTCTCCAGGCTCTGATCAAACAGTGACCCAGAACAAACAGACCGTCACATCGCTCATTCTCTTTGAGGAGGTAAACCGTTTGGCAACCACACGACTTATAATTTAATGGATGTGAGGCTTCACATGACTCACGTTTGGTCTGGGTTGATCCATTTTCAAGCTGTCTCCTCCCACAGGTTGACGTCATATTTGATGATGATGTCGGATTCCTCACAGCCATCAAGACTTTCATGGCATCCACCAAAAGACCCGTTGTTCTGACCACCAATGGTAAACGCACACATGGTGTAGTTACCACAGGAGGAGGGTATCAGGAGGTTATGTGATCACGCACGTTTGTTTGTCTTTTCTCCCCCTACAAGATATCATGAAATGTTGTGCACAGGGATGGATCTTGGGTCAAGGAAGAGTTGGTTAAATTCTGGGTACAGAAGCAGATTCTGGATCACTTTAATATTGTGAGATCAAATTGGACATTAAAATATATACTTGAGGGGATCAATATGTATTGGCTCACAGTGCAGGAACAGAGCAGGTATAGAGACATGGCACTGCCACCAATATGTAGCTGAGAGGATGCAGATTCAGAACCATTCAAATGGATTTCATGTATCTGTGAGGTAAGAAGTTATATCTAGATGTAAAATAGATCCAGATCCACCATTCTGAAAAATCATATTTGTGTTGATAACTCACAAACTGCTGATGATAAACTCATGATTCAAAATGCTGGGAGTAGGTTTTCGAGGTTAATGAATTATGTGGTAATACTTACTGTGGCATGAGGCAGATCTGACTAAAGAGACGTCATCATGGTGACATCACATAGAATGTGCCGTGTGCCTCGGTGCAATGATGTAACTGATGATCTTCTCATGGTCAAGTTATTTTTGGGTAGTTTTTGCCTTTATTTGGATAAGACAGAAGATCTTTGTGACAGGAGTTGGGGAGAGGGAGTGAGTGGGTAGACATGCAGTAAAGGGCCATGGGGATTCGAACCCACAGCCGCCACGGGAGCCTCTGTACATGGGGTGCGTGCCTAAAGCACTGCGCTATCTGCTCCCCAGATTGCAGCATTTCTTCTTTCAGAGGCCCAAATGCTGATGGATTTACTCAAAGGGCTTTCATGTGACAATATATATTGTGTGATTGTGCAGTAACACAGTGATGTCATCATCTGTCTGCTGGAATTGATTTTTATCCAGTTGTATTTTTTGAATATTTTTTAAAACTAATGATGTTGACAATTCCAATTTCTGTACACAGTAACTGTGTAAGTTTTAAATTAGCCATAGTCTGGAAACTATTTTCCGATTGTACTTTGTAGTTCTGAGTAGAACTGAGGACAACCCCCCCTGACGAGTATTAAATGTCTTCCTCAGATCCCTCATTCAGAGAGAGATTCAACTGCAGCTTGGAGGAGATCATTTTCACAACCCCATCAGTGGTCGGTTTGATCTCTACATCTTTGACCAACTTTAGTGTGAAACACATGCATCTCTCTTGAAATACTTTGTCGGAAAAAAAAAAAAAGAAAACCTGCGCTGGCTGCCTGTTGTACTATCAAACAGCAATATGAGCAAGATTTACCTATTTTATCATAAAAATATTACTATTTTTCAAGGTCAGTGTGTGTAGCTACCTGCAGCTTGTGGGTTTGGCTGAAAATGTGCGACTGGAGAGGGATGACATCATCGGCCTCCTCAGAGTGTCCGGAAGTGACGTCAGACGCTGCCTGCTGCAGCTGCAGCTCTGGGTGCACGGTGGTGGAGGACGGGCGTCCTGTGTACAGGGTAAGTCGTTTGAAATACATTACTATAGTAGCCCCTAACCCTGTTTATAATCAATTATTTATTTTTTTTACCACAAGAGTTCAATACCAACACCATTTTTCAGGAAATTTCTCAATTTCCTTACTTAGACTTGAGTGTTACTGAAAGAGGAGGCGATACAGACTCACAACTTCCTCAGTGTGACACAGGCTGCACTGCTAGCATGCTGGGTCTCCACCCTGTGACCAAAAACCACCTCCTAAACCTTCTAAAGGCAAGTATGGATATCTTCAAATTGTGTGTATTAACTATGAGCTTTTTTCCCAAAGAAAAATCAACTTCCTGTTTTTGCATCAGGGTCAGTTCTGGTCTGAAACAGACACGATGAAGCTCCTCAGGCTCTTAGCTGAGAGCTGGAGAAGAGGTGTGCCTCTTCTGTACTCCAACCTGGAGCTCCTCCTGGGAACGTCGCTCTTCTCCTTGGAGAAGGGGACTTGTTCTGGTCTGCAGAGTGACCTGGCATCCCCTATTATTCACATCCAGCGGCTGGATGGAAGCGTCAATCCGAAGGCGTCAACCACTGACAGCAAATCTGTTATTTCCAGGCTAAGCAGAAGGAAATATATGACAAAGTTTGACACCACATCATCCTCCAGTTTGACACAAACCCCTCAAAGAACATCATTATTGTTAGCGGGGGCTCATTCCAGAGCCCAGAGTTTGGGAGACAAGACTGAACAACAGGCAGCCAAAGTGGCAAATGACTGTCTGGCTGCCCTGACTGACTTCTTCGATCTCATGTCACGCCTTGATTCCACAATGCCGGCTGCAGCACCGCTTGTTTCAGGCTCATGCAGACCTGGGGCGTTTGTCTGGACAGGAGCTGAGATGAAGGATGGCTTGTTGGATGAGATGAGTGAGGAGGACGGTAGGAGTTTGAGCAAGGAGAGGCTGTTGGATATTCAGGCTGCTGTTGAAGGTTTGGGGTGTCGCAGGTGCCTGTGGAGAATGTCAGAGGGGTGGACTGAAGCCCAAAAATACAAAGAGGAACTGGGAGACACAGGATGGAAGAGGCTGACGGAGACACTGATGTTACCAGCCTGTTCCAGAAGACACAGCCTCAGCTTTAGTTTTCAACCTCTGTGTTCACCAAGGTTAGTCTGTTCCTCCTTAAATGTATATACTGTGTATATTAAAAATATACATGAACAAGTATTTTCCATCCATGTATTCAGTTAAAAAAAACATTTTTTCTGTAATCTGTAAAAGAGCACTGAAGGCGTCTGACGTCATTATTATAAAGCACAAAACAAAAATGTGTGTTTTTCACCATGTCAAACATGTGCTTGTCTCCACCAGTGTGTCCCAGAGGAGGTACAAGCTGAGCAAGAAGGTGCTTGGCAGTGACTCGTTCAGTCTGCTGGGGAACAGAGATGCTGTCAGTGTCGACTACATGCCAGTCCTCCGCAACATCTGTCGCTTTCAGAGAGAACAGCGACAGAAAGAGGAGCCAGTCAGGTGAGACGCACAGATTTCAAGTCAGTTTTCACTTCAGGAGGACGACTGTCGGCACTTCAAAGAGTGAATCTTTTGGAATTAATGTGTTTCATAAATCCAGTTTAATAAACCCGGTCACATCAGGGTAGTCGGTGTCACAAAGATGGCAGCCATAAACCAGCCATTCTCAACCACAGGTGGGCCTCGGATGCAGTAGTGCTGTCAGACAGTTACATTAAAATTACATTACAGTACTTTTTGTGTGCGTTTCCCAACCTTTCAGTCATTGCACCCTTTAAAAGTTTGCAAAATCTAGAGCCACCCCAGTCTAAAATGTATTTTAAAAACATACTCTGCATCCCTCTGATGATTCTCACACACACACACACACATTCTTTTGGAAGGTGCACCTCTGTTGAGAACGTCTGCTTTAAACCACACTGCTAATCAATAACTTCAGTTTTCATTAGATCTGAGCAAACATATATTTAAGTCTTTCATTTGCATCATTTTTGCATCATTGTTGCATGAATTTATGCGATGAGTTTTAAACCCCACTTTGACAATGTATTATGATTTTTGTACATCAAAATAATACTCACTGTATGCAGACAAACTTCTAATAATTTATTCCCCACATCAGGTGTCTGAACTACCTCAGCAGCAAAAACCTGGGTCTCTCAAAGTCAACCATTCAACTCCTGGCAGAAGATTTCTCATAGTGTAGAACCCATGTCCTCATTAAAGACACCTTAACTCCACTCAGTTTATTTTACTTTGCATAAATACCACCTCCGCCTAAATACTGTCCAATGAGAAATGTTTTAATTGCATGTATGTGCAACGATGAAATGTAAAATAAAGTATATATTTTTTAAATTATGTTGATTTAATATTTTACTAATTCATAAAACCGTTTTTAAGCCAAACAAATAGGAGTGAAAATCCTCAGACAGGAGGAACATGGCAGACAGCTGTAACTGCATGCAATCACCCAAACTGAACAAATTACAAAACACCACGGAAACTCTCATACTCACCAAATCAAAAAAAAAAAAAAAATGTGGTGGATTTCTTAATGTGACAGCACCAGTATTCAATACAACCACCACTAAATCTGTCCAAGAGGGTAAACTTTTGGTACAAGTCCAAAGGGGCTAACAATGCCATTGGTACTCAGGGATGTGGTGTATGGTTGAGGCATGAGATCTGTCCTTGTCGCTAACTGGAAGATTGGCTGAGCAGCTCGTAAAAAGCCACAGCTTGAAGCAGGGCGTCACAGAGTTCCTCCCCTCCTCGTCTGCTGCCCATTTGGAAAGAATCCCTGTACTTCACCAGCAGATCTGAGGGGAAATTTATCCGGGGGAGCTTCTGTGTCACCGACTCAGTCATCAGCTTCCGGACTGTCTGCGCCCCACTGGTCCGCGACTCTCCCACCATGAGTCCAAAGTGACGACCCACAGCAGCACGCATCATGTTCAGAACTCTGGAATGAAGGAGAGGAGTCATTTTCTCATTTCTCCAAAGAGTTGCCCCAAAAACAACAAAAGTCAGAGGTCAGGAAAAATTCTAAATGAATGTATTTTTGTGTAGAATTTTAATACTTAAACAGTCATTCCGGAAATGAAATCCCCTTTTTCCCACCTGGGAGGAATGTTGGATTCAGGTGGTGTGTTTCTTGGCTCAAGCAGAGCGAACAGCATGGCCTCCACGGTCCTCATGTGAGCCATTACAGGGAACAGGGTCGTATTCTGAACCGATATGGAGGATTTCTCTACTATGTAGAAGTCAGCTGATGGTAGGAGTGACACAACTGTGGAGACCTAATGGCAGAGAAGAAATATTACAAACTGTGCTCTTGTATCGGTTCCAGACCACGAGTTTGAACCAAATGTCAAGTTGAAACACAAGGACAACAGCTGCTTTATATTTTCTCTCACAAATATGTAACAACAAGGACACTGATGGTCATACTCACATCACTCAGGTAAGCAGAAGCCATGTATGTTCCCCTCAAGAAATTTGGACATTCCGCCTCTTTCCAATCCAGCACAGTCATCCCGCGGTCCACATGAGTCCAGGCGATTTTATTCGTCCCACACGCTATTGACACAATGGAACTGGCATCCTGAGTGAACAAACAGAATTCATTCATATGTCCCCGCCCTCACTTTGTTTGTGGTGGGGGCTAATAAACACTGAATCCATCGCAGGAAGCCGGAGGTCAGGGCCAACTATCAAACCCGAGTGGAGACTGTCTCAACTGAATTTATTAGCCACAGGGAAGAACCTGTTCCATAATATAATCCGTGGCTCTTTGTCAAGAGTTAATTCAAGTGATGTTAGTCGAGTTGCCTTGGGGATAGAATGACACAAACCCCACGCCTGAAAGGCATAAGAAAAACAAACGATGATTATTATGGTAAATGCAGGATGCAACTTTTTTGTGGGAGCAATCCTACGAAGTGTGTTTTAGGATATCTCTGACTCTCTGACATCAATTTGAATGTCCTGCGATACTAAATTAGTATGAGTGTGTGTGGAGCTGAGCAGGTATCCCTGTCATCCTCAAGAAGGGTGGATGGAGCCATAAACACACACAGGAAGAGAACCTCACCTCCAACCACGACCTGTCCACCTCTGGCCTGATAAACTTGGCCAACTGAACCTTCACTTTCCTCTCCTTTTTCACCGGGTTGAGAATGGAGTTGAACACCGTGACTGCACTTTTATGCTTCAACAACGGCACATTCACCACACTCTCCAACGTCTTGAAGGGTCCGTTTTTAGCCCTGTATTCCACTATGCTGAGGGACTTGCGGCCTCTCAGGAGCTTGACGCCGGTCAGCTCTGACGGTGTGGCGGTGTTGAGCAGGTTCAGGATGACGTCCCGTTGATAGGAGGTGTAGTAGGCATCCAGCGGTCTGCTGTCCTGTTTGCAGGGCACAGAGGTGGAGGTGAGGGTAGCGTCCAGGGTCTCAAAGCCGACCACGGGAACCCGGCTCCGCCAGCAACATGTACACTGGAGATACCGCAGCTCCAGCTCGGGCATCGAGCAGTGCTGTGGACGCCGGAATAACCCAGACTGTCCTCCATACTGACCTGCAGAGGGAAGAGGGAGCGTGTGTTGAGATCAAATCAAATCTATTCACATACAAGTCCACACCACGTGAGTAAGTTAATGAGTAATTTAATGTATACTACAAAGGTCTGTGTATCTTTTGGTAATTCGATTTTCACTTCACAAACGGATATTGAAAAACGAGGCATTATTTGATTTTCTGTTTTAAAATACAAATACCAAAATGAAATACAAGACGTTTTCCTTTTCGTGGCCAAAAACGGAGGAGTGAAATTAAAAAAAATTTAAAAAAATTCTTTTTCTGTTTTGAATAAGAATAAAATCACTAGAATACATAAACGAAAAAAGGTCCACCCCAGAGTCTGAATAGCAGTGAAATAAGTGTTGGATGTAACATGGATGTAAAGATGCATTACAGCTAAGAACACTGAACATTCCATCATGAGAACACTGAACATTGTAATAGAACACGAGCATTCTACTGTGCAGAAATGTTTCATTTCATTCATTCAGCACCTCTGGCACACTGACAGTCCCACATTAGCATTTGGCGCTCTTGTTTTGTTGATGTTTGTTGATGACCGCTTCCGGTCTCTGAGAACGAAAAAACAGACCATTTTCCCTAACCTGTCAAAGTTTGTTAGCATATGTTAGCATAACATTGTAAACCCAGCTTCATACAAACAATGAGTAAACGCTAGAAAACAACTCAGTTCCCTACAAAGACCTACTTCTCTTGACGACCGACGACAAAAATCGCATGGCGAACCACATCTTCGTTGATTCAAATAAAAACTCGATCGTTTTAGCTAAAACATCATACAGGTTCCTGCCTTTTCCATTCCCCGAGATATTCCAACATTGTCCGACGGTTTGTAACTGACCGGTGTTGAACCACGCCGCTTCGATTAGTTCCGGGCTACTACTTCTTCTTTGGTTGTACTGACGGATTATGAACCGACATCAAAAGTGTGTATCGCCACCCAATGCAGCAGTGTGCACAGTCGTTGCATTTTTCAAAGCGTGTCACTGCATAAATATCCTTTTTCTTGTGTTTACATGTCCCAATTTTAATTGTGAGGGTAGAATAAATATATGAAACACCTTAGAGTGTTATGCAGTACAATTCCGCAGCATCAGCTGTGAACATAGGGGAACACTATCAGGAGAGGCAAACCAGGCAATTGTTTGTGGCCCCCAAAAGTTGATATAGTAATAATGAATATGGTGTTCTTTGTTATTTTTAAAGTAAATTTTGACGTTAGATACTTCTTTAACTTCATTCTACTGGTAATACTAATATACCTCTACCCAAGTGCAGTTTTTAAATGCAGAACTATTATTTGTAACAAATTATGTGTAGACTTTGATTTTGGCACATGCACATTAAAACAAATCTGAATATGTTTTCCACTCTTGTAAACTACAATCATCAAGGTCGCTCTAAATTTGAATATTCACCTCTTTAAAATAGTTTCAACAGTCCTCAAAAAGTAGATTTTTTTTTTACAGTCAGTTTAATTACACTGTATTAGTTTTTATCTATATTATATGATATGATATGATATGATATGACATGATATTATATTATGTGTTTTTTTAATAAATTATATTGTATGGTTTTTAATTCATGTTGATAAATGAACTTTCAGAAACAATGTGAATTATCTGCAACATTGTACACCATAGGTTACTTTGTCCAGAATATTGTGTTTTTAATCTTATATTCGAAGAGGAAGTCTTAGGCAGTGAAAGCTCTTCAAAATGTGGATGTGTGTTTCAAACTTTAAGGGCGTCTACTTTTGATTGCATTGGAAGTTAAGAAATAAAACTGGTAAGTGGCACAAACAATAAAAGGGACATGACACATAAGGTCAATATGAGGTCAATACATTGTTTAGATTTTAGAATACACACACACACACACACACACACAGAGAGAGAGAGAGAGAGAGAGAGGTTTTCATTTAGTCTGGCTGATTAGAAGTCTGCAGAGGTTTAAGTGGAATGGAGCTCTACTGGAAATCAGAATCCATGTGCTGTTAAAAATAGTAAAGGAATGTGCAGAAGGAATCTGTTCCTGGATCCACTTAAAAATTTAGTCAACTCTTCCTTGGCCAGAGATCCATCCCTACACAAAATTTCATGAAACATAATTGACAGCCTTTTGAGATATCTTGTAGATAAACAGACAAACAAACAAAGGAAAATCGGTGTTTACATAATCTCCTCTAATTCTAGTTGGGGGAGGTTTAAATCTCAAATTTACACAATGAACTAGAAAAGTGTTCCATGTTGCAAAGAGTGTTATTTAAGTGCTGAACGCATCGATGTATTAGTCTACAAAGACTCCTGTAATAAAGAGATGTTTGTCTTATGTCTACCCTGAATTGGAGTATTTAGTGTACATATCCCACACGTTCAAACCACCTAAAAAACTATCAGCCTTAACGCCCTGAGTCTGTCAGCCTGTTACATGGTGACGTTTGTTTCACTTCCTTTCTCTGTTATTTCTGGACCTGTGCATTTGTGTGCAGAACAATAAACTTCATGATGCAGCGCTGGTAAGAGGAAATGCTGGGTCACCGAGCAGAGACAAGAAATTATGTTTTTCACCTGCTACCGAGCTCTGTGCCCTTCAGCATGTGGAATCGATATGTAGTTATTACCTAGCAGCACTTTTGTTGGGACTGTTAATCTGACAGAAGCAAACTGCCTTCACCTATGGCCAATCTGGAAAGAAACAACAAAATCCTGCTGGATTTGGTGCGACAACCCGGTAACAACTTGTGTGCTGACTGTGGTGCTCCAGGTGAGTGTGATACGATCTACATCGTTGGACCAATTTCCAACTATAAATCTCTTGTCAACAACTTTCTGAGTGAATGACCTATTTTCGAGTATTGTATTGTGGTCTGCTGCTTAGACAACGTTTGTTTTGTGCTGCATTTAGTTCCCTCTCACATAGTAAATGCAGTGATGTATGTTTTGCTCACAGGGCCTGACTGGGCCTCCTACACGCTTGGTATATTTATGTGCCTGAACTGCTCAGGGATGCATCGGAATTTGCAGGCTGTCAGCAAAGTGAAATCCATACGTCTGGATCACTGGGAGGATTCACTAGTAGAGGTATAGGTTCGTAGTTTGTGTTCATTTTTTATGGATGGCTATTTATCGTCTTTCCAACGTAGATTTTTATATATGGCAAATTTGCACAGTCCACTTAATAATGGGACATAATATTTATTATATTTATGTGTAACCTTTGTATTTTATTCTATTTATTTATTATTTTTATTTATTTATTTTTTCACACTCACATTTTAGCATTGCTACAAGAGTGTGCTGCCCTGCATTTCAGAGGGCATACTGTACTGTATGTATGAGCATGTCACAGATAAAAAGTTTAATTCTTGTTTGTTTGTTTGTTTGTTTTATCTGTTAAAGGGTTGTTGTTTAACGACTCATGAGGTCATACCTGGATAGTTTTTTTTACCAAGTCAGTTGTCTTGTTAATGTATTAGTCCCCCTCTTCTAAAATGAAGTGAATGAATGTTAACTGTCTCTTTATAATCCGGTAAAAGTCTCACCCTGTGGTTGCAGTTCATGCGCAGGAGGGGAAACTCTGCAGCCAAAGCCATTTATGAGAAGTGTGTCCCTGCCTTCTACTACAGGCCGCAACAAACAGACTGCATGTGAGTGACTGTCAACACATTAACCTCATTAGCAACAAATAGCAAATCGTGTATTTAGTGAATGGGACTGGAGAAGCACAGAAAGAGGAGAGTTGGAGCTGCTACTACAAACAGTGTGAATTAGACTCATTCATTGATGACAGTGGTGATTATTTAAGTCCTTGTGTTACATCCATAAGGAAACTGTAATGAGTGATTTACTTTTCTTTAAGTGCTCTCAAAGCTCAGTGGATCTGTGCAAAGTATGAGAGAAGAGAATTCACAGGAGAAAGCAGCTACATTCAGCAAGCTTACAGCTCAGGTATTCATCCTTCTTATATTCTTTACATCAATAAAATATGATAATATGCATTTTTTTAGTTGCTCTTTATCTCTTTTATTTACTTGATATATCCAACCCAGACTTGTTTGAGTCGACACTATGGAAGAAAGGCAAAGACAACAAGCAGTTTCTTAAGAGGATCTTCCAGCTGTCCCGGAAAGACTTCACCCTCAGATACTTCATTAAAGAGGATGTGAGTAGTGCTTTCGCCATTTCATCATTTAGTCTATACTAATAGGTTTCTAATCTTTTGAAATCCCTTCCCGATGCTCTCATTATAACCATCCACGTCTAAGGTTCCCAAAGCTGTCATCTCCATGAAAGACCTAAATGCAGTTTTCCAGCCGGAGAAGATCTGTCACGCTCACGGTCTGCAGATCTCCTACTTGCATGGCGAACGTATGAGGAATCTATTTGTTTATCACGAGAAAAGTCAGGTGAGCTGAAGCGCTATGTGATATTATGTCTTGACTTGATAGGTGCAGCATTACAAAACCTGGAGCACAGACTCCAAATCAGTGCATGTATACTCTCTTATTTGCTGTTAGATCAGAGAAAAATAATATGATCCAAGTAGAACAGAACATGTAAAACGTACCCTATGAATTGTATTCCTGCCTTGTGTTCAATACTAACTACCCAGGCTGTATATTTACGTGGATGCAGTTTATGTATTCCTGTTAAGCTCACCTATATCTGATGCCTTACAGGCAATTGTATCTTTTTTCAATGCTATCCGGGCAACACGTTTGGCGTACCTGCAGAAGAAACATCCCACTCTTCACGATAATGATGTGAGATCCGATTTCAAAACATTAAGCTCAGATAGAGTGTTAAAGTCATAGACTTTAACTGCATGTTTTGCTTGGTTAACAGTGACACCTGTCTTTCTTTGCACAGTTAATACCCCAGATAACAAGACATTGCTTGAAGGAGGGGTACATGGAGAAAACTGGCCCAACAGTCTGTCAACTATCTGAATTCATTACAAAAATCTCTTGATTTATCTAATGTTGTTATAGCTGACGAATTAATTTAATCCATTGTGCTCCCTCTCTCTCCCTGTCTCCATGTCCCTTTGTCTGTTTGTGTGCGTGGGTTCATGTACGTGTGTTTTCAGCAACGTGAGCCATTCAAGAAGAGGTGGTTCACGCTGTGCACCATAAACAGAAAGCTACTGTATTTTAAAACTCCTCTGGTAATTAACAGATAATAACACAGTGTCTACAGTGTGTGTGAAAAATGACAGTGTAGAGAAATAATTGTAGCTTTATTTAATACTAAAGCATAAGAAAAGAAAATATTGTAAAATATTTACCTGAAAATAGAGAAATAATACTCAGACACAACATTATTCAAACAAATTACATTTTATGGGAAGCGGACAATATTTCCAGGTTTAAATCAAAAGCAGATATTAGATCTGAAACAATATGAAGTGTTTGAAATGTATGACAGTCGTACTCTCGTAATTTAAGGGTATCTTTGCTTGTTTTCTCTGTTAGGACGCCACAGAGTTGGGTGCCGTCTTCATCGGCACGGAGAGCCACAGCTACTTTGTTTCAGAGAGCAGCAGCAGGAGCACAAGGAGAGGCCGGTGGCACTGCGGCATCACGTTGGAGACTCCAGGCAGACAGTTCGTGTTTATGTGTGAGCAGGAGCAGGAGCAGAGGGAATGGCTGGAGGCCTTCAGAAAGGTCATCTCTCAACCCATGACTCCAGAGGACTACTCTAGTAAGATACTCTTATGACTTCTGCCACAGTAGAGCTTCTTGTTTTTATCAGATGGTGTAAACATAAAGTCCATGTTTAAATATACAAACTCCTAACTCTTTATTTCTCTGATGTCCTGTAGATGAAGCCAACCTGAGAAGGGGGAAATGACTGGAACAGTTCAACCTTGTGGAAACAGTATCTCTTGAATTTATGGTTGCTCCCACATTGACACCACATAAATAAATTTGATGTAATACATTATGTATATACTGGAAGCAAATATTGAATGTTACCTCTGCCAAGGACGTAATATTTTTGCCACCGTTTGTTTGTTTATTAACAAAATTATTTAAAGGTTAAGAGCAGATTTTGATGAAATTTTTTGAATGTAGAGAGTACGGCCCAAGGAATAATCCATTAGATTTTAGTGGTGATCTGGCGATATTGTTTTTCTTTAATAACTATAAAACTAACAATGCTACCGAGTGATTCCAAATTCTAGGGGTAGATTTTCATTTGTCAAGGAGTCAAATTATGAGTTGTTGGTATAAGGTTCATTGACGTAATGGGGAAAGTGAGCTGCCTACATCTTGTGTATAATTTACAAATTTTGTAGTTATTTTGTATTATATGTTATCTGTTTAACTCAGCTTGTACATTTTGAAAAGATTATGTTCATCTTTCCCACAGACTGTTTCATTTTGGCTGTGTGTGTAATTCTGTGCAAACTGAACACTTCATAATAAAATTTTATATATTATTATATTTATTTGTTGTCGTCTTTATTAGATTGGAAAGCTGAAGATTTGTAACCAGAAATGGGGAGAAAGGGTGAGGGGGTAGACATGCGGCAAGGGGGCCGTGGGTGGGACTGCAGCCTCTGCACATGGGGCGCATGCTTAAACCACTGCGCTATCTGCACCCCTTATTTTATTTATTTAATGTAGTGATGTATCATGATGAGAATTGAGCAAGGGTGGATTTCTGACCTAACCAAGTGCACAGCAGTCCTAAGGGACTCTAGACCCACAGGGGCCCTACAGAAATCTCATTCAGTGCTGTTATCTATACCAGAAATGTAATTGAGCTGAACAACGGAGTCTGAAAAACAACTGTTTTTGAGTCAGAATTTGTTATTATACACTCGAGGGATTTAAATATTCACCACTCATTTTTGTATGACTTGAGAAAACCTGTAATGTAATGTATGTAATATATAATAAGTTAAGGGACACACCTCCATTCAGTCATTACGCATATGATCTTTACGAAGTTTGTCTTCTTTCTTCTTTCGCTATGTGTTTCTATGTGGAGGTACTTGGTCTCCCAGGTCAGCAGGTGACGCTGTTGTAAAAAACTAAGGGTCCTAAAGCTGCGGTCCTAAGACAGTCTCCGGTGCTGCAGCTTTACGCATCTAGGTGTAGATGACAGAACGCAGCGCCCAGCAGCCCCACCTGACTGTGCCTTGCTGGTGGAATATAGTAAAAGAAACAAGTTTTGGTTTCCTGGATATCCAACCATTTATACGCGCCTCTGACGGTATACGGCCTGTTTGGAAATCAGCACAAACCGGGAGCTGACATGCGAACGTAGCCCGTTTGCAAGCGCGCTAGGCCGAGGAGAGCTGGGTGGCTGTATCCTTCATCCAGATAAATGTTTCACATAAACCAGTCTGCCCAGTTTGTCGACGCCGGAGAGGATGCGCAAGGACGTGAGGATACTGTTAGTGGGGGAGCGTAAGTAAAGCTGTCATTCAGTGTGTGTTGATCAGCTGTGACTGTCTGCAGCGTCAGGCTTGGTTTTGACTTCACACTGATGCTACCAGCGTGGACATGTTTTTTTTTTTCTTCTTTTTTCTTCTTTTTTTTTTCTTCTTTTCTTCCTTTATTAAACATTTTCCAATAACAAAAAAGGCGTTTTTCTTTGTTAAACATTTAACAATAAATCCAAGCAGCAATAAAAACAATAATTAAAAAGAAATAATGAATAATGCCATAACATAAGTAATTCAGACAGTCTTAAGGCACTTCTACTATTTAGTTTTTTTCAAGGATTGAAAGAAAATTCTTAAAAGCGACAAAACTTGGAGCAACTTTAAAAAAAAATCTACATTTGTGTATATATGGGAAAAATTGCATTCACCTACTGAGCACCATGGGCATGGAACAATCTACAAAAGGATCTAAAATTAGAGTTGCTTGTTTTATTTGACAAGTTTAAAGGCATTATGAAGAATGTGGTGATAGAGAAATGTGCATGTTTTTCTCGAGAGGCCACTATGTATGAATAGTCTATGTTGATTTATTGTGGATTGTTGTATAACATGTTGTATTTGTTGTATTTGAATATGTGTGATTGGCTGCTACCTTGGCCAAACCTGTTAGCTAATCCTGCTAACAGACAGACAGACAAACCAACACAGATCAGATCATTGCCTCCTTGGTGTGGGGAATAAATATTGTAGTTTATGAAGGGTCTCTGGGGGAGGAAAAGCAAGACAAGGCCAGTAGTTTTAAGATAAAAAGCTGCTCATTGATCACATACACCCACTACAATTGCCTTTTGATGTTAATGAGTAATGTCCCCACAACTAAAATATCAATATGAATTTGTACTCTTTCTTCTTGTCTCTTCCTCCCTGCCAGCCAAAGTGGGGAAGACGTCTCTTATCATGTCCCTGGTCAGCGAGGAGTTCCCAGTTGTGGTACGCATAAACACTTATTACGTTGAATGTGGAATACTTTAATGACACCTTTCCACCTCCAGTTTAATGAATACTTCCCTTTGAGGTTTTTAACACCATTGATTTGACCGTGTTATTATTAAAGTCCTGTAACTGGTTGTAAAAACGTAAATAAAGATGAGTCGTATTCATCCCAGGTTCCCTACCGAGCTGAGGAAATCACCATACCTGCAGATGTCACTCCTGAGAGAGTCCCTACACACATTGTGGACTATTCAGGTACTGACTAGTTATTGATCCATTCTAAACGACAAGAAGTAGAGCACTTTCTTGGTTTTAATCGTTGTGCTTTTGTTCTTCTTCTCCTGCAGAGGCAGAGCAGACAGATGAGCAGTTGTCTCAGGAAATCTCCAAGGTCAGTCCGTGCATAATGCATTTATGTTAACTTGGAGAGAAGTGCTGAGTAAAGGTAAAAATTAAAAAAAAGGCCTAATGGGCGTCTCTCTCACAGGCAAATGTGATTTGCATCGTCTACTCTGTCAACAACAAGAAGTCCATAGAAAAGGTGATTCCCCTCTGCTGCTAGCGTTCCATAATTTGTTATTATAGCAGTTGTAACAGTATAAAATGCCAGTGTGTCATCTTTGTTTTCCGTAGGTGACGAGCCACTGGATCCCCCTCATCACTGAGAACACAGACAAGGACAGCAGGTGTGAACTTGTGTAAAAAAATAGTTCAAAGTTTTCTGTCAGTTGACTTTTGGATGATCAAATATGGGGTGAAGAGGGTTCCAGTTTCTCCATTTGCCTACTATCAACCCAGTGACAAGTCTGCTAAAGACCGTTTTCTGTAGCAAGAGGTCAGCCTTGGAATCCTCTATTATTGTTTGAAGTGAAGACCAAACGTCACAGGCTGGAAAACATCTCACTGATGCTTCCCTGGAAGCAGGGAGCACCAGTGGATGAGGAGTTTTTCACATTCAGCCTCATTCTCCCTTTTTAGTATCATTAGATTTTCTCTGTGAAGTGAGTCGCTGCTTTTCGGGCAGAGAAAACACTCAAACACATGAAACGAAAGCTTTGTATATTAGTTTATTAGTGTTTCTACAAGTCTGTTTTTGTGTTTCTAGGGTTCCTCTGATCCTGGTGGGGAACAAGTCGGACCTGGTGGAACACAGCAGCATGGAAACCATCCTGCCCATTATGAACCAGTACAGTGAGATAGAGACTTGTGTTGAGGTGAGAGGTTCTTCCTGTCTAATAAATAGTTCCGCATTCAACTTATGCATTAGCAGTGCTATACATTCAAGTAAAAACAGACACGTGTGTTGCTCAGTGCCACGAGGTCAAAACGGATGCAAATGGAAATCAATATCTTCCTCCATCAGTTGCTCGTAACAGAACATAAATAGGGGAAGAAACATGGTAGCACTTCAACTTTATTTGTTAAAAAGGAATCTTTTCAGGAGCCAAGAGGAACAACCTTGTTTTTAGACATTTTTTATCCCCCTGACATCAAACTACAGTACATACATCCCAGCTTCACTAAACAAATCACATATATTAACCACAATAAGTAGGTGTGATTTTTGACATTTTGAATTTTCTATATATAGATATACACTATCACCAAATGTAACACTCACAAAGTACATTGGTTGGTTGTGCCTTTAGTAATACTTACTGGTCCGATCACAAGATGATCAGGATATCACTTCATAATCTACTGTGAAATGTGGACTAAAGGTGAGTTAAGATGATACCAACTTGAATTTCTGATGACTTCATCTCTTCAGATGTTATCACACCTTCCAATATTTTATACTATTTCTGTTAACATGTCATCCTCTGGGAATTATGTCCTATACTGATTTATTTGCTATGCAAATTTTTTGTCTGGGTCAGGGACATATGTCATCTTCAGATGTGTGATTTTTAGCAGCACTTCTCTTTTTTTTATCAGTTCATTGAAGATGATTAAGTGGATGTAAAAACATTCATAGAGTTATAAATAGTGCTTAACGGTTTTCATATGACAGTATAGAAAAACTGTGTATTTAGGATAGAAATGGCCAAAATTCTATGTTATGTTTCTCTCCCTATCTTTTCTTGTCATTTACAATGACATCTGTGATTAAAGCCCTTTACACCCTTTGCTACATGTTTGTATTTATGATCCTGCGATGTGATTTTTATCTGCCCAACTGTGGAGGTCTGCAGCCTGTAGACAATCTGGTCTATTCTATCGATTGATGTTTTTGTTCTTGCACATCAACCTCCTGTTGTTTCGCTCTTGAACACCGACTCCTCACAGAGCAGTTTATTCAGACTGCTTAATTAGACCAGACACGTCGCTGTGAGCTAATACCCTTTATGGCTTTGACTTAACTCACGTACATACGCACACACACACACCCACGTAGGTAACCTGGGATGGCCTTACTTTGTCAGTGTCACTAATAATACTTGTACATGTTAAGTAGTGCCACACTGTGATGGCTTAAGGTGTTGTATGCTTACAAGATGTACGTACAATCTGGTATTGAGCTTTACTGTAAACAGTGCCTTTTCTTGTTATTTATAGTGTTCAGCAAAAAACCTGAAGAACATCTCGGAGCTGTTCTACTATGCCCAGAAGGCGGTTCTGCACCCCACAGGTCCGCTCTACTGTCCAGAGAAGAAGACTGTAAGAGCTTAAGTATACTGTGCGAATCCTACACTGCTGTTTTTATTCTACATCTTTTTTAAATAATGGTCTATATATTAAAATCTCTCTGAGTTTAGATTTGAAAGTTAGTTTTTGAAAGTGTGGCTGTGGTAAGCCATCAATTGTACCTGAAATTGTATGTGTCATGTCATCTTTGGCCTTAAATTGAATTTTAGGTCATTAACAAAATAATTTTGTCAAAGTAACGTTTGATTTGCCTCTTTCCCAGATGAAGTCACTTTGTGTAAAAGCCCTGACTCGAATCTTCAAAGTGTCTGACTTAGACAATGATGGGACTCTCAACGACAATGAGCTCAACTTCTTCCAGGTAAACTGATCTGCCGTAGCTGACAGAGCTAACAACGGGCTTGACAAAAAGCACAAAGTGCACAGGGCCCTCTTTGCGCTAGTTTTGACAACAACACTGTTTTTGTCTGGCGGCTCGCAGCGGACGTGCTTCAACACCCCTCTGGAGCCTCAGGCACTGGAGGATGTAAAAAATGTTGTGAGGAAGAATTTGAGTGACGGGGTGTACGACAACGGTCTCTCTCTGAAAGGTAGGAGCGGATGGATTGGCCTCTACGTCAGGAACGATGTGACAGTTGTGTGTGGGCATAATCATGAGGGCTTTGTTTGGTATGTTTGTGTTATTTCTCTCCAGGCTTCCTGTTCCTCCACACCCTGTTCATCCAGCGAGGCCGCCATGAAACCACGTGGACCGTACTAAGGAGGTTTGGATATGATGACGACCTGGAGTTAAATCAGGACTACCTCTTCTCCCCGTGAGTCTCAGTCTCCATTTCTCATTCCTCACTCCTGCCCTTTTAAAACATGTTTAATTTGCAATGCATTCAAATGCATTGAAATAGATGTGTCCATGAGGGACACATCTATTCATGCACACTATTCCTTTTTTAAAATTTCTAACACTGTATTTTTCTCCTTTTTGCTTCACTTTAAACAGACATGAAACTGTAGCAATGTTTGCCATTCACTTTTATTGCCTTTCCTCATCTTCATCAAACTGACTAGCATTATATTTATTAACAAGGAAGTATGAATAGGTAGAGTGAATATGCACATTTCCATCTACTTATCTTTTTATTCCTGACTGTATCATTTACTTTGCACTATTTACCTCTCTCAAGGTTGAAAATTCCTCCAGACTGCACCACAGAACTCAATCACAATGCCTACCTCTTCCTCCAGAGCGTCTTTGACAAACATGACAAGGTACAATCCTGTACATCAGGTTCTGTATTTACTTTAACCTGTGCCCTGGGGATGAACTTAAAGGAAGCTGCTCTCTATGGAGCGCTGCACAGCGTCAGAAATACGGTGCCACAGCCTCCGTTGACCACCTGCTGACTAGCGATTTAACTTCTTGCCACCGAGGAAGGATTGACAGGAGAATAAGCCGTGAGCTTAGAATGAAAGTCAAAGAGGGAAAGTGGCATTGAGGGCCAAGATCTGCTGTCTGTGGTAGAGATTAGTGTGCAACTGTGAAGGTGTTCTTCATCTTAGGTAGAAATGACAGGCTGCAAACTGAGCGAACACTGTTTGGAATTAAATTGAACATGGGCAATTTGATCAGTTTACGCTCATTTTTTAAATCCCATCTGAAATGCATCCTGCCTTGCGTACCTTTTGTGTCATTTTAGAGGAGTTCACCCTCCTGAACAGGAGGGATAGATGATAAATGCATGATAATATCAGCACATTATTAGCATTAACATATAAAGGCTTAGAGATGAAATACTGGCATTTGCCCCAAATTGAAAATTTGAAAAAACTCAGGTTAATATAATGTTTTCAAATGGTTTTATTATGCAAAAGTGCCACACATCATTGCTGTAGTAGTTTTTTTGTTTTTTTTGCCTAGTGAATGTACATCTTGAAAAGCATTGTCTGCATCTGCCAGCAGTATTCGACCAACAGGAAGCATCCCTACTGAATGTTAACTACATTTGTGTGTATCAGGACCGTGACTGTGCCTTGTCACCAGAGGAGTTGGCAGACCTGTTTGATGTTTTTCCCTACATGCCCTGGGGTCCAGATGTCAATAACACAGTTTGCACTAATGAGCACGGCTGGATCACCTACCAGGGATATCTCTCGCAATGGACGTAAGTGGCCATGAAATTAAAGGGACAATGTGGGGATTTGGACATTTCTGGTGTTTGTGCCTCCCAGTGGTAATATTTTAAAAAAAGATGATGAATGAATGGACTGAAAAGATAACCAGTTGTCTCCTTCCTCAACAAACAAATAACACGAAACCAATATTGAAGTGCTGCGTCTTTAACAGTTTTATGGACGGATGACTCCCAGCCACAGATTAATGTAAATGGATTGAAATATTTGAACAACTTTGCGCTTTGGTGTCATTCTGCAGGTGTTGCACCTACATGTAAGGCTCATGTAACCAGAGCCCTTCTAATGTAAAACAAAAAGATCTGTTGAGGACCAGAATACTTTTTCTGATCGTTCATGTTATGAATAATGATTTTGCTTGTGTTTTATTTATTACTTGTATGGCTCTTTAGACAAATTAACACTTATTTTGTTGAATAGAAACACGTATGTCCCTGTCTGAGTGGATACAAAAAAAACAATTGTTTTTACAAATAATGAATCTCCCATTTAATCTGTTTTTGCCTTCAACTTACCTTTGGTCAGGTTAACGACGTATCTGGATGTCCAACGATGTCTGGAGTATTTGGGTTACCTTGGTTACTCAATAATTGCTGAGCAGGAGTCCCAAGTAGCAGGAATTACAGGTACAGAGCATTTTACCATCTTTTTTCTGGATTCATATTCAAGATGAGCTGCAGATTTCTATGAAAACATATGGAAGATGTCATTTACATTCAAACAGTCCAGAGTATTCAGTATCATGAACTCACTGACTTGTTGGGGAATTACATGTCATTGATTTTACTCTCCAGTCATGCTGTCATAATAATGCCATAATAATGCCATAATAATGTCATAATATATCATAATAATACCATAATAATGACAACGCACAGTTCAAATTGGATGTTGTTGCTGACTGACTGCAGGCTTGTGTTGTGTACAGTAACAGTTTAAAGCTGATCCTCTGTCACCTGTGTGTGATCCTCCACCCTGCAGTGACCAGAGATAAGAAGATTGACTTGCAGAAGAAGCAGACCCAACGCAGCGTCTTTCGTTGTAATGTCTTTGGAGACGTTGGCAGTGGCAAGAGTGGTTTCCTCCAAGCCTTCCTGGGTTGTAACCTCACGGTAAACGGAAATAAACCCCAGTAATGATGCATTATAATGCTTACTTGCTCTCACAGATATTTCACAATGTCCCAGATGTTGGTTTCAAGCCACAACCACACAGCTAGTACATAACATACATGAGAAGTGTTCAACTAAAATATTCCTGGTCTAATATCTCATTCTTGCCTATATGGGATGGTTTTCATTCAGACTGACACGGATTCTTCCTGTTACTGCGTACAGTCACAGTCAGCTTTATGGCATGATCTGCTTTTACATGATGTTCCTTCTCTTAACAGCGCCAAAAAATGATTAGGGAGGAACACAAATCCTACTATGCCATCAGCACAACCTATGTTTATGGCCAGGAGAAATACCTTCTTGTGAGTATCAAATATGTCTCTAATATTACTTGAATTACTGATGACTGATTAATGATGACATTGTCCTAATACAGGGTTTCCAATGCTAAAATGCAGAAATATAATACAATCACAACTCCAAAAAATGTTGTATCTCATCTAGTATATATTTAACATTTTACCTCATCAACTTCACCGACTTTTGCAAATATATGCTTATTCTGAATTTGATGTCAGCATCAAATGATTTGGGAGATATGATACATATCGAAGATGGAACTAATTTTGAAACTCTGCAGTGTTCTTCTAACTCTAAATTTATTTTACTGCATTTGATGTCAGAAGGTTGTTTTTTTTTCCATTTATGATGATTGACTCTGTCTTTGTTTATCCTATTTTTATCTGTGTGTTTCTATTTTTAATGATCTCCTCTCCTCTCAGCTTCATGAAGTGTTCCCTGACTTCGACTTCCTGTCTGATGCCGATCTGGCCTGCGACATTGTCTGCCTCATCTATGATGTCAGCAACCCTTTCTCCTTTGAATACTGCGCCAAAGTCTTTAAGGTAATACTGTGCGTTTCTTGCTCTCATTATATCACAACTTTGGAAAACATCTATGACACAATTAATCAACCCCCATCTCTCTTTCTCATCTCAGCAATACTTCATGGACAGTAAGGCTCCATGTATGATGATAGCAGCCAAGTCAGACTTGCCCGAGGTCAGACAGATGTATGGCTGCAGTCCTCTTGAGTTCTGTAGGAAACACAAGATGCCACCTCCCCAGTCCTTCACCTGTAACACTGCAGCAGTACCCAGCAGAGACATCTACTCCAAACTTACCACGATGGCCATGTACCCGTAAGTATGGAGACGCTTGATCTAGATTTTTTACCTCCGCCAAGGAGGTTATGTGATTAGTTCGGTTTGTTTGTCTGTTTGTTAGCAGGATTATGCAAAAACTAATGGACTAATGGACCCTAGCATATCCTAGAGGTGATTAAATTTTGGTGATGATCTGGATCAGGATCTGGATCTGGGAATTTTTTAAAAGGATTCTTTTTAACATTGTGAGATGGGGCAGTTTTCATCATTTTGGCTTATAACTTTAGAACAATGGAAAGAGCATGTCTATCAAAAATGAGGATAAACCTCCTCCACAAACCCTCCCAAATGTCACATCCTGATCTAGATCCCGACATTCTTCTGGATCTGATTAACAAAAAATCTGTATTTTTTTTCTGATGGTCTGAGGTGATGAGGTAGCTCAATCACTCAGTGCTTATTGTCTGCTATAAGATAGAGTTGTTCTTTAATATAAAGTTTTCATTCTGAATTTCTGTAGACTATAAGGATTTCCAAACTCAAGGAATGAATGAATGTGTCTGAAACAGGCAGGATAAATGGAATGTTTTTTTCCCTTTTCCACTCCACTCGATCTTTTATTTAGCAAAGCTGTAGTGTCTCTCCCTGTGGGGATGTTCGTCCTCTCTGCATGTGTCAGTATCAGACATGATGTACTTCAGTCTAGTCTACATTAATGCACTTCATCGCCTTCTAGATATGTTGCACTCAGGCTGCTGGGTTTCCCTGCTGAGCTGTAATGTTGATCTCTCCCAGAGGCTCACACTCCTGCAGTTAGTCCTCTTGAAGTGTGTGTCAACACGCAGTGGCACACAGTTAGATATTTACACACAGCAGACCAGCCCTTATTTAATCCACAGCCTATTCAACTCCTATTCAAGATTCAGAGTGTAGATCGGGGATCTCATTTGAGTAAGGTTTATTGTTGCAAAGCATTAATCTCGTGGTGAAGGGGCCTTAACTCTTATCCTCTTGTGGTGTTTTTGTGTCCCCGTATGTCTCCTCAGCCACGCCCGGCTGCGCTGCATGTGTACTTGTAACAGGTGCACCTTCTGCTTGTGTCAGAACTTCCTCAACTCTGAGCTCTTGCAGACGGTCAGGGCCAAACTCTACGCTGTTGTCCTCAGAAGGTCCTTTTTTTAAAAAAAAACAACCTTTTTACAACCCTCATATTTTCGCCATCATCACTCCAAGCTTGTCCCATTTGTTTTTTTCATCATTTTTTGCTCGCCATTTTTTTCAACAGCATAATTTTCCGCCACATTTTATCTTTGCCCTTGCCCTTGCCCTTGCCCAGAATCAATTTGAACTTGTCCTTTTCTTTCTGCTTTACTTGCTGTGTTTGTGAGCTTCCTGTACCAGGTTTGAAAGCATGTGCTCTCCTATTTTGATCACATTCACATTCAGTTCTTGTTGTCTTGTCACTTAACCTCGACCATGTCATAGCTAATTTCTGGTATTGTTGTCCCAGTTATGTTGTCATAACTATTATCCTACATGTCCCTAATCTTGCTGACTTGTTTTTGCTTCAGCTTCTCCATTTTTTGAGGCTCCGTCTTTGTTTTATCATCAGATCATCCACATTTTCTGAATGTTCATGCAACTTATTTTCACATCATCCTTCTCAGTTTGTTTCAAATGCAAGAGACATTGGTTAAAGAGATTTAAGATCATCTATCTTATCATTTATGATGTACAAAATCACTGCATCAGTCTTTATTGTCCTTCCCTTTTCTCTGTCTCTGTATTTATGTCTCTTGCTCCTCTCTGGTTAACAGACATGCGAGCCAAGCAGACCTGAAGAGTTCAACCTTCTGGCTGAGAACGAGTGTCGGGGCCACAGTGTTTGCAATCCTGGGCTTCGCCATGTACAGAGCGCTGCTCAAGGCCCGGTGATCCTCAGACAAACTCGGTCCAGTCCTCTTTACATCCCTGGTACATATAGAGCAATGATGACCAGTTACAGCATTAGGCTTTCCCTCTTGCATTTAGTCATCAAAAACTTTGGTTTTATAGTTGTTTTTTTTGGAGGAGCAAACATTTATCTGTTGTAAATCTCTTTTTGTGTATAAAAGAGGAAAAAAAAATTTAATTTTGTACCGAAATTGCTAATTTGCTTCAAGTGTTTTTCTTCAGGTATTTGCAAATGAATATATCTATATTTATATTGAAAATGAGGCTTAAGCTGCTGATGAGTACCATATGAGTGAGTTACATGTATAGCTTCTTTTTTTTTGCTTGCTGATTTAAATGAACAGATAGGTGTCAGTTGTACTGGGGACTGTGGTGTGTGAGGTATGCAATAGGATTGATGCTTTTATTAGACTGAGCAATTTGTAAATGGTGTATATAATATAGTAGACAGTACATTTTTTTGTCTTTGTCCAAAGAGGCCATGTCTGAGGTCTGACACTTATGATGTCTTCATTTAACAGCCTGGTCATGAACTTGCACAAACATTAGGATTGATTATTCACACTGACAGATATGGGTTTGCCTTCTAAGGCCAAATATTTGGGCGCACACTTTCTTTTTTTTATTGTTTGAGAAGGTTGATGTCTGATAAGTGGATAGTTGGACAGTTCTGCTGCTCTCTCTCATGTCTTCCCATGTTGATTACTTCAGTCAGCTGCGTATGTGTGTGTTTGTAGATTAAGATATTGAAAACGGACACTTTTACAGTCATTCTGTACATTTTGGATCTGCATGCTTTGATTATCCAAACAAGTTCCGGTGTTTTAAGACTTGACAAAATAATTACCACCCCAAAATTTTCTTCATTGCTTTCCAGCTCCAGCAAATCATCCAGGGATGCAGTAAAGTTTATTGACAGAAGTGCTGAACAGAGAGTCTTGAGTCAAATTGAGGTTTGATGGTCATTTGACACTTGTGATTCCTGGTTAGCTCTCCTGATCACAGATGATGCAATAATATTGCCATGGATTTTAATTTCCATGCGATAGCAACTGCTTGGCTTGAGGCTCGGTTTGATATCTGTGCTGATCCCTGCCTCTCCAAAGGTTTACAATAAATAAATATGTGACTGAAACCTTGTGTAATGGAATTTATTATGGAATAATTAAGATTTTTTTTTATCATTTCTCACTTTCCAAGTAGCATTAGTAACAGAGGAATCAGATGCAGTTGTAACGAACATGATGTACACAGTATTTTTTTTTTATTGTTGGAAAGGAACTTTATCGCTTGTTACAACCACAGCTTCAATATTATACATTTGTATTTGATCCCACTTTAAGCTTTAATGAAATGTAAGTAAAAATTTTCCTCTGTTCAGAAAAGATGATGATTGGTTATATTTAAGAAGTTCAGATTGAGTGGAACAATCATGTAATGATATGAGAGCAGGATTTAAGTAGACACAAGAGGGCAGCATTGCTAAAAAACAAAAAAAAGACCAGTGGATAAAACCTGGCACCATATTGAGTGGTTGCTAGTTATGTGCGTTTTAAAAGTGTGTCTTTTTTTTTTTCTCTTTCTGGACCTGTTGAGGTTGAACCAATTCGCCAGTATAGAGTGACTTCATGAGGGGAGGATTTTCTGTTCATTGTCATGTCTTCCAGACATCACTTCAGACTGACTCACTAACCCAGACACTTTCAAAAGCAAGCAGTACCTATAAATAGAAGCTTAAGCTTGTTAAATGCACGACGTTATTAAAAAAAACAAATACTGCTTTTGGACATATGAAACTTGATTGTCTGCTGCAGCTGTTTTGACATTTAAAGCCCCACTGGTTCTATAATTATATGAGACAGGCATCATGCTGAATGAGAACTACTATTAAGCCATGAATATGAACTCCTTGCTGGTAAAGTCTACTTTATGTTGATACCAGTGAAGTAATCTTCAAAGTATACAGCCCATCTGTACAAAAGGGTGTGTGATTTGGTTATAGCTCTTGATTATACAATATATCTGGTAATTATATGTTGCTCTAAAATTATGAGGTTTGGCAGAGTGTTACTTTAATATTTACTTCCTTGCTTTTAGGTGCAATGACATAATTTGGAAACTGAGCTACCTTGGTGGAGGTTTACTCTTTCTGTTGTCTAGTTATCATATCCTAGCTTGATCATATCTCTCACCTGCATTCACGCCCTATACCTCACTCCCTCTTCCTCTCTTTGCTGTTCTCCTGCATTACTTCCCTGGTTTTACCTCCACCAGCGAAGTTGGGAAGAGTTCATCTGATTGTCCATCTATGTTTGTTTGTCTTTCTCTCTGTTTAAAATGGATTTCGATGAAAGCTTTTGGAGGGATGGGTCTAGGAACGAGGAGGAGTTGATTAGATTCTGAGGCATTTAGTGTGACCTTATTACATAGATAAAATAGACTTTCTCTCAGCTCCTCAAATCGGACTTCCAGCATCCCTAAACCTGACAAAAAAAACATTGAGAGTTTAATTGCACAAACATTATTGTGTCAGTAACACTTATATGATTATCAGTGTTTATTTACAACCATTTTAAACTCTATTCTACAAACACATTTGGTAAAACACTGATATAATCAATTAGGTGTAGAGAAAGTGACTGTCGTTAGGCCTGTACAGCACAACAGACAGAAAAAGTAGGGAACCACAGGCGTTGAGAACAGATTTGAGAGCTATCTAAAGAAAGCAAAGCTCCTCAGCTGTTAATTTATAGAGGAGTGAAGTTCTCATAGCAGGTGTTTTGCCTGCTGTTTCTCTCTCTCCTTTTTCTTCACACTCTTTTCCCTCATCGCCCAGTCATCTGTCTCTCATGTTACAACTCTGACGCTGGTGTTAGCGCATGACTTGCCAAAGGAGCCTCATCAAAGCTTATTTCATCCAAGCTGCTTGGTGACTGTAACTAAATGGGATAATCATTCTGTCCTAAGCAGATCGTGGTAAGGTTAATTATGTCTGCCAAAGAGGTAATGCGTTTGCTGTTTGTTTTGTTTGTTAGCAGGATCACTCAAAAAGGTTCTGAACAGATTTTCATGAAATTTTAACAGAGGTGAGATCATCCGGATCATCATCTGGATGAATTTTGAGATAATTATCTCGTTAATTCAGAAAAACACAATCTTTATGAAAAAATAAATTTCTGCAGTTTTTCTGAATTAACGAGATAATTATGTCATTAATTTTGTAAAAAAAAACGGCAAAATATTTTTTCTCAAGTGAATGCAATACGCTTCCGTAATCATCAGTGTGTGAGAGAAAAAGTAAATTACAAATCTCACTTCTGTGTGGGTGAGGCCATAATAGGTTATTAATAAAGCTAATTTCCCATCAACAAAAGACCACATGAAAACACTGACAGAAAGGCAGCTGGGTCTTTAAAAAAAGGGTAAATCATCATTACATAATTTTAACCCAAAACTGCTGTGTAGGAATCAGGGAAAGACATCTAGGGTTGAAACTATCAACTCGTGGCAGTGCTATCACATACTGGAGTTTCACAAGAAGGATACTGATCAATCTATATGCAGACCACACCGCCAGCACATAATTTCTGCTCATAAATGGCCTCAACCCATCTATTAGGTTTGTTTGATGTCCTTTGAGGTAATAGGTAGGTGTTTGTCTGACATGGGGCCCCATAATTTGGGTAATTGTAGCAGCAGACAGTTTAAATTCCCTAAAGCAACCTGGAATTTACAACCTTGGACACTCCCTCCTTTCTGAGCCTGTAAAGGAAGAAATTTAAGGGTTTACGCAAGCCCATGATTAAGTAGTATTTATAACGCCAGATGAGATTATGTTCAATGTGAATGAACCCCACTGAGAAATTGGGTCTTTGCAGCAGCAGATAATACCAGCATACAAAAAGTTAGGAAACAATGAACAAATAAACAATAAAAAAAAAGCACATTTTGCAAGTGTATAGCACCAGTAGGTTGAAAAAGAGTTATGGCTGCTTTAGTCCAACTTCACTGTATGAACCTGGACTGGACTTTCGTCTTTCTAGGAGGACACAGAACATTAAATAACAATAGACCCTGACTGTTTCTGTCTGTGTGCTGGGAGATTTAAATAATCATCTCTTGTTTTTGGAGAAGTAAAGTATGGCACAAACAACAATCAGTTCAAATTTAGTGGTGATCCGCATAATTGCATTGTGGGCCACAATGCACTCTGTGATCATGATTCACTTCCTGTTCATGGCGTTCATCACAGAAGAATGAAGAGGAGCTGCACCTGAAGCTCCCCTACCAGGAGAGGGCACCAAGCTGCTGTGGAGGTGAGCTCCATTACAGATTTGTTTAGAAAAGGAAAGTGTGCCACAGGGAGATAGAAGTGGGGCCACAAATTGCATCACAGTTCTTCCTTGTCTGAAATTTGTGCTCTGCCTGTTTTCTAGTTAAAACAGTGGGGTTACATTATTGAATATTAGACAGGTGTGGGCTACAGGTGAGCAATGCAACTGCTACATTTCAACATCACGGACAAATGAGCCAACGACCTGCAACTCCTGAGCCAGTCAGGCAGCGACAGGCGGCTGTTTAGCCAGAGATCCGGAGTTCATCCAAGCCCCAGAGCAGGAGAGACTTGTGAGCCCTCCTCTCAACGCCTGCCAAATCTCTCCCTGCCAGAATCCTCCACCCTCTTTCCCCCCCTCCCTCTCCTCTCCCTCCTCCTTCCGTCTCTCTCTCTCTCTCTCTCTCTCCCTGTGTCTGTGTAATAGGGGGATGCATGCGGCTGGGGGAGAGTCCCGGCGACTCCTGGAGCTGAACCGACCATCCAGACGGAGGCGGTCGGCGTGTTCCTCCCACGCCTTTTGAGGGTTTCTAGTCGGCACGCGGCGTGGAGCAGACGGCTGTCCCTGCGCTGCGCCAAGTCCGACCGACAGAGAGAAAGCAGCGTCCCAGGTAGCCCACTATGACACACCAAAAAACTGCGCACTTGCCACTTCTCTCTTTAGGAGTCTGCGCTGTGACAGTACCCATCTTTTTAAAGTCGAGTTTCAACAACTCCCCAGGTCTGTAGTAGTCATATGAGACTAGTGCGTCACAGAATGTCATCTGTGTCCTGCATGTCATGTTGTTGTCAGTGTTTGATGATGTCATGATGTCTTTCAGATGGATCTGCGCTCAGCCGCTGCTGCTGCGGCGCATCAGTCGGACCCACTCCGTAAATGTGCGCTCCCCGCCTCACAAACTTGAACCGCCTGCATCTGCTGTGTGTCGCGCAGGATTCAGACTCCTGCAGCTCTACAAAACCTCTGTCGCTGCTGGCAGTGTTGTGACACACCATCGGGAACTTTATAGCCCAATAACTGCAAAACTATCACCAAATTAACTTCTCCTCCGCGGATGAAGAATTGCTTTTTCCAATCTGTGTGGAAGTGCGCTTGCAAACAGATGCAGCTGGAATACGCACACCTCTAATTTATCGGTGTACCATTTCATCTGGATTTATTTGGCCGTCCGAAATCCAGGAAAACTTGAACGGATACGCAAGAGAGCATGCTGTCCAGCTTCCTCACCCTCTGTCGTTACTGATGCACATACGGTGCGAAATTGGATTGTGAACTATGTGGAGTCATTCCTGAGGACCGAATCGCTGCTCTCCGCGGGTGTATGGTGTACGGCAGCCCGAGGATGACGACCGGGACCCGTGAGACGCAGGTGAACTCCTCTCCGGCAGTGGCGGCCAACGCAGAAGGCGAGGAGATCGAGGTTTTGGAGAGCACCGATGTCCTACCCGTGACTTCAGAGGACGTAAGTATAGGCACAACAAATAACCATCAGTGTCACCTTTTCACTTTAAAAAAAATTTTATTTATTTTTTTACAATTACGCAGCTGGACCTTAACTTTTCTTTGTACTGGCGCAAATTCACACAGTGCGTTTTGTTTTGCGAAGCCATGAGCCTTGAATTAAAATCCGAAGGTTATTTCTTTACATATCATGCAATGTCTCATAACCTGAGAGTTACACTGAAAACAGAGGAGAGTCAAAATACACAGTATCACAGCGCAGTATCCTCACTGGTAATATTACAAGGGACACATTAATGCATACACACCCCTCTTGCTCTCTTGCAGACTTTTAGATGGACTATGAGACCCCTGACGCATAATGATCCACACTTTTGTACCTTATTATCTTTTGTTGCCGCTCATTGACCACAATGATCAGATAACAACATGTTGTGATTGTCACTGTTTGCACAGATAAGGAAAGTGCTTTTAGCCAAGATTGATCATTTCCAAATAGGTGCCCCTCTCTGTTCTGGCACCCAGTTTCTGAGATTTTTCTTACTGCGCACCTTCTTCCTCTCACTTCCATCATTTGCTCTTTTCCCCTCTTTCCTTGTCTCAGCAATGGAAGTATGTGTTTGACAAGGTAGGCTATATGTAGATCAAGCAACAGTGGCTTGAATCTCCCACCATATGCATGATTCAGTCATTGTGGAGCATTTTTGTCTTTGAAGGTGCTCATCTGTGTGTGACCTGTGACATAATCTCTGTTATCAACCTGAAGTAACATAGATGTGCTGAACAGATGAAATGCTGCATTTACCCCCCTTAAAGGTCATGAAACATGGGGAACCTTTTGGACACACAATATTTCATCATATGCATCATCAGTAATAGGAAAACCTGATACAGGTACCTTTTTTTTTAATGTCAAAAGGTCAATATTTCTGTGTAATGCAGACCTATAAACTTACTTTTATGTCATGATTTTTACTATTTTTGTCCATGCATCATGACCTTGAATTGTGCTGTATTGCGGCTTTATCACTAATAGACATGACTTAAGTCTGCACTAGGAAATTTTGCACTTTTGGACCAAAAGGTAACTGATATTAAGCTTCACACGGCTCGCTTATGTTTGTTTGCCATCCTCACCTGTGCTGCTTAAAGCATCCGAAAAGATGCCATGCTTGTTAATACAGCTACTTTTGACTGGTCACGCACTGTTTCCTGTAGTTTCTGGATCCCTAATTCATTCTAACGAGTTTCTTTCTGTGTCTTAACCAGAATTGTTTTTGGCTAATTGAGGTGAAATTGAAAACTCTGCTCATGGAGATCAAAATCTTCTCTCTTTCAGCTTCAGTTCTTGATTTTGGCTGACTTGACAAATGTATATGTAGATCAAAATCTTGCTTAGTGCAGCTTTAAATCTTTCACCTGCTGGGCGACAGCAACCACATAACATGCAACCAGACTGTGGCTTTGTCGAACAGAGCTCCCACAGAGGCAAGAGCATGAGAGGCGTGGGTGTCGTCCGCTGACATTGACCCTGGAAATACAATTAGGGTGATACATAATCCTTGATGTATTGATCTGTCAGTCAGACATATCTTGTACGAAACACATGCAGTCATGCTTACAAACACATGCGCGCACACACACACACACACACACACACACACACACACACACACACACACACACACACACACACACACACACACACACACAATGAAATATGCACTCATTCACACATTGATACTGCTAACAAACCCCAGGAGAAGAGAAACACAGGCTGACTTATAATGCAAGCAGCCGGTTGGACTGACAGACGGCAAACGGACCCCCCCCCCCTACAATCACCCACACACACACACACACACACAAACGCACACACACTCTTATGCACAGCCACCACTCTGTGGGGCTGCCTCCGCACCTGCCCACCCTAGGAATATTGTATGCATGTATGCGTGTGTGTGTGAAGGGGGTTTGCAGGGATGTTTAGGGTTGTCAGGCTCACTCTTTAAGGGGAAGACTGAGGTCCCCTGGGATTATGGCATAGGCCTGCAGGAGTGTGGTGTGTGTGTGTGTTGGTGGGTCTCTTAGTGATGGAGCATATTCAATGGACAGGCATTAAGTGGGCCTCTCAATCTGCGGTCTATGTGTGCAGCACAGCTTTGATTTCTTCAAGTGGACGGTCGGTCTAAAAAATGTGGGTTTGTCCAAATGGTGAGGTCACTGCCTGGTCTGGCGGCAACAAATGTCCTTTCACTCTTTTATTGTCCTTCCCCTCCTTCTGCTCACAATGAGTTGCTCCATTTGTCAAGAAGCTGACCTCGGTGACCTCCAGCTTCTGTGAAGCGACTAAGGAAGAGAAATGATGGACCACTAAAGACAAGGAAAAGAAGGGTTTAAAACCAGACTGGCAACCTATGTCACTGAAGTAGAGACAAAAGACAAAGTCTTCCTGAAAACAGAGCAAGATCCAGGCTTTTGTTTTTGTCTAATTCAAAGATGCACAGTATAAAGTCCATTGTATGTGTTGCTCAGTTTATTTGGCAGAATTATGAGGGGGGAGACATAAAATCTATACATTTCACGGACAATACAGTGTACTGTATGGACCATGTTTACTTCCCTGTGTAATTTTACCTCTCATTCACTATTCATTGGGTTTGCCGTTTTGCTCAAGGACAAGTTGACATGTGGAAAGGAGGAAGCAGTGATCCGAATGCCAACCCTGCAATTAATGGATGACTTAAATGTAGTATAGGCAAACTGGTGACTCTAAATTATCCACAGGTGGGAAGGTGGACGTGAATCGTTGGCTCTATAAGTGCCATACCTGTGATGAACTGGCAACCTCACCAGGGTGTGCCCTGCCTTTTGTTCAGTATCAACTGAAAAAAAATAAAATAAACGGTTCTGGAAAATTAATGAATGGATTAACATTTACTTAAGGAGAGTAAATATGCTAGTCTAAGTTGCCAGACCCACGTCACACTATTAAACCGCTATGGGCTTTGGCATGCTTCAAATAAAATTCTTTTTGGATCGAGGAATCGCATCTATAATCTCTCCCCCAACCACCTTACCTGTGCCAAGATGGGGTTTGTCAAAACCGACAAATGGACAAATGAGCCTTGCCAGCTCAGGGGTTACACAGACCTTGAATTGGCACTGTGACTTGCTCCGGTGATGGCCCAGAGGCGGATCAACAGCGACCCCCAATTACACGTTTGTAACATTTATACTGAGTCCCACCTAGAACACTCTGTGTAAATGGTCTCCTGTTTGCTTTTTCCCTTTACTCTGCTCTCCTGTCCCTGGAGAGGATTTTTTTTTTTTTTTTTTTTTTTTTTTTTGCTGTATAAGTGGGTTCCTCCTCTGCATACAGGAAGTTCCTCAGATTCTTGTTTGCCCGTTGCCTGAAACAAACATGATGACCGAGCACAGACAGAGAGGGGACATGATGAAGCAGAGAGATGCTGTTTGGAGGTTGGCAGCTGCACTGCCCTCTCTGCCTCATAATCAAAGGCTCCTCGCCTCTATCTGTCCTCTACACACACACACACACACACACACACACACACACACACACACACACACACACACACACACACACACACACCAATCTGCAAAGTCTGCAGTCAGGGTAGCCTGATCGCACACACTGTGTGTATCATCTAAAAGAGGAAACTGTTTGCTGTCTGTTTTGCAGTCTCCATCCTGTGCTGACTGATTAGCACACTCGCCACTCTTTATGTTGTTTTTTTTAAGGATTTATGGGGATTTGATGATAGACCACAGTTTCCGTATGTCCAGGATTTATCTGATAAACCGTCTTAAGCATGTTTAGATCAGTGCCCAAAATGAACCAAACATATTTATTTAGTTACCCCTGGGAGGGCATGTTAGATGAATTTCCTTTGAAAATCGTGGCTGGCCTTTTTTTTTACCTCAACACTTTGCTTCTTGTATCTGTAAAGTCGCCTTAGCACAGTGGAGCTCTTCATTAATCCACACCGACAACACAGTCATGAGTCGTTATCTAAGTGGACTGGGAATGTCCCAGTGCTTGTAAAGCCAGAGACTGGAAGTCCCCAGGTGTACAGCCTGGAAACCTGCCTCAAGTCAAAGTAGATTTAGTAACACTTGTCAAGACTGGATGTACACAAACTATTGGCAGTATCTATGTTTTTTCTCTCCCAAAAGAAAAATGTTTTTTTGATCTGCCCTTGCAACTGGAAAGTGAACAGTAACGTTCCTTCATATGTGAGAGAAGCTCTTATGCATTGACAGCCTTCTCCCACTTGGATGTTGACATGCCCCAAGCATGCACCCACATGAGCTTAGTGATTAAACACTTTTCACATGGCTGCCTAGCCTACTTTCCATGGAATTCCTTGCTTGGGGGTATAAAAAGCATCTGAATGTGTGTTGTGATCTCAAAAAAACAAAAACAACCCCACTGTAACATTAAAGTCTTTCAGATCTTTTAGGAATGTTGTCTCACCAGAGGTTATACTCAGCACATGCTTTGGTACCGATAACACCGCAACGACAGTGATGTCAATATTGTTACAGTAGCCCAGATAGCATCATTAATTAAAACAAGCAGAAATTCAATGATGGGAAGCCTCCTATTCCCCGGGTGGACTTGTGTTTTCCAGAGTTTCAGAGGTGCTTTTCAATGAGCTGGTCACGACTCAGAGAGACGTGACGTCTCGCCTCATCACATGGCACAACTGGTTGTCGTTCTCTTTAATAAGAGCATGCCTCAAATGAACGGACCAGCCAGGTAACTGTCACCGCAGGGATTTGCATGTCTTCTCACGCCCTGTCAGTTTCACCTCCATTAAAAGCAAATGGAGGTTTGCTTTTAATGAGATCACAACAGTAGTCACTGTAATTGCTGGTGACAACAGAAGTAGAGACTCTATGCAGCTGTTCATTTGGACTTTTAGAGTAGGAGAGGATGTCTCACTGATATCTGAGAAGAAGAAAGGGCTGTTTTATAGAACTGATCATTTGATCAAAATATTTCCTGTTGTTTTCTATTGCACCTTTAGGGTGTAGAATCATTGGTCTTTTATCAATGCATCTTTGATATAATGATGTGCGTATCAGGCTAATTGGCACTGACACATACACAGATGGTGAGGTCACAGTCTGCTGACCTGCTCATCCAACACTACAGCAGTGATTGACACTAGCTGAGCCTTGGAGATGTGGTGATATTGACCCGTGTTGTCTTGATGCCGGATCGTAAAAAAAGAAGAAAAAAAAAGCAGTGAACCGCACCCCTCCCCATTCCCCCCACAGCTCCTGGGCTATGTGGTGATAAAACAGCAGACAGAGCCTCAAACATTTTTATTGAAAGATTTAATCAGAGCTGGCTCTTCCTTTGCATGGCTCTAAATAGATTTCGTTAATGAAAGGCACGGTTCCAGTTGGCGGCATGTGAAAACAGACTCTGCTGTTATGCAAAGGTAAAAATAGCTTCTTTTTTTTTTGCGCCTGTTGATCCATAAATTGGAGAAAGAAGATGTGCCAGTTCACCCATAATTGGCTGCAGTGTGCAAACTCAAAGCAGCCGCGTCATGAAATGTACAGTACGTGTTTCTTTTGATGGTTGAACGGTTCAGTGATCGTGAAACCTCCTTATGCTTTGTGCGTGTGTGCACCTACAGTATTAGTTATACCCAGCAGCCTTAATAATGAAGTCCATTATTAGAGGTCATAGACGTGCAGGTAAAGTGACCGCACTTAACCTCCACTGAGAAAGCATGTGTGTGGTGGAGGCCGGGTATGTCTGCTGCTTTCAAGGACTTGTGTCACTATGAATTTTGATTGGGCCCCTCACAAATTAGCCCTGATTTGTTTGCTCTCTATCTTCTCTTTCATCTGCCTCTCACCGTTGCTTTGTCTCTGATCTTTTTGCTCTGAAGTTTGATTCCTCATCAGAGTGAAGTGGACATCACTGCAGATGCAAAGGGGCTTCAGTCTCTGCTCATCGATGCCCTCATCTCATCTCTTCTGTTCACATCCGACTTCTGTTTTATAATAACAGCAGAAAAAACAGTATTTCCAGTGGAATAAACATCAAATTAGGTTCTGATATAACAGTACAGTGTTTGTCATTGAGGTTGTGTGTTTTGTCATTGTGAGTTCAGTTGTGTGTCTGTCTCTAACCCACTTTTATTTGGGGAAAGTCCTAATTCTTTAGACATTGCTGTTAAACAACCTGATTGAATCCTTTTGTTTCGATCCTTTGGGTTCAAACGTACGCTGAGTATGGACAGAAGGCTCTGGTGTTCATTCCGCGTGTATTTGTTAACGTTTCTGAAAGCTTATGGACACGGATTGATGGAGCAGACGGAGGAGTGCCATTGGAAACTGATTGGGGCAGTGGAGCAATAATTCAAGCAAGACACGACAAATGTCCACGGAGACGACAAAGAAGAAAAAAGTGAAATGAAAGAGTGAAGAGACTGTTTTTCCACATGCCGTGGTGTATTTAATGGTCTCACAGACCACTGCTGAGTGCACTGTTGCCTTTGCTTTACCGCTTTTTATTTACCAGGTAGATACCGCTTAATGCCAACAACTATATTATGAGATCAGCCATGTTCACATTTAAAATTAGTGTTCATAGAGAGAGTTAAAGGCCATTATAACCGAACAAGAACACAGCATTGTTTGCCAAAAGCTTACTGTCATCTTCCACAGTGGAAAGACACACATACATACATACATACTGTGTGGACTTACAGACAAAATGTAGAAAAAAAGATGCTCTCAGATTTAGTTAACCTATTGCGTCACTATGCTCAAAACAAAGAAATTTGTACGTTTTCTCGAACCACGTCTGGTGGATTTACTTAAAGATGTTCCAAAGATGTCCGTATTTGAAGGTGGGGTTTAGAAGCCAGCCTTCATTGAAGAGTTGTAGAATAGTGTTGACCTTTACGCAAAAAAGTGACTAAAGTATTTGTTTCAAGTCACTTTCAAGTGATTGTTAGATTGTTGCTTTTAGGAAGCCCCCCCCATTTAAACACATATGACAAGCATGATGATCTTTTCTGACACCTTTAATGTGGATTAAGAGCCAGAATTTATATTTAAGCTGTTTATTTTGGTAAGCAATACCACATTTGGTCTTAGCAATCAACCACCTTCCAGGTTCCTATTTCCATCCATGACTTGATCCCCTGGGGATCAAAGACTCGGTGCAGGTCCATTCATTCCTCATGGCTGAAATTGTAATACCTTCCCACTGGTTATAGTTACCAAGCTGTCGACAGAGTGATGTTCTTGTTCCGTGGCCCATCACACCAACACCTGGGGGCTTGTGCTTGTATGAGTGTATGACAAACTAGCAGCCCCTCTGTGCAGAGGCTGACGGCTAAGAGGTTGTGATGACCGGTGGAAAATGGAAAACGTCTATTTTCTGTCACAGCTCGCCCAGGAATATCCCAAGAAACACTCACACACACACACGCACACACACACACACACACACACGCCTACATATTTTGGGACACATTCCGATGCAATAAGCTACACAGGCCCACAGGTGCGCTGTTGACATGGGTACAATAGCCCTGTGTTTGCTGTGTACACCTGTTTGTGTGTGTGTGCTCGTGTTAACAGATTTGTGCCTCTTCAGTCAATCGTTGCCCATGAGGGAATGTTCCACGCTGAGCGTACAGCTCAGTCAACTCTTTCATTCCCCTCTGCTCTTCCTTTGGAAGGAAAGTTTTAGTCTCTGTGAGACAGATGGCAACGTTGACAACAACCACAAATTTAAGCTGACAACCACCAGCGCAGATGTTTAATGCCTGCGTGCTGGATTTATGATGCCGGCTAGACTTTTTGGATTTGAACTCTAATTTGTAAACTGGCTTTCAACTCAATTTGTCTTGCCATGTGCTCAGCTGTCCATGAAGCAGTGTCAAAATGAAACGCCTCTGCAGCTCCTCCTAGGAGTGTGTCCACCGCATGAAGTCATGAGAGACAAGTCACGTAGACAAGATGATATGAGACACTCGTTACTCAAAGGTAATGACATTTTGCTGCGTAACATTCGTCAGCGCTATACCTGGAAATCCAGTGTTTATTCTGCACATCACAGCCACTGCTCCAAATGGATTCACTCATGTTCTAAAAACTGTCTTTGCCCAGACGCATATGTTATTCACTTTTCATAAAATACATGTACAATGATACCTTTTAAAGACATCAGGTTCGACCCCATGCTTATGCTCTCATTTGTCTTCCCGCCGTGCTCCCATCTCTGGTTTGTGTTCGTATGACAACTTCCCAGAAGCTGAAAGCATTCCTTGCATCCAGTAAAGCAGTGTCTCTTTACTTGACACCTCATGTTCAGGAATAAAAACACGTTCCACTTGGCACACAGCAGACAGCTTTGGGCTTGTGATACAATCTAGCCTGCCACGATTTGGGGTTTAGTTTTATCAGTTCATTTTTTATTTTGTAAATTCTTTCCTATAGTTAGTTTTTCTAGTTTATTTATTCTATGTTCCATGTGTTCCGTTTTGTCACTCTGTCTTCTTGTCCCAGACTTCCTGCTCCCTGTGATGTTATGATTGTTTCTATACATCTGTTTTGACCCTTGCTGTACGTGCGGCTATTTGTGGTTTAATCCTTGGAACTGCATCAGCTCTGCCTTTTGTGTCTGCATCTTGGTCCTCCTATTCCGTGGGCTGCCTATCTTTTGCCCAAACGTGACATATCCTGTTTACACAGAGAACGCGCAACAGCACCTCGAGGGCTCTTCTCTAATCCGCCTTTGTTTGTTTACACTGAACCAAACAACGGCAGCATAATGCATGGCGGCATTCAGCACGCAAAAGAGGCTTTCCGTACCGTGCAACACAGCAGCGTGTTGCACGAGTGTGACGTTTTACATCATTTTTGCATCAAGTAGTGCTTTGTAAATAACAAAATAACATGACAGTGACAACAATCATTTTCCTCTCCCGTCAAGGCGGCTGATCTCCTGGACCTCGCGCTGTCCCTCCAAAGTGAAGACATTCTCATTTGAGTTTCTTCTTCTTCTTTGAGTTAGCTCATAAATGTTACTTGCTGCTTTTTAAATTTCCCAGTTGTGGATCGCACACATAAAACTTTCTTAAAGCGTCACACTCCCGTCCTATCCTGCTGCCTCGCTGGCTCGACCGCTTATATAGACATCGATTCGGTGCTGCTACTATCTCTGCTACCGACTCAGAGGCGTAACAAGGACCTCCCATTACACCTTTCATTTACAGAAAGATGAGGTGCAATAAAGATGCAACAGTCCCACCTTGAACAGGCTGTGTGAAAGGCGCTTAATAAACACGGGAACTTCTACCAAACAGTCCTTCTGTTTGCAGCCATGCATCAGATTCATCTGTAAGATTTCAGTAATATATTATTATGTCTTATTTTGGATTGTTTACCCAGAAATTCATGTTACAGTGATGCATAATGTCATATCTATATATATATACTCAAAATGCCATTATTTTCACTTATACTTAAAGTATTCTTGAATACCCGGAAGGCTTTGCTGTTGTCCTGGCAACCTGACCTGGCGCAGCATGGCAGGCTCAGCAGATGCCCAAGGTGAGCGACAGTGCTTAGCTTGTAGCTAGATCACCGTTCCCTGTCCTGTCTCCTCCGTGTCGTCTTACAGGGCATCTTTGCAGAAGCCTGCCAACAGGGCCAAAGTGCTGAAGTGGCAAAGTGTGACGAGGAGAAACAACATGACACAAAACACAATTTTTTGACCCTTTAATCCCCCTATGTGATGTCTGCCTGTGTTGTTGTTGTTTTTTTTTGATAGATTATACATATATTTTATATTTATATGTATATGACTCATAGGATGAAGGCTCCTGTCAGGAGGAAGGTAAATAAAATTAGAGCACAGATGGAGTTGGTCCCACTGGTAATAAAATAGTCACGTTTGCCATGACATATGAGTCCAAGAGGATTCTGTGATCTCCATTACTGAAGTAGAATATATTCATGGTCTACATTTTTTTTTTTGATCATAAAAAGAGATTAAACGTTGTTGTCTATAAATAAGATTAAAAACTGTTTTCATATTATCACAATACTATCACGTTTGTGCAGAGATAAGAGATAATAAATCACCATGGAACATTCCCTCACAGGACTTTGGACTTGAGCTCAACAATCTTGTGACATTTGCTCATTTTACGGTTAAATTTATGCACTTGTGGTGTCTGGGGCTTTAAAGCGAACACAGAGGGCCAGGAATCTCACCTTCAAAGGAAAAATGCATTGATTTGACTTTTTTTCTATCCCAATAACAACTTCAATACCTCAGCTCAGTGTTCTGTTATTTCCAATTTTACTTATTCACAGCAACTGTTAGGATGTTTAATAGGGTGTTATAAACACTAGTTGAGAAGGAGGCTCTCCTCCTTTTATACCAGTAATTTTGGAAGCTTTTCTGCAACATGCCCTTGATGCGTTTTGTGTGGGTTTACCTGCTACATGTTAGTGTTAAGTGTGTGAAAACAGGGCCGTGGAGAGCCTTTAGTCATTGTTACCCTGACAGTGCTGTGGAATCTCAGAGTTTCATGGGCAGACGGGGGAATTCTTATCTTTGACGCTGGGTTCACTTCTCATACAGTGGCTCATCAGGGTGCCTGTCAGGATCTGGCACCCCCATATGGGTCTGGGTGTCATTATGATAAGAATTATCTCCTTCAGGGGAACAGCTGCCAAGGTTGTGATAACTTAAGTGTGCCATTACAGGTAGAATAGGAGTCCTTTAGCACTCCTACAGCACAGCCTTCCCATGGTAAACGTATGTTTCTTGAATGGGGTACATGCCACTGTTGGTACAGTCACACATGTATGTATGTTTGGCACTGAAAGTACTTTGTCTGTCTGTGAAAGAGCTGTTTCATGTCCATCGTTGTGGTATTTTCTGTCATCAGCGTCCACAGCTCATTTCATTATGTTGGCTGTCCCCTGCAGATCTCATTACGTTTCATCTTTCTCATACCTCAACAAGAACTGCAAGTTGTAAAGATATTGGCAATGAGACTCTGTTCCAATTAATCACACTGGCAATGGCAGAAGAAATGGCAGGAAATTTCAACTCCATATCCTGTTGAGCTGACTTGTCTTGTCTTGACTCGACTAATTCTGAGACTTCCTGTAGTCTTATCTTTTCTAGAAGGAAGTCACTGCTCCAGGCTAAGAGCCACATCCAACCATAAAATAGCAGCTTAATTTGAACAAAAGCAAAGTGTTACATATAAATGAGTCAAAGAGACGTGTTATTTTGTTCGCCTTAGAGATGATGATGGGAGATTTTGTTACCTTTGGACAAAGCCAGGCAAGCAGTTCCCAGTTTCTTAATGCTAAGGAAAGCTAAGCAGCTGCCTGCCGTAGCTTTATATGCAGCATACAGACATGACAGTGATATCAATCTTCTCATTGATCTTTCTGCAAGAAAGCAACTGAGCATATTTCTCAAAATGCCAAACTTTTTTTTAATAAAATGAAAGATGGGCAGGTTCAAAAGTGGAAGGAGATTTTGCGAGTCTGGATTAAATGAAACTCATTTTATTTCTCTAATGATCGGAAGCAACTTAATTTTTTTATTTGAGAAAACAAAATAAAGGACTAACTTCCCTGTAAAAAGCTGGGACTCCTCTTCATGATTTCACGGAGACTTGAATCCTTTGACTGCTGCATGAAGGCCTTATATCTGCCTCACCTTTTTTAGTACCCTGAACTGCCTTTTCACTAAGTTTTTATTTCTGCTCCAGTAATGCGGTTTGAAAGAACTCTTGTCTTGCCCTTAAAAGGCAAGGGGAGGTGGTCATGCATAGACTGGGACTATTTCTTGCTCGCTCGCCTCGGAGGATTATGGAAATAGGATTATGAAGTAAAGGGTGCACGAGTGGGTCTGTCCACCACTGCCAAAGATCAGGAGACAGCTGACCGGCTGACCGCCTGATTGTAGCTGATTAATAAAAGCTCCTGCTTTTGGAAACAGCCCAGGAAGTGAGGTGTCAGTGGCGACAGTGGGTTTTTGTCCCTCATACTGTTTAGATATGTCCTTTTCTCCCCACACTCTATCCTTCTGGGAGAGAAGGGGCTCTTATTATTGATTGACAGACAGTTTGAAGGGTCCAACCTGAACCAGATGGCAACCTTGGAAATGTTTCCGACAGTCCTGCTAATTCCTTCATCCTCACCCCCAGCCTTGCTTGCCTCTCCCTTTTTTCATTCCTTTTCTTCTTGGGATTTGAAGAAAATAAGTCAAGGCGGGAGCCCCCCTTGGGTCAGCCTCAGCCTCTGGTCCCTTTGCCAGCTATTAAAGATCATAAATCTCTATGGTGAATGGAACCACTGCCATCAGTGGCGCAGGGTTTTGATGATGTTGTAGCCGGGGGTGGTGGGGGTTGACCTCAGGGCAGTCCTGCCGCAGAAGAAGGGACTGAATGGGAGGGAAAGACAGCACGGGGATGGCTCGTTAAACAAATGTTTCTCTCGTCTTTTTGTTCGCCGTCTCATTCTGTGAAGAGCTGCTGAGGGCGTGAAGGGATGTTTGATAGAGAATTTGGCCTGGCAGTAATGAGAGGTTCACACCTTGGTGTAAATGGGAGGTTTGGGGCAAAAGGTCACCAATCTCTGTCTTTTAGTCTGTGCTGACCTGCCTGTGCCCTATGCTTGGGTGACACATATACTCCACCACAGCTTTGTCTATCTGTCTATGTTTGACAAGGATTCTGAATATTGCATGTCTCAAATACGGCTCTGTTTCTGACATAAAAAGCCAAAGTGGTTCAACCATTTCCTTCATCGTGGGTGTTTGTATGTCTTGAGTGTCATCTGTGTGTTCTTGTTTGTGCTTTGCATTTTGTCTTCATACATGGATCTCTTGAGTAAAAATGCTTTCACAAGCAGCGATAGGGGGTAAAGTGTTTATTTGAATACGCGCTTGAGAGCCTGCTGAGGGACGTTCGGCTGTCTGCTGCAATCCCCCCCGCTTCTAGAGACACACTGGGGGCAGTACAACTCTCTCTCTCTCATTTAGGGGCCAAAAACGGACACGTTTTGTTGCGTTTTGGCCGCCCATTTATACGAGAACGGCGTTTTTGGGGACTGAAACCGCAAACAGAGTGGAGACTTTTCAAAACGCCGCCGTACCATTGTTGTGTAAATGGGCAAAACGCAATTCTACTGAACAGGATGACATCACTTACCGTTCCAGCCTTATTCATGTACACAGCCTACTAGAAAACGATTAGAAAACGATGCCATGTGAACACAGAACTTTTTCAAAATGCAAACTTCGCAAAACATTGTTGTTTAAACGGTGCCTTAATCTGTCTCTCACAACTCTATCAACCTATATTACTCCATCTTCACATCCACACTAATGCAGATATGATGTCCAAAACATGTTTTTCCTCTCTGTTTTGCCTGTTCATTCACTCTTAGATGTCATGCTCTAAAATCGAGCTTTTGAAATTCTTTCTAAAGAAAGCAGTTGGGCTGAAACCCAGAATAAACATGCAGAGTAAGACGTGGCAGACCACAGCTTTACCCTGCTGAGGTAAGATGCAATTCTGAATGTGTGAAAATTAGTTTTACTGGGCAAAGACAGACCTACTGTCTGTCTTTGTGTGAGCAAAACATTTTATCCTATTAAGGCAGAGTCCACCACTATTAACTCTAAAACTACTACTACAAAATAGACATGGACACAGAAAAACAACATGCACACGATTCTGTTACTGTTTATACTCCACTGTGTGTCTGCGTAGGTGGAGAATTGGCTATTTGTCATCACATAGGGCTGCAGGAACTCACACGTTTCATGCACGCCTCGATAACTTTACTAACCTTTCCACTTCAGTCAAGCAAATAAACTTTTTTGCAATATTTCCTTTTGTTTATTTCCACTTCCCAAATGGGAGATGGGACACATTTTCCAAATAAGTTAATAAGTTAACATTTAGCTCACATGACTGATCAGCTATTTTAAAAAAAGCACCTGAAATAAAGTAGACAGAGCTTCTTTGACATCGCCTAAAGCCTTGAGAGAACGAGAGATATTGATCATTATTTTGGTTGAATTGTCTGTCATGAACAGATGGACGACAGTGATAACTCTGAGATCTAATTTTATGATTTCAAGCTGATGCAAGGTTTCATTTATATGCTCTAAAGTGGATTTTCCCACTACTACCACTCGACCTTGAAGGATTAACCTTGCTAGCAGCACATTGTTCATTTAGCATTTTCTCCCTCAGTCTCAAGAACATGAAGAGTGCTTAACAATCATGGTCACATTGTAGACAGACAGCAGTCGTTACCAAAGGTGAAGCAGGTCCAGTGATTTGGATGCAATTTTCTTTTTGGATCAAGGTTTGCAGATGAAAGCTGATGCTGCATCAGTCTTGGTGTGTAGTCTGTCTATATGCCCCACTGCATACGATTTATCTATGTGCTTCAAGTCCAGTACAGTATGAGGGTTAGATGTCCAGGGCTTTAAAGTAATACCGTAGTGTCAGACACCTTCCCACATATCAAGCCCGGTTTATTTCTATGTGCGTCTGTGTGTCTGTGTGTGTGTGTTTGTGCAGATGAAGTCACTAGACATCTTAACGCCAACCAACGTTGCTTGGTTACAAGCCAGTTGGCAAGGAAACAGTAACGGGCCATGATAATTTGTGATGGCCGTAGACGACGGTGTGTGAGTGCGTGCATATGTGTGTGTGTGTGTGTGTGTGTGTGTGCGTGTGCGTGCGGTGTCTGTGCTTCTAATCTGTCAAGCAAGACCGGTGACCAGGCGCTCTGGTGATTAGCCCAGGCAGACACAACGTCAGTCATCCCCCTGCTTGTGATAGGAAACCAATTCAGGGCTGAAATCCACACCGGTCATATTGACTGAATGAGCAATTTTTTATGTCCTACCTATAAAAATTTCAATCTGAAACTAAACATGTCCAAAATGTAGTTATTGACAGGAGTCATAATGAAATCTGACAGCAATTATTTTTACATTTTTGTAATTTTTTTTAATTGCATTTGTGATTTGAATAGGAATAAAATTGTATTAGCTAGAATCACAGTATTGCTAGGATGTGGCTTTCCTTGCTATTGTGTGGTTTGTATTACAGGACTGCAGTTAAATGAAAACCAAATTTGTTTGTGAACATTGTAAGATGATCTTTTTTAAATGTTTTTTTTTTGTCAATGCCACATTGGGCTGGGCCATTCTGGATGAAATGAGAAATCACAATTTTTTTTTTTTTGCTTAGAATTGACATTACAATTAACTCCATGATTTTTAATTTTAATTTTATTGCACTCAAATAAAATTGTATTAGTTAGAGTCACAATATCAGGTATACCTGATAAAGAAAATACAAATAAAATATATGGTGGTAGAAAATACAACTAAAATATGATGCAGTGTTGAATGTGGTGTTACTTGAACATGCTACATGCTCAGTATTAATAAACTGTTAATAACCAAGTGAACAGCACTCTGTTAAGCAGGGGCAGGGATCAATATTTGACTCAACTCATTGAGTGAGATCTACACAGATGAGACACACCCAGTCTGAGAAATGGAATTTGAATTTCAAATATAAAGAATATGGAGAGTATAATATCGAGATGACAGGAGAAAAGGTTCAAATTGATTCTATGAGGTGGTGCATGGTAATGAGCCGATTGAGTTAGTAAATTTGGAACAGTATATTTGATGGATCAGAAGAGGTGACTGGGAGCGCTTCTGCAGTGTGCAGCCCGTACAACACCTGCCCCTCAGCCTCTTCGTCAGAGTTTCCAGAGGGAAAACATGCCTCGTATTCAAACAAGATTAATGAGGGGAAGAGAAAAGAGAGGGTCAGGATTTGTGGTAGTAGTTTGCTTTTTAATGAAAGAGAGTTATAATAGAGTGCTGCGCTGGTGCAAGCAGGGTCCTCTCTCAGCCTGTTGATCTTGCTGATGTATGCGATGTCAGGTTGTTGCTTAATTGACTGGTTTTGTGCCCAGCTGAATGCAGTCCCATCAAAGGCAGTAATTTCACCTGACTATCTGGCAAGCTATGCTGGTTTAGTGCATAGCAAGCAGAGTCTAAGTATTTTTAAATGCTGCCTAGAGGCGTTGTTATGTAATGTCAAGTACGAGTCTCAATTAAAAGATGACAAATCTGTAGGATAGCAAGTGATGAACAAGAGCTTCTTGTCAAAAAATGTCAAATATTGATTTTCTTGTTCCATTGCTTTATTTTTCTGAATTCATACTGAACCAGCACTCCTCAGTACAGGCCAGCTCTGCACACCCCCTCACAATTAGGTCTATTTATAACTCCTGTTCTTTTTAAGTGCTTTTTTTTATTCTATCGTGCTCTACCACTTCTCTCCCTCTGCCTTCTCTCTTGGCCTTCCCTCTCATTCCATACTCTTCAGTACGTTAGCCTCTGAATCGAGTTGCGTTCATGGCTGTGTTAACAGGCACTGCTGTGGTGTTTTGTGGCTGTTGGTCTTGCTCAGGCATTAGTCAGGTATCGGAAGTGTGACGTGGCCAGCGTGGGCCGTGACATGCATGACGAGCGTCTTTCGCGAGCCAGACGGCTGACCTTTTCCTGCAGGATCCTCCATGACAGGACAGGTTGATGTCTGGGTAATTAAAGGTGTTAAACCCCCGCCACTCTTCACATCCATCCCTCCATTCTGCATCCGGCCCCACTCTGCTGTGTCACTCAGCGTGACACCGCGGCGTGGGGGTGCGGGATTGTTTCTGCCCTTTTGTGTTTAACGCAGGTTGAGATTTGTTCCCGGCTGAGACGTTCAATTTCCACCCTGTGATGATAATGGAATTGAAAAGTGAAATGAGAATCTGGGCGACAGCTGGACTGAAGAGTCGTCTAGTGTCAATGTCAAACAAGTCAACTTGAGGTCATCATCTCTTGTCAGTCCAGACAAATGTGTGTTATCCTCTGATAATTAAAATTAGAAACACACACAGATCACAAAAAGCATCTTTGCATCTCCTCCCCCTCCTTCTCCTCCTCTCAATAGTGCAGCTTTTGTCTGGGATAATCTGAATTCTGCCTCTGTCAGAGAACAATGAAACAGCCCACTGGCTACTGACTGGTACCAGCATCAGTGCCTCTCTGAGTCGGGGTCTGTCTGTTTAGTGCTGCAGGAGGGAATAGGCACACAAGGAAAAGACACACAAGGTGTCCTTTAGAGGGCTAAGTGCTGTAGGGCCTATAAATGAAAACGCCAAACACAAAATGTGTGTAACAGTTACCATCTGGTATAGAGTGAGACAGACAAAGCCAAGTACTCAGGCAACTTTTATGACATTAATTAACTTTTTCTCTTTTCATCCCAATGAGTAGGAAATGGTTCATTCCTGGCAAATAAATGCCACACAGAAAAGACAAACAGTACTTCTGGTATTAAAAGTTATAGGATCACCTAAGTTATTACAATATATCCTCTTGGAACAATGAATGACAGAATTAAGTGCAATCTAGTCGATGTAGACCACCTGAGTCCTGGTCAACCATGTGTAATGACCCAGAATTAGGATCAACACATATCCAGAGCAGAGACCACTGGCATCCAAATGAGACCTTCATATGCAAGACAATTAGAAACTGTCTGAGGCTTGATGGACTTTGAGCCCAACGACCTGACCCATCCCTCAGGATGACATCTGGAGGTTGTATCAGTCCACAAGGAGGAGGATTACTGCTGTGATTACTGCTGATTTCTCTGTCTGATTTAATTAACATAATCATTCAAAGTTAACGTGGAAGAAAATATGGATTGTTGTTTTCATACAAGACAAACTACCCAAGTAAATTAGCAAATAAACACAGTGGTGTATTTTAGATGAAAGAAGAAGAGATTGAGAAAGATGTCACACTGGTAAAAACCTTCGGTGTCTGAAAAAGCTGATTAAAATGAGAAGGTTGCGTGTTTGTGTTTCCAATGTGTTTCACCTGGTCTCCCTGGTGCTTCAGTGTAATTAATGATGAGACTAACGAGCTTCTCCAGCTATAATGGGCTGACTTTTTATTAGAACTGCTAATTTTTCCATATCAAGGGAATACTCAGGCTTTGTGTTCCGGAAAAAACAGGAAGCAGAGTAACTACGTATTAAGGTGTGTGTATGTGTGTGTGTTTCCATGAATGTCTACAATCTATGCCGAAAACATACAATGATAGAAAGCTGTGTGTAATGTGCATGTGCAGTCTGAACATGATCTTACAGTCCTGAGTAGAGGTGAAATCAGGCAAAAGTGAAAACACCTGAGTGAGTGGGAGGTGGCTCTTCATACAGCTGTTTACCAGCAGTCAGTCTGACTTATCACACTGAAGCACAGGTGAAGCATATTTAATTGACGAAGCCGAGGCAGTGGACCTGCTTCACATAAACTGAATATAGACATTTTTAATGCTACCAGTTTTACCTGTGCTCTTTATCTGCTGTAATTGCTCAATATATGTTGCACGGTTTGCTAATATTTTCATGAGAAGACATTTTTAAGGTTTTCTGAACATGTAGTGAACAGTGAACTCTCAATAGGTATGTTGGACTGTTTTAGAGGTCTGATTTGCTACAGTCAATAGGGATTTTTAGGTAATATCATATTGTTTACTCCTGCTCTATGTGACTATAGATCAAACACACCTCACACTATTGTATTTGCTCATGTCGTAGCTTGCAAGTACACTGTACTGTACAGTAGTGCCCAGCAAAAGCAAAAGTGAGAATGTACGTTATGTGGGTGAATTTGATCCAATTGTAAAGGCTGCAGTAGGTATTTTGCAAAAAAAATGACTTAGTCTGCAATATTGGCCCCAATGAAACTGATAAAAGTGACTTGGAAAAATAAAGGAATACCTTCCGGAGTGTCAGACCTCTGCAAGCCCATTAAATGGGCTGTTATTATATCAGCTCCTGTCTGACATCATACAATATAAGAGATTTTATGTGTAGGGTGACACACCTCATACAGTAGCAAACCTTTAGACTAGAGGCTTTCCATAGGGGATAATAAAAAGTAGATATATGAAATATATCAATAGGAAACGTGTTGTCTATGTCTGTATAAAGACACATACACTGCATGTATACACAATAGTATAGAGCACAATTGTTTGTGTCTTCACTGATGCATGTTAATATTACACAATGCTGCCAAAATAGGTCTCCTGCAGCTTAAAGGCACTGTATGTTCTTCACACTCCATCCTCTATCCCACTATCATTTCTGCCAAACAGGAACTTAAGGGCTATTGGGGCTCCTGTTGCTTAGGTGACACGTTATTGTATCCTTAGTGAGTCCTCTCTCCTGTGTAGGCGTGCTCATTAACCATGGTCACGCCTGAAGTACAGCCTCAGCCTGGAGAATGTTATTAAAAAGTGTGGCAGTCTTTCCCGACTCCTCAGGCAGCGGCCATGTCTTGTATTTATGCGATATGTTTATTGATGCATGCCCAATACAACTTTGCTGTCATTTCAGGCAGTGGACATCTTTATTCTTTACAGTATGAAGTAGAATGATAAGTGGGTGGCTTTGTTGTTTATATTCTTTTTTGAGATAAACTTCTATCCGAAAAAAAAGATCACTTGGAAGCCCGTGCTCATGTTTGAGAAAAAAAAACACTTTCACCGATTTACAAGGAATTTCAAATCATTCACATCGGTGGAAAACGTCGTCCCTACAGTTGTGATTTTCCTGCAGCGTTTTCACTTGAATCTACTACATGGATTTTACATACCAGCATTACATCAGCTCCTGCATGCATGAGTTGTTCTGCCCAGCACACAATGCTGCAGGAAATGCATTTAGTATTTTCCTTATTAGTGATATATTATTTCAACCCTTGCACATCCCATCTTCTATTAATCGGAATGATCATTTTTTATGACCTGGTCGTCCCAATCCGTGCATGTCACGGTGTCGACATAGGATTGAGAGACAGCAGAATCAGATGGTCCACTAGCCTATAGGACTACTTTCCTATATCTCGGTGAGACGAGTGGGGCTGTTTTAGAAATGTGCTTTTCAAAGGGAATGGGAGATGATTGGTTTGATTCATATAACGCCTATAAAACACCTGTGATTAATTAAATTACTTTGCATCCAGATTATGTGCTGTTTAACATGCAAAAGAGAGTTGGACACACCCTAAATGAACTTGCACTACAGACCATGTGCTTTAGATTGTTTAAATGGGACCTTCAGTGTATGTGACATAGGTGTAAGAGGATTTGAAAGTGGCCACCAGTTTGCTGTTCATAGACTAGGATAAGATTGACTTACTCACTTAACTCTCTTCATTTACACCCCACATGTCCTCTCTCCTTAAGCCTGTGTTTAATGTTCCAGATGTCACCGGCAGACAAGCTCCTGGACAGTGACCCATACTAGTCTGGGTCAAATGTTAAAGGTTACCTAAAGCGCCAGAGGTTAGCCAGCACTTAGAGTCTGTAGTGAAGGTCATCAGAAAGTCTTAAATGACCCCCTGTCATGCTTCTCTCCTTCTCTTGGTTTTAAATGATAAAATCAAAATAAAATCTCAGGTTTTTAAAAAAATTCTTTTCAGTCATTTGATATGATTGAATGGAGCCATTTGAGATCCCTGAAAGAGCACGAGAGAGATGAGAACAAGTGAGAAAATCTTGGACAATCTTTCCCAGATATTTACATGCAATATAAATAAAATGGCCATGAGAGTTTAAATGATAAATTTGATATTCACTTACTTTTTTAAAGGTCTTGGCATGGCCATCATGCTGAGGGCTAAATATAATTAAATTGTTGTTGCTTCTAGTCGCTTTTTTTTTATATTTAATGTTTGCACAGGCTTTCTTCAGGCTCCCTGTCTGCCCTCCAGTTACTCAATATTCATATTTATGAAGATGAGGCAGAGGACAAAAACATTGCATTGTGTCCAATCTGCCCCCCTCCCCAGCCACCACAGCCCAAACCAACCCTCCTTTACTCCCTGCTGCTGTTTTTCTCCTCCACACTGAAGCCCTCTGTATGAAAGCTCATTGGCTGCAAATGTTTTGTGGTATTATGTCTGCACCAGGATTTGTGTGTGTGTGTGTGTGTGTGTGTGTGTGTGTGTGTGTGTGTGTGTGTGTGTGTGTGTGTGTGTGTGTGTGTGTGTGTGTGTGTGTGTGTGTGTGTGTGTGTGTGCCTGTTTTAATCTGAAGGATTTGCTCCATTTGCTGTTTGCAAAACAAGCCTTATAGAGCAGAGGCAACCTATTTATGAAAATGAAAATGTGCTGGTATAAAAGTTCCCACATGCACAAGCTAAATACTCACCAGTATGTAGGCACTGCATTACCCGTATGTGCATGTAGTATTAGCAATGCTCTAACTGAGAAAATAAGTATAGTATTGGACCTCATCAGGCCATGAGGAAATGTGAATAAAATACATAAAATACAAGGTTAATACAGTTGAAATACAACTGAGTAGAGCTGAGACAGAATTGAATATTCAAATTAATCATTTAAGCTTCTTGGATTTGAATATTCGCTGTTTTCTTACTCTTGTCAGACAAAACAAACTTACGACCGGCATTTTACACCATTTTCTGACCAGAATATTTAATCAATAAATCAAAAAGAAACAACTACCAGATTAATAGATTAGTGAGTTGTAGCCCTGGAGCTGAGATTTTCCCTAAACCCCTGGACACATGCCAGTTTTAGTTTATGGTGAAGTTATTCTTATATCCCTCCTCTGTATATGCCTATGGATGTATCCAAAAGAGAAGATCACTAATTCCAGTGAAAGGATTGGTAAACCTTCCATGAAATTGCAACAGGAGGCCCCACTGTTGAGGGTGTCTGTCCGTCCCTCTGGTGCTGCACCCCCAGCTGCCAGCCTGTTGACTTCAGACAGTGCTCACTCAACTCTGAAGCCTGTGGTGTCAAAAGAGAGAAGCGTTCGAGTGTGAGGAAGATAACCTATGGCTGTCTGCTCTCTGGGACAGGAAGAGAGATAACGGGCAAATTTACTGAACTTTTCTTTCTTTTTCTTTTTTTCTTCTGAGGGAATCTATGTGTTCGCTTTAGAGGGAGAGTGAAGGTGATGGGGGTGGTCTTGGCAGGGCGGGGTTAGGAGGGAGAGGATGCTGATTGGGGTGTTAGCGGTGCGTGTGTGTGTGTGTGTGTGTGTGTGTGTTCGAGAGAGAAAGATGGGGGAGGTGTGTATTTTCTTGGGGTGAACTGTGGGTAGGAATAATCCTGCGCAGTTAGAGACGGGGTCAAGACTAAACACAACATATTGTTGTGCTCACGAGCACCGAGTGGTGAGACTGGCTTTGGCTGATGATACTACATCATGACACAAGTGCTTGGCAGAAACTGGCTGATGTACTGCAAGAGGAGGTTGGTTCTTTCTTGGAAGTTAACATTTTATGCATCAAATGTGTGTGAATGTGAGAGAGACATATACAGAGACCTTCTTGGTGTGACATGCATGTGTTAGATGGATATTGCTGTGTGTATACACGTTTGTTCGCCTATGGCAAAAGAGAATAGCTTTGTAAACTGTCATCTAAAGAATACTCTCTAATTCAACAGTAATACACGTTATTTCTGCCACACCTCCTTCCTCCTCATCTTCTTCTATTGGATGCCATCAGATCGGACACATTCAGAGCGCTTGTCATGACTGAATAGCTTACTAAATTATTACCACAATTCATATTACGTTTCATTGTTGGGTTCTTGTGTGTTGAAGCTCTTACTAAACTAAATATAATACGTCTGAACACTTCTCCTTTCCAGACAGTTTTTTTTAATCTAAGCTCTTGGTCGTAAAGATCTAGATTAGACCTTTTTCCATATATTTTTCTTTTACTAAAATTGTCTTTGAAATGACAGATTTCTGAGCAATTTTCTTTTGTTTTTTTCCTCCATTAAACACATTCCAAGTTCACAACTGTGTCATCATGAGGGTAAGACATAGGTACAGAAAAATCATGTACAGTACAGCAGAAACGAGGAACAGTTTTCCCTAACCAGTAATAGGAGTGATGTGGTTGTTGATGGAGGCATGCTCACATCATATGAGTGAGTTGAGTATGTTATTGTACAATCTACCCATGTCACATATCCTCCAAACATTCATTCAACCTTTCATAGCATTAGCATGCTTACCCCACAGGCAATGTTAGGTTTACTTTGAGCAGAGATGTATTTGTGTCTGTTCTATTGATACTTCCATGTTTTTAGAAGTTAGATATATTTCATTAAGTTCTGTTCACCTCTCTGTGTTCATTCACAGTATGACCCAGAGAACTCCGGCTTCATCAGTACGGAGCGGTTCAGGGACCTTCTGATGGCCCACGGCTCTGAGCTAGACCCGCACAAACTGGAAGTCCTACTGGCCCTTGCCGATGGCAGCGCCGATGGAAAGATCTGCTACCAAGACTTTGTCAACCTGGTGAGATGTTTTAATGTTCAATGGATGAACTTTATTTTTGATGGAAATATCTCAGCTGCAGTCGGCAAAAACTTGTTTGTGTGTGTCAACAACCACTTGACTTCTGACTGCTGCTCCAGTCTGGGTCGGTACAACGCAAGGGCCAGAGATAAGCATGGGAAGTGCTCTGTTGTTGCCTGCACAAACAGGCATGACAGGCACTTAAACAGACCGCTCTGAAGAAGGCTGTTAATGCAGGATGAGAAGGGCGCTGTGGTGCTTGATCCCTTTGGTATTTCAACCCAAGCATGTCACAGACATTTCATTAAGACCGCGAGGAATTGTGATAAATGGGTACAATATGTCACCTTTAAGACTCGAAACAAAAAAAAATTTGGATTTTGTCTTTACTTGAATGTAGAAAGACTTGCAAAACAAAGTTTGTGTCCTTCTTCTGGGGCACTGTCTTCATTATCTACATTTTCTCACACGTCAACCTTTTTGTCATCCAGCCCCAGAAGCCATAATCCAAGATCACAGCTCAGCTACAAGGTCTTCCATATGAAAGGATTCTCAGTCTGTTGATAAATTCCCCTCTTAATGCTCACCTTGCCCCACTTTCAGTCTCTCCTTCAAACTGCAGTCTGCTGCTGACTGTCCAAGGTCTCACTCAAGCATCTCCAGCTGTGCCCACTACGTCATAACCTTCTCGTTTTTCTGCTTTCCACTGTGTCGCTGTTTTCCTCATGGGAGGCTGAACTGCTGACCCGGGACAGTGTGGAGTTGTCATGGGGAGGGCGTTGTTGTGTAGTACACAATACCTACTGGGTGGCTGAGCGATTGTGTGTGTGTCTGTAGAGACTGCGGGGAATTCATTGTCGCCTGTGAGTGTGAGCCTGTCTTCAGAGCTGCTTATTGTCTGTTACAGTGGGTGAGGAATGAGGCCTGTAGGAAGCTTGGAAACATGTCAAAAGGGCTTTTCACTGCTGGTTTCCAATTGGTGCATTCATGTCATGTGACAGGCTGTGGGTCATGGCGTGTGACTGGAAGTGGGGCAGAGAGGAATGGGGTGCCGGGATGTGTGGCGTACATTCACTTTTTGTTCCTTAGTTGCATTGTATCCACCCCCTCAGTGGTTTATACATTCATAGAAGCAGAGCAACAGTAGCTAAACACAGAGTGGAATGAAGGGAGGGAGGAAAGGAGTGGCACGTATTCATAATTATGGTAATATGCTGTGCATTGCATGAATAAATGATGTTATAATTAGTTTGGAGTTCATTAATTAGTTAGTTAAACACTTAGAAAACAAAAATGCCAAACATTTGCTTGTTGTAGTTCCACAAATGTAAAGATTTGCGCTGCTTTTTACTTCTTTATATCATTGTAAATAAAATATTTTAAATTCAAATCAAATCAAATTCAAATCAAGTAGTTTGAAGGACTGGCCTTCGATCGAAAAAGAATTGTTTAGTTAACTTTTTGACATTTTAAACACTAAACTCGTAATCCTTTAATTGATACATAAAGTGTTATATATTCATAATAAAGTATGGGAAAAAATTACCTCATAAAGCAGTTGATCTACAGACGGTTATTATCAGCTACTTTGACAATAATTTAATTTCAGTCAGTTAATAGTAAAACCAATCAAGCTTCTACAATGTGAAGATACGCTGCTACTGTATCATTGTGAATTTAATATGTTTATGTTTTCAAGTGTTGGTCAGAAAACAAAAACAAATTTGTCATTATTAAATTAAAAATAATTGTTAGTTTTGTTAGTTATACTGTATGACCAGCCAACAAACAATAATACAGTGAAACCAGGGTTCTGGTTCTCTAAGTAAAATTATACATCTGTTTAAGGAGACTATTCCTGGCTAAATATTTGGTGTTATTTATAAAGATTTCTGCACAGACGAATATTTCGTCCAAACCAACACTTTTGTGAAAAAGCTCGTGAATATGATAAAAAATATCTGAAGGAAGGTGAGGCATGTAAACACAACATTATGAACTGTTATTTTATGAAAGGGCTCTATAACGATCAAGGAGAACTTGAGAGCGAGAGAGAGAGCTCTAACTCTTAATTGGCTGGTTTCTGTTGGTACATTTCTATCTCTCCAGCCATTTTGCCTCCACAGGAGGAAGGAAAGGAGAAAAGAAGAAGGATAGAATTAGAGCAGAAGGCCAGGACAGACAAAGACAAACTGTGAGGCATTTATTTGTTGCACCATCTCCACTTTGCACTGCAGCTCCTCCATCAATGTGATTGTCAGTAATTGCCTGCTCACTGCTCCCTCACAGTCAGTGTTCAAATCACAGCTCACTACCTCTCTTCACATCTTCTTCCCTCCATCTTTTCTCACTCTTTACCTTCTTTTTCGGTCTCCTTTCCTGTGCATTAGATACTTTTTCCTTATTGGTGCCTTTTTCCTTCTTCTGCCCGGCTCTCTCTCATGTATCACATTGTGATGTCCTGGGTAGACAGGCTCAGTAATAAGTTTACACTTCCCAAAATATCTACAGAAAAGGTTGAACCTCTTTGTTTTTCCCCCCAGTGGGGATGAAAATTGCGGATTGATTATGATGGATTTTTGCTGGTCCTTGCAGCCGCACATAATACAGTACAATGTATTGTATGTTCTGCTTTGGTTTGTCTGTGCCTGGTAGTTTGAGATACTCTCTAAACTCTGTGGATGCCTCTCCTGTTTAAGGCTATGTTTCCTAGATCAAGAGAAGGGAAATCTTTACTTTAATATTTACTTACTTACTGTTTGTACCTTTGCTAAGATGGCAAGAAATGTAGTTCAATGACGTGGGATGTTACAGGGGCTGTGATGAATACAAATGCAGATTCCACTGTTGTGATTGCTTCAAAAACTTTAATTTACTCAGACTTTATATGGTGATGTGTTCATTATGATGCCTGGTTGGGGACCTTTGATGCATGTTGTCCCCCATCTCTCCCCCTCTCCTCATTTCCTGTCATCTCTCTCCTGTCAGCTGCCAAACAGTCCTAAAATATCTAGCTCAACCTTCACCACAACATAACCCATTTTAATCCAGCAAGATGCTGCACTGGCCAGTCAGATGTGTTGAAGCAGACATTACTAGTATGGTAAAGCAAAGGTCATTTTTCCATTTTCCATTTTTCTTATTCTACCTCTTATGTCTCCATCTATCTCCATCTGCTCTCTCCCTCGCTTATGTCTCTCTCCCCTGTCCCTCTCCTCTGCGTTTTCTAATGATAAAACTGTGGAAATGTCTCTCGCTGACTGAACACCCATTTGTTCCCTTAACCTTCTCTCTTCCCTTCTCTTGCCAGTGGGTAAACAGACAAAACGTCATTCCTTCTTTTGTGCCATACAATGAGGAGAGGAATTGCAGTCACTTCACACTAAGAATTGACTGTCTTTATGGAGCATGGCTGCCTGGGGGATGTCTGTGCGTGTGCGTGTGTGTGTGTGTGTGTGTGTGTGTGTGTGTGTGTGTGTGTGTGTGTGTGTGTGTGTGTGTGCGTGTGTGTGTGTGCAGCCTGTAAGTGGTCATGGTAACCAGTAATCATTTTCCCACACTAAGGCCTGAAGTTTATCTCCAATCAGTAAATACATGCAGAAACACTAAAAGTCTCACAGAGATTTGACTGATATTCTGTTTTTACATCCGTCCTCTTATTTATCAACCTCCTACAATACTTTTATTGCAGAGACCCAACATTATATTGATCCATCCATTCAGCCAATCTCTGCCATTGCTGGAAACGCCATTCAACCTTTGTTGCCTTAAAATAATATCCAGTATCTGCCACATCTGGGCTTCCAGCAATCCTGGTTATAGACTGTGACATAAACAGAGCACACTAAGAAAGGGATTGAGTGAGGGGCGAACGAGGGAGAGACACAGACAGAGAGGTAAGGAGACTTTGGGAGAAGAGTGGGACAGGGTGCAAAACTTTAGACGGCAATGATTTAGGCATAAAGCAGCTTAAACTATTTACATCATTTACATTTTCTTTATACTTGACATGTTAATTCATGCAAATGTAGATAGGTGTTAGTACTATTTTGCATTGCATTGTTCCCTTTATAAAATGTGTTTCTTACCATAATCATTGACATTGTGTGTGTAATGTCAAATGTGTTTGATATGATATGAATTGTCTGTAATTGCCGATGATAGAAGCTGCAGAATGAGTGTGTGTGCTCTCATTATTTCTGCATCTTAAGGTCAAGGGCATGTTTCTGTCATTCAATCTGAGCTATCAGTGATGTCAGCCTCTTGGTCTATGTTTACATACCTCAGATAAGATTTAGTCAGGAAAAACATTCCTCAAATCCTCTTTGAGGACGTGTTCACTTTTTTTTTGTGTCGGGGTTATACATTCAGGATGAGAAAAGTGTGACACCTTTGCTATAAAAATGATTGCACGAAATCAGAAAAGATAATATACAGTGCTGTTGAAATGAGAGCAGAACAAGTGTCAGCTGGTTTAAAAAAAAATGTAATGTTGTTAATCTTGTTAGTTCTCTAGCCATAAAAAATGTGCATATGAGAAAATTAATTTATTGACCCTCAGTGAGGATGAACAGACTCATTCTGCCTTTGGCCATACTAGTTGTGAATATATACCTTACAAAATGATGTATCATGAAGTGTTGACACATTAAATAAAATAATTTAATTGCAATTTAACAGGATGATGGCCATTAACTTTAATAAAGCAGTAAAATGATCCGGCCTGTCTCACCCCATTATCTTTCCTTCCTCCCTCTCTCTACTCCTCCGCTTCCTCCACACACCTCCCTTTAACCCGCTTCATCCTTTCCCACTCCTCCTCCTTACTTTGTCCAGATGAGTAACAAGCGCTCCAACAGTTTCCGGAGGGCCATTCTGCAGGGCAGCAGGCAGCTAAAAGGCTGCAGTCTCAGAGACGAGGCCGGCTTGGGGTTATCCCAACGGCTGGTCCGACACGTCGCCTATGAGACGCTACCCCGAGAGGTAGATCGCAAGTGGTACTTTGACAGCTATACCTACTGTCCGCCACCATGGCTCATCCTGGCTATCACCATTGCTGAGGTAAATTGTTTCAACTCTGACTCCTATCAAAGGTGTGCTTTACAGTTTTCTGACCACTTGTGGCACTGTGAACCTATGCATTTTTGATAAACAACCCTCTACACATGTACACACACCAACATGGGGATTCATACCACGTGCAGAAAGAGTTAATGCAAATATGTAGTGAATACAAGCTGCACAAGACATGTGCACCCGCATGCCGCATGTCCACCCCCTCACTTTTTCTCCCAATTTCCTGTCACAAATCTTCAGCTGTCCTTTCTAATAAAGGCTAAACCTGCACAAAAAATACCTTTAAATGTGTATTAAGTAACGAAGTCTGCAATCTGGAATACCATGCTCTGCAGAAATGTCAACTCTTACAAGTCATTAAGTGCATATATTAATTTTTTTTTTTTTGGTTTGGTAGAATAACTTGGTTCCAGTATAATTACTTGAGCAATTTGTCCTGATTTATGATGCTGAACATTATTCACTATGGTGTTATAAATAATACCATTGCTCCTGAAACCACATTTTCTGAACGCTCTCCCAGGTAGCTGTGTTCATGTACTATGGTTTCCAGTTGGAACGCTTGGTCCTGCAGGTGTCCAGCCCGTCCTTCCTGAAGAGCCCCTTGCCTTATCACCCCCAACTCCGAGCCCAGGCCTGGAGATACCTCAGCTACATTTTCATGCACACTGGGTGAGTTCACATCCCACTATTGGATTTCTAATTATGAGGATTAGGTCACGCTGCAGCTCCTGGGGACACAGTTGAGTGTTCCTATAGCCATCAGCATCCATGGATGCTGGAGAAACCTCAGTGATGCATTTTTGAATGTCCTGAAATCTACAGTTTGTTCACGTCTTGTGATCAGAGAAATAACATGTTCAGGTTCATAGCATGCAAAACATTCAGTGAGTCAAAGCTTGTTACATAACAGTTTCATCAACAAAAATACAGAGTGCAATTAATTGTATCTGAAACGCACCAGCTGAAAGCCATTATCACTAATGAAGGAAAAATGCCATTAAGTTTAGAGGAGATGGGCAAATTTCTCATGAGTAAAGTAACTTCTTCACGTGTTTTTAGATTATTGGCGTAATGTGTACCAAGATGCTGTTATCATTCTCCTCTGCTGAAAGAAACCACTAAATAATAATCACGTGACAAATATTTTGAGAAAACATACAATTATATTTCTTCAGCTTCCATCCTCCTCTCCTCTCCCCTCCTATTTCATTATCTGTTCGGGGCAGGTCATGCAGGTTTAATTACCCCTCTGGGTAAATGGAATCTTAGGCAATAATGAGAACTAATAAAATGGTAATTTAATTAGGGGGACCTGGAGGTGCTGATGGGGAGAGAGACGGTGCTGATGACAGTATGTGGGTAAAAGATGAACTGGAAGAGGAAGGTGGGATGTTTAACATGCACTGATTACAGGAACATTAGGAACATATTGGATTGATTTAGATCCACAGGGGAAATGGCTCTGAGGAAGAATTCAGACTGAGAGGAATGTCCAGTCCACCAATGTGTATGATTTAATACGGAAGATGCTTATTTATTAGAATGTATCATTTTATTTGGACTGTTTATGGTTAGTTGGTCCTGACAATGGTGTCATCGAATCGGACCACTGGTTCCAGTCAAGCTAGGATGATATTAGTCATACATTATTAACCTTGTCCGTTCTTCCTTATGTACATAACGGGGAATAGTCTCTCCATGTCTCCTCAAAAACCACTGCACTAAATTCAGTGAAATTTCACAAATGGGTGGGGCGTGTGCAGTGGAAGAAATCAGCAAATTTCAGAGTGGATCCAGTCAAAGGAACAGTCAAACTAGTAATTATACCAATGTGATTCCAAATTCTAGGGGTAGGTTTTCATGGTCAAGGACCATTGGGGTTTGCGTTGTTGTCTTTCTAGCTGGATGCCAAAAGTTACTATTACTATTAGGAAGTGATTTAAAAAATGGAAAAGATTAAACAGTGCTGTTGTTGCATGCCCTGAAAGGCCATGGTCATCTGGACAGAGTAGGATCTCTCATGGGTATCCACAGATCTGCCTGACACAGCCCTCATTAGTGGAGCAGAAATAGATAGCCTCTGTTTTCTGGAGCGGAGTTGTCCTTCTGCATTTGGAAAGGCCTCTCCCGGCCAATCAATATCCCCCTATTGTCTCACTGATAACTAGCACGGCCGTCTCTCTTTGCGCTGTGGTTGATGTGACCGTGTTGTTTTATACTAAATAAATTTGGCCTTGTCTTGTTTTTTTCCTGTCTGTGTTTGGGGATTTTTTGTGTTTCTTGTGTAAATCATTGTTGTTGTCGCCGGATGTGAAACAGATGATATTATAATTCACACAGAGAGAGAGACGACAGAAAAGGGAATTGAACCAAGTGAGAGACAATGATGATGATTATGAAAGGGAGAGGCAGAGAGAGGAGGCTGAGAGGCCGGATTATGATAGCTTGCTGTCCTTTTGGAATCTGCTGTGACATCCGAATGTCTGTGCTGCTGACTGAGGTTTGGCTGGAAGGACTTTCTAGCCATGAAGGGCACAGTGTGCCTGTGTGTATGCAGTTCTATGGGTGTGTTTGTGTGTATTGTGTGGGCCTGTCTGTGTTCATATGTAATGTTTGAGTGCACAGGAGTGTGTTGATGATTATTGGTTGATGACCATGACAGTGCGGTTTGATGACGGAGCAGATGCTCTCTCTCTCTCTCTCTCTCTCTCTCTCTCTCTCTCTGTCTCTCCCTGTGTATGTGTGCGTGTAGACAGGCAGGTGTTAATGTCTTGTGATTATTATCACGTTTTCTTTATTTGTGGTTATGTCTAGGCACAGTACTCCTTTCAGGATGAGCCATTTATCAATCAATCAATCCATCTTTATTTATATAGTGCCTTTCATGCAAAGTTGCAATACAACGTGCTTAACAATTAAGTAAAAACATCATTACAAAGAAGATACATAGGAGAAAGAGCCATAAGGAAATAAAACAATAATGCCACCAATAAAAAGAGTAAGAAACATAATAAAAGAGAGACAAGTAAAACATTAAAGGAATATGGTAAAACATAAAAGCAGTAAAACAAATGAACAGAACACTTTTATTTTCAATGGGCTAAATGATCATTTGAAATTATTCAATATATTTATCAATTAAGAAAGTAATTACTAGTCATAACCATACAGATTCTTTGAGATATCATCATCTGCCACCACTCCAATCCACTGGTGGTGGTGCTGATATCATTGAAAAATTATCTTTAAAAAAATTGAAAGCAAAGAGAAACTGAAATTATTCTGAGAGGAAGTGGGACAATGCTGCCGGAAAGACACATTTCCAATTCATTTTTTTAAATGTAATTTTAAAATATTCTGTGCTCAATGAAGACTTTTTTCTGTCTACTTTTATCCCTATTGAGGTACATTTGTACATTGTGTTCTCTACATTGAATGTTATTTCTCCATATTTCAGACCCATACAGCCCCCAAGGGTAAATGTACATTTCTATTATTGCTGTATCTAAAATTCTCTTTTTGAGTCATATGGTTAAGTGTGAATTTAGTTTGGCACTCTAACCTTATGTGTGTATGTGTGTATATATATATGTGTGTGTGTGTGTGTGTGTGTGTGTGCGTGTGTTTTACAGGATTGAACACCTTAGCCTGAACATGGCCATGCAGCTACTTGTGGGAGTCCCTCTAGAGATGGTCCATGGAGCCCTGCGGATTGGACTGGTCTACTTGTGTGGTGTGCTGGCAGGTGGGCGTGTGATATCTCTCTCTCTCTCTCTCTCTCTCTCTCTCTCTCTCTCTCTCTCTCTCTCTCTAGCATCAGTCTATGGGTAATAACATAGAAAATTCACAGTATATGTCTCATTGGTCTCTCTTATTGAGTCATTAAATGAAAACATGCTCACAACTGCCTGCCTTTTTCAAGATAGATTACAAAATAACTTGTGTGTGTGCGCTATACTGTCTGGTTGTTGCACTGCCCTCACTAATGAGGTTTGTCTTTTTACCTCCGCAAAGGAGGTTTTGTAATTGGTTCAGTCTGTTTGTCTGTTTGTTAGCAGGATTACGCAAAAACCAATGGACACATTTGCATGAAATTTTCACCAAAGATGGATGCTAGCATATCCTAGAGGTGATAAAATTTTGGTGATGATCCGGTGAGAGATGGGACTGGTACTGCTGGAATAATGGCCACCAGGCTTACAGTACACCGGCAGAAACCATGCATTTCCCTCCCTTTTATCTACATACACACTTTCAGCACCACTGTTGTTCCATCTGCTTGTTGTCTGTTATTCATGCATTTATTTATCAGGTCAGAACCAGTGTGTTGGTGGATACGTGTCAATAAGGAAATTTGAGTGTGTGGGTGTGGGTGTGTGTGTGTGGGGGGGGGAGACAGATGGCCCTGTCTTTCTGTGTTCCTACCAGATGCGGTGGGATGTAGGGGGTTGTCAGTGCCCTGTCAGAGTCCACTGAATCCCCCTTCTACCATGTACAATGGGGCAGAGCAGAGAGAGTCATCTCAAATGGAGCTCAATCAGTGAACACACACACAGTCATAATGAAATTGTAAGGGGGAGCATGTGAGGTAGGGATGAAGAGTGAGTAGAGATGGAGCAGGGGAGATGGATTGCTCAGTATCAGTGAGCCTGAGAGTATTTGGAGAGGGGGGACCAGGATATGAGAAAGCTAGAGATTGGAGATGAAAGGAGGTGGGTAAGATTTAGGAGGGAATAAGTGAGCCACAACAAATGAGTGAGAAAAAAGCAAACACACAGCTTTAAACCAAATGTCACCACCCTTTTCTGCTTCCCTATCGGCCTCAGGCATTGGTGCAGTTTCAGGGTTCAGCCCCGTTCAGCTGAGACAGTAAATCTGTGTTACTGCATGTGTGTCTGTGTGTGATCAGGAACTACTTTACTGAATCAGTACACACTTAAAAAGTCACCCCCTGTAACTTGAATGAAATAAAAAAAACATTATTTTAGCTGTCATAGGCGTCACTTTTACTTCAAGATAACTGGAGATAAATTATTTGGCAAATTTTTGAGATGATGGTGAGAGATTTTTGGGGTATGCAAACTTGATGTTTCTGTGTGTGTGTGTGTGTGTGTGTGTGTGTGTGTGTGTGTGTGTGTGTGTGTGTGTGTGTGTGTGTGTGTGTGTGTGTGTGTGTGTGTGTGAGAGAGAGAGAGAGAGAGAGAGAAAACGTGAATATGAATTGCAGTGTAGTTTTGTTTGAAATTCGTGGAAATAATGTCTCTTTTTCTCTATCTCTGAGTGTTTTGTGTGTGTGTGTGTGTGTGTGTGTGTGTGTGTGTGTGTGTGCGCGCACACTCATAAATCACACCCTTAATAGGCACACTGACCACACACACACACGCACATGTTTGCTGGTTTAATTAAATATCGACCAGCAGCAGAGGAGAGGAGACGTGTTCTGGTTGTGTTGGTGTGATGTTTGGGTGTGTTTTGACTGACTGGGCTTTTTTAACGTTGTTTTGGCTGCAGGAGGACTGCAGCCACGATCTTGATTTTCAGAATATTTAACATTCAGGAGCAAGTGGGTGGATGTGATCGGCTGACATTTGTTTAGCATTGTGTATATATGTGGCATCCATGCTAAAGGCTAAATGCGTGGGATGTTTTCCAAAAGTTTGCTCAAAGAGTCGAACCCAGTTCATGTGTCTTTTTAATGAATTCATTTGTGATTTCAGATCAGTCTGTTAGCTGTGGAGAGTTAAAATTCTGTCTTTGTGTTAGATTTATGGTGAATACTTGGTTTTAAGGGTTTAAGGTTAGGGTTTAATCCAGGCTCACACTACAGGAGAATCAGGCTGATTTTACCCCGATTTGCTTCTCCCGACAATCGGAGGAGTCAGTCCTGAAGTCCGACCCAGATTATCTGGCACTGTGAGGCGTTTACAGTTCAGTCTTACACCTCCCGATGTGCTGGTTCAAGCATGTTTGATTTTTAGAAATTCAATTCTGGATGATTAGATCAGTACCAGGGGCTAAAAGGGTCCTAATAGTGTTCCGGCACCTTCGAAAATTTAATTTCTCAACAGGTAACAGGTTTGGTTTCTCACATTTACTGTATATGGGACATAGTTATAATAATAGTTTAAATAAAAATTAAATATTACTCTGATTAGAAAAATTGCCCATAACAGGGCAATAAAGCGACTTTAAATTTGCAATTACAATAACACTGCCAGACTATGTGAAGAAACACAACAATAGTGAACAGAGAGGGGCTCAGCTGGCTCATAACAGGAGTCAAGACAGAGTTCAGAGGTCAAGTAATGACTGACGTCGAGAGAGATCGATGACCTTCTAGGACACACACGCCGACACTTTAATGGAAACAATGGACTGCATGTGAACACACAGGCCCTCTTGTTGTGTGTTTTTCTATTTATGGACTGCCAGTACTCAGACACAATAACATATATGGTCTGTCTGTACAAGGAGCATAAGACAGATGCTGCAACAGCCAAGAACAAAAGAAAAACAGACATCTAGCCAAAAGAGAGAGAAAAGGAAGTCACACAAAGTCACACAACCCCATAGTCAACTATAGGCACATGGGTTAGATTCATTGCTCATGTGCATCGTTATTGCCCTTCACACTCTCTGTTCTTTCTCTCAGCTTCGGAAGAACAGCCAAGATAAATGAGATGACACTTTTGACTCTGAAAACTACAGGCCTCCTAGGGCCTAATGAGGAACCAGACCTAAACACAGGAACTACAAAGGTGGATGTGCTGAACCAGGGGTCTCATTAATAACCGTTGCATAAATACAAAATCAGGGCTGAACAAGGCGAGCGCCACTTTCCACACAGAAGTTGTGATATGCGCTGTGTGATGGATGCACGGACTCTCACTTTTTTCACACTGCTAGAGGATTAGGTGAATGAAATCTCCACCAGCATAAGGTGTAATGGAGATCATTCATGTTTTTACATATTAACATAAGGAGGAAATGTTATTAATATACATTCACTCTGTGTATGGTCCAAATGCTTCAGCAGCGTATCATTTATGCCAGAGTCATCAGACTGTAATTATTGCTGTGATTTTAGCAGTGTTTCCATATTCTTTATATTCTGCTCTATATGAGTTTACAGTATATTTTTCAATTCTAATGTACAGTTTATACTGTATGTATACTGTATATGCATATATGCATTTATGTGCCATGCAAATAAAATGTATTTGTATTTTGAGAGAGTGACAGAAGGAAGGTGGATGAACGTAGAGGGAAAGTGTAAGGCCATTCATCAACAGCTCCATGCACTCTCTTATGCAGCGTGGGTAGTTGTGTCTCATACACTTAGCATTAATAATGTACACACAGGTCAGCGCCATGGAGACAAGGAAAGGGAAAAATAAACTGAGTGGATGGAGTGTATGCACTGTGGAGAGAGATCAAGGGGGAATGAAAGAAAAAAGAAAGAGAGAGAGAATGAGAGTTTGTGTTGGTGTAATTTGATAGTCCAACTAATATCCTATTTCTGTCTCCTGCACTGAGAACACATTTCCTCTTACGAAAGCATGAATAGAAATGGCCCGTGTATCTTTTGGTAATTTGATTTTTGTTTCGGAAACGGAAAACGGAAATTTAAATTTTCTGTTTTGAATAAGAAAAAAATGAAATCACTAGAAAGCATAAACAAAAAAAAGTCCAGATGTGGTCGTCTGGCTACAAAACCCAGCCCCGTCCATAACCGTCTATAGTCAATATTTGGATAGTTACAAAGGATCGTATGAGATGGTCATTGTGATGAAGCCACAGATAATCATCACTAAAACTTCCTCTCAACTCACTGCTGGAAAAGCTCAGATAAAACCGTACATTACCTGCCCTTCACCAAACAGGCGACAGATAAAGAATATCGAACTTTATGCTCGTCAGGTTAACACAAATATGTTTATATTATTATATTGTTATATTATATGTTTGCTAATATGCATTGACTTACACTAAAAGGTGATGTGTTGCGTTTAAAGTTTGTTTGTGCTACCCCCAAGAGGCCGGAATAAATCACATTAAAGACCTCATTGCTTTTCTAGATGCAGATAAGAATACCTCATTTGTTTGGTTTACCAAAACTAAGCCCCTTATCTTAACTACAGGGTCTCTGGCTGTGTCTGTCACCGATATGACAGCCCCGGTGGTCGGGTCTTCTGGTGGAGTGTACGCTCTGGTTTCAGCACATTTGGCCAATGTAGTAATGGTAAGTTTGTGTGTGTGTGTGCATGTGTGTATGGATGATTATCACATCACTCAGCTGTCCTGTCCCTACGCAACATCATCATAGCCTGTTTTGAGGCCCAGTCGGTGCTTTTTTTTTAATCTACAGATGCCATACATTGACCAGCATCACTATCAGTTTGTCCTTCTCTACATTTATGTGACAGCATGTGAAAAAAAATCCCATCCCACTGCACCCTGACATCCATGTCTAATCAGTTTAGTTGTAAACGCCCCAGCCTGTGGGTGATCATGGACACATAAGGCAGAAGGCATTCAGGGTAATGATAATGTACCCTCCCAGATCCTCCACAACATTTGTGGGGTCAGGGTGGAGGAATTTGTCCTCCACCTCCTCAGCTGAAAACATATTATATAACACAGCAAGAGCAGATTGCAGGTCAGAGTGTCTCTGTGGCCTCTCAAAATTGATGTGAATTGAGACAGAGGGTGAGCTCTCATGTCAATTTGTGTGTGTGTGTGTGTGTATGAGAGAGAGAGAAGAAGCACTGTTTGTTCTGTCCTCATGATCAGAAACTGAACATGTCCTTATGAATTCTCAGTCCTCTCTTTCTTTGTCTTTCTGTAGAATTGGTCAGGAATGAAGTGTCAGTTTAAGTTGTTCCGGATGGCCATGGCACTGGTTTGCAGTAAGTCTCAATAAAGATGTCACACTCCTCTTTTCACCTCAACTGAAGTTTTACTTAATAAATCTGTCTGATTCTATGTCATCACCAGAATTTAATCTCATGTTTCTATTTCCCTCTGTCTGCTCACAGTGAGTGTGGAGTTTGGTCGGGCTGTGTGGCTGCGGTTCTACCCTCCGGCCTTTCCCCCGTGCCCCAATCCCAGCTTTGTAGCTCACCTGGGAGGGGTGGTGGTTGGTCTGACGCTGGGTGTGGTGGTCCTGCAGAACTATGAGCAGCGACTCCAGGAGCAGTCCCTGTTTTGGATCTTCTTCTGTGTCTACACCTTGTTTGTGCTTTGTGCCGTCTTCTGGAACATCTTTGCCTACAGCTTGCTCGATGTTCGACTGCCCCCGCCACCGTGACTTGCTTATTAGAGGCAGACAAGACACTGTATCCCCATTACACCATTGGTAGATGCTTGACTGCCTGGCTGCATGAGTCACCTCAGCCTGGGGTGATCTTGGCTGTCTGACAACCACCCGCCTCATATATCCAGCACTCTGAAGCAGGGAGGCACCTGACATGCAGCAGCTCTTGGTGTTGCTCTCATCATACCTTTCTTGTGTGAAGCCTTACCATCGTTCCCACTTGCCACGCAAGCTAACCTCCACCTATCTACATTTCTGCTGGACGTTTGTCTCAAGAGTAACACAGTGGGACATTTGCCTTGGCTCAAATGCAGTAGGAATAAGAGGGAGCAGCCCTGTGCCACCTTCTGCTACCTTCTCCTCAACTCAGCTGTGCCTTCTCATGGAGATGTCCGCATGATGAAAGTACTTCTACACAGTTGCCTCTTGTGCAGGGTGGCAGCAGTACAACCTGGCAGTAAAAATGTTTTCAGACAGAGAAAATCCTGCAGGCTGCCTGTGCCCTCAATAGTAAATGAAGAGTAAGGTCATATGAGACTTTAGGCTTAGTTGGTGTGTTGTCAACGTTATTAGCAGCTCATACACATGAGAGGCTGAAGCAGACAGCCGGATATTGACAGAACATAGTGTCTAGGCTTCAGCCACCTTCAGTAGTTATTATGAATTTACCTTTGAAAGCGTGGATTACTATTCAGTGTTGCCTTCAGCTTTTTGCGCTTCCCCAGAGAAGGATTAATTTGTGTATTCGAACCTCAAACTTGTGTCCTTGACTTTTTTGTGTGTGACAAGTGTACCAATGTGTGCGCTGATAAACAAAAAAAAAAAGGAGCAGAAGTGCCATTCAGACCTTACGCTTTCAAAAATGATACCAAAACATTGCTAGAAGCACCAGGGGGAAAGCACGTCCCCATAACAAGAATTGCATTTGTGTCAGAAAAATTCAATGAATAATACTGTCTGTAAGGAGCCACTCGAATCCAACAGAAAATTTTCATGATCTCTAAAGAATCTCTCACTGACTGACGCAGAGATGCAGTCAGATTTTTGTCTTTTTGTTGTCCCCTCTGGGCATTTGGAATGATTTTTGCAAAGGTAGAGAGTCGTGAAGAAGAGAAAGTTTATTTATTGATTGCTGAATTAAGGATGGAGGTATTAGCCTCACGATAACATTCACTGATAGGGATAGCTAGGTTACTCCGATTAGTTTTTCTTCTCATTACCAAAAGAGTACACATGCCTGACCTTGACTACATCCGGGATGGGGAGAAAAAAGTAAATCAATGCTCTCTCATTAGTTCCTGTTCCAGCTGAAATTGTTAATCGCTTCAATGAGTATTGAAAACGACCCCAGTCCCGAGCTCTAATTCTCCAGCTGTACTGTACTTTAACCTCTAGTTACAGTGGTAACTACTTCGCACAAACATGATAATGTAATTATATATAGATTAATATTTTAACATGCATTTGCTGTTGATTTTTTTTAACTTGGTGATATTTGTATGTTGTGAAAATTGTTTGTTCGCTCTTGCATTGTGATATGATAGTGACAGTTTGTTATTTATGAGATGGTCCGGAGTGGCATCAGATTATTTTTGAAGCACTGGGGAGGGACTTCTATTTTTTATTTTGGCTGGGGTGACGGGTACAAATTAAAATTTGCTTGTATATTGTGTTTATTTAAAGCATGGCTTTCTTTTCCAAATAGATATTGTTCCTGCTGTGTGGTATCTGGACTCATTTAACTTATTTCCAGCATTGTAATGACAGCGGGAGATGGAGGTCAACAGTTAGCATAGCCACTGTGAGCGTGGTGCCAAAGCTTGGATCCATCCTGTAGCTCCTGATGGCTGCCACTGCTTCAGCGCCGAATGTTTTGAGCCTTGCCTATTTCTGGTATATCTCTGGTCCTCACAGCTGCAAGTTTAATGTAACTGTGCAAAACTTAAAGGGGAGGTTCAGAGAGACGGGGGAATATGGTGCGCCACATAAACAAGACACATAATACATGCCATGGATGTAGCAGTGAAGCTATTTCTGCAGCTTGTGGAGTTGTCTCCAGTCCTTTTCGACACCTTTCAGCACACAGATTGGTCCTTACTGTAAACTGCAGGGAGCACAGACACCTCAGTTTGTGTGACTTTAGTTAAGCAAAGGTTAAAGGTTAAAGGTTCACACACAGCTCTAACATAACAAACCAACTACATTTTACTTTTCTATTACATCTATAACATAATATAGTGAACTGTCCATCAAAATATGGCTATTAAAGTCACTCAAGCAGGTATGAAACATGTTAAGTTAATGTCTGGATCTTATACTAATGTTGGTCAGGTGTCACTGAATGTATGTGGGATTTCACAGAACCATCAGTACTGATGTTCAGTTTGTTGTCCACAGCTGGCTGTGTGTCAGATTATATCCTTTCAGTGTATTTTACACCTGCAGCATCACAGAGTGTCTTTAAACTAAGAGAGTGATGTGCACATTTATGCAGTTTAGTTTTGGTTATAGGATATGACTGTAATTAATGTTCTGTGTTCTGCTAGACATCTGCATACAGTAGGTCCGCTGTTATACACTGATACCAGGTTTATTCAGTGGAATTATTTGTAATAAAGCAGCCCTTATGGATGAAATCCGTTATCAGGACGTTTTTATTTAATTTCTGAAGATTTCACCCACGCTCAAGAAGAATTTGCATTTTGTTCAGAATGTAACTGTTTCTTTGGTGATAACTTTCACTTCCTGTTTCCTCGTTTAATACATTTGGTGTGAATATTGAAAAAACAAAGTTATTTAGATTGGAGTCACCAAGGGAGGCCTAAGGAAAAACATATGTAGCACTGGGGAGGCTGAAGAATGAAAAAAAGGAAGTCTCAAACCAACCACCCTGCTTCTCAGAAGAATAACAAACAGTCCCTTCTCACATGTTATCATGCCATATCCTGTATGTGTCCTGTTTAAGATGGTCTGGGATTGTGTATAAAAAGGGCTACGAAACAAAATGAGTAAGGGGTGAATCACTGATAGTATTTTAACATTGTGCATATTTTTAGATTTGATATGTACATACTGGAGTACATTAAACAGTTTTATACAGAAACGTCATCATTCTTTGGATTTTTGCTCCTCTTTAGTCTAATAATGTCTCATTAATGTTTCTATTCATGTGTTTTGCCAGTGTGAGTGGACACAAATAGATCTCTGTGTATATGAATGAAGGTTTTCAAGCATTCAACTCAACTTTGCTTGCCCAAACCCTTACCTTCTTTCAGATATTCTGTCACACACACACAGCGCAGTTTTGGGCAGAAGAATTTTTCCCAAAAAGGATGCAAAGAAATGCGCTCAAACAAAGCAGGCCTGCAGCCTTGAAACCAGATTAAATTCAAATTCTAAACCCCAAGCAGATGTCAAATTGATCATTGAAGTGACATAATAAGCTAACAGGACCATATCATCTGCAAATAGCAGAGAAGTGATCCAGGTCTGAATGTCAGAGGTGCTCTCAAAACTCCTGGGGAATTCTTTCTTTACTTCAACACTATATATTTATACTACATATGTACACTTTATTTTAAATTGTTGACTCAAGTCATGAAATAATTGTTTGCTTGAAATGTTCTTAGTTCTGATTTTTCTAAAATTAATTATTAATATTATTATTATTGTGGAGTGTTAATTCGAAATAATTTGATAATTTGAGTCGGGTTTTGTTACTATTTACATATGCAGGGGATTACCTTTATGAAACATAACATGTTGAGAATGTTCATAATATATGCTGAAATAAATATTATACCTTAACAGGCTGTTTCAGTAGCAGCAGCTCAGCTGTATAGCAGTGGCAGCAATACCAGTCTGGCATTGCAGTTTAGTACAGTGTATTGTATAGCACATTTCATACATGCAGCATTCTAGAAATTTTTTTTGTGTAATGGGGGCCTGCAGTGGAGCTTTATGTGTATAGCAATGCCTCTGCAACAAAGTACCGTAGAGGTAGACTGTCTTACAGTCGCCCTCTAGTGGTGAGAATGTTGCACTGAAGGACTACTGTTCACATTTTCACTCATGAACAACTTTCAGTTCTTCAGTGTCCACATCCATTTATTTAGAAAGGTGGTTAGACAGGTTTAGCTGAACTTATTTACTAGGTGTCAAATATCCAGGGTCAATAGTTTACCGTGTAACTTTTGGTAGTTCGATTTAAAAAACAAAAATTTTTTCGTTTTAAAATATAAAAGCCAAAATTGAAATACAAGACGTTTTCCTTTTCGTAGCCAAAAAGGGGTTTGTGAAATAAACAAAAACTTTGATTTTCATTTTCTGTTTTGAAGAAGAAAATGTGACATCATTGTGTGACGTGACGTATTTCTGTCCACGCGAGACTCGCAAGTCCACTACAACTTCCTCCAACTAAGCGCCATTTTCGGCGTTGTCACAGAACTATAGCATGTCGTTGTCGAACAGATAATAAGATTACTGTTTTGCGTTTTACGACCTATTTTTCGATATTCCTTAAACATGGGACGAAAAAAGAAGAAGCAGATGAAGCCATGGTGCTGGTATCCTTTTGACTGGAAGATCATGTGCTAACGGAGAAATGCTAAGGCTACACGTTAGCTTGACAAAAGGAAGGCCTAAGCCAGGCTCTCCGTGGTTTTATCGATTTGTAAGCTATCGTCAGCTTCTCATTCGGTCATTTAGGCTAAAGAATCGCTCTGAATGTTGATTTTATCTATTTTACACTTGCTATATGGAAAGCATTTGGCGTCGAGTACAAGGAATGCTAAAAGGGAATAAAGCAACATTGACATTCTTTCCGTTTCGATGTAGGATAACATTATCTAAGCTGATAGTAATGTATCGACGAATCGGGCTGATGTTACTGATTCTAGCGACAGGGCTGAAATGTGTTACAAGAACTTCTCACTTCGCCCTGCTTGGTCATTGATCCGAAATGGGAATCAACTACTGAGCGCAAGGCTGTTTAGATAGCAGTATCGATTTTTTGAATCTTTGAATTCGATTCTTTTGCGTGGTGAACTTGGGAGTTGTATGGTGTATTTTTTTTATGTCTCTTGTTTGGAACACAATCCTTAACTCCTTACTAAAGGTACTGTAATAGAGATTTTGATGATGAAAAGATCCTCATTCAGCATCAGAAGGCAAAGCATTTTAAATGCCACATTTGCCACAAGAAGTTATACACTGGCCCCGGCTTGGCTATTCATTGCATGCAGGTAGGTTGTTTTTTCCACCCTCATATTTAATCTTTCTTTAGTTAATTTATCATATTTTATGAATGTACTGTGCTTATCATAACAATATGCACTTGTTTGCTTTGCTTTCCAGGTACATAAAGAAACTATTGACAGTGTTCCAAATGCAATTCCTGGAAGAATAGACATCGAGCTAGAGATCTATGGTATGGAGGGGATTCCAGAGAAAGACATGCAGGAGAGACGACGAACGTTAGAACAGAAATCACAAGGTTTGTACCTTCCTTGGACTTGTCTTAGAGACAAAGCACTACAATGGTGTCTTTGTATTTGTAAATTTAGCGATGATATTCTGCATTTGAGATGATACAAGGTAAAGGGAGATTTCCCAGTCAAAGTCTAGTGCTTTATTCTTGGTAAATTATATGTTTACTATGTTGCTTTGTTTCTGAGAATGAGGTATCAGAGGGACTGTCTCTATTTTAACCAGTTTATTCATATTTTATTTTTGCATCATTGTTACTTTTAGTACAAACATTATCTCTCTGTTTTCAGAGAGTCAAAAGAAGAAGTCAAACAATCAGGATGACTCTGATGAGGATGATGATGACGACGATGAAGCAGGACCATCAGTACAGCAAGCTTCTGCTGTCCAGCCCCAGGCAGGTTACACTGCTCCAATGGCCCAGCTTGGGATTCCTTCTGTGGCTGGCACACCTGGGATGCACCCTGGAGGATATCAAGGCAAGGACCTATAGTAGTTAGTTGGAAATCAACACTGAATAAGCTTTAAAAATTTAATAAAAAAAATGCTCCAGTGTTCATTTCGATCCAGACTCTAGTGAATTCACTGTTACACTGTTACCAGCTCAAAGTGCACCACAGAATCACCAGGTTCAGACTTGTAATCTAAAAGAAATATAGCAAAACCAAGTTTTGTTTTAATACAGCTGGAAAAAGTTGGATAGGCTTTCGGATTATTGCACATTGTCTTTATTGTGTGTCGGTGCATTAAGGTGTTGGTAAACAGAACATGTCTTGGGACTCATTGTTACAGGAATGCCCCCTATTATGCCAGGCGTTCCTCCTATGATGCACGGCATGCCTCCTGCCATGCATGGAATGCCACCAGGGTAAGTGTGAATTGATACCTTTTCGGATTCAGTGCTAATCTTTGATTCTTTATTCACTTGATCATATGCCTTTACGACAACGAATTATGTGGGGGTGTATAAATTGGATGTAATTTTACTGGTATACCACAGTGTCATTATGTTGTTGGTCTTAATTCCTTCTGTAGCATGATGCCAATGGGTGGAATGATGCCTCCCATGATGCCTGGGATGCCTGGTATACCCCCTGGTGAGTCTTAGTTATATTTGGGTTTCCAGTGGTTTTAAAAAATGTATTTTATGAATACAACAACTGAGCAATAGTTTGTTAGTGATGTGATGTTGATCTTTTTTTTCAACAATAGTATTCTAACAATACCATCGAAAATCTGCTAAAACCGCTGATGGCTTGCACATTTCCCAATTGTAGCCCATATAGTGAGAAAAAAACAACTTTTTAATTTGGTTATTAGAATATAAGCAACGCTAGATTTACTTTGATGTTTGTATGTTTTCAATGTAATATGGTGTAAAAAGAGTTACTGGACTTCTTGGGTTGCTTGTTTAGGAATGCCACCTCACATGGCCCCAAGGCCAGGCATGCCCCATATGGCCCCAGGCCCCGCAGCAGGAGCGATACCCAGTCGCCCGGCAGCACCAGCGCCCCAGCCTGCCGTCACCAAACCACTTTTCCCCAGTGCAGCACAGGTGGGCACCATGCAACACACACATGCACACCAACATTTCATAGAGTTAAGGTGATTCTGTAAGTCATATACATCTCAAACATCTTTATGGGATCTTATCAACACAGCACTCAAGGATATTGTATACATGCTTGATTTCCCAACACTTCTGGTTTCTGATATTCAGTTCCCTCCTTTCCTATTGTCAGATGTTCCTCTCTTTCTGCCTTTCTCACCCCCTCATTTAATCATTTTTTTTTTTAGATCTGTGTCACCATCATGTAGTATATGTTGTTCTCTTAATTTGGATAGATTATTTAGACATGTTACATTCCAATTCTGTGATCTCCTTTCCATCATGCTGCAGATGGGCTCTGGTGTTCATAGCAGCACAGCAGCCGTTTCTTCTCCACCTGCAGACCTTCAGTCTGTCTCCTCCCAGCCTCCCTTTCCTAACACGCCACAAGTACGCTCACAGACACCACTTTGACTCGGACTATGGCGGCTGCATGTGCCCTATTTATTTGCTCTGCCTGTAAATTCTGAAGTTGTGAAATAGCTTTGTAGGCCTCCTTGTGCATCAAAATAAGTATGTTGACCATGATGTTGGTGCCACAGGGTAATTGTCCCTGACGATAATTGAAATACTTTTTGTCTGTGAGCTTTATTTCAGTGCATGTGCTTTAATTAACACAGAATGGTGCATAGCAATGGATTTAAATGGCTCCTAACCTCCTGAAGCATGAATTCTGAAATAACCTATTAATGTGCTTTGAAATGATTGATGGAAACTATTAGCTTTCTCCACAATATGATTAGTTATACTTTTCAAGATCTGGATTCACATTATTTAACGGATTTCATGCAGAATTTGCATGAGAATAGTGAACATGTAAAGAGTGTTTGAAAACACTTCACTGATATATTTGCACAATGTAATTCACAAATCAAATGGGTATATAGTTTCCATTTTTAAAGTGGAATCCTGTTTCAATGGATTCAGAGTGACAAAAGTTTGAAATTTGACACTTGAAGCTTGGTGGTTAATATTTCTTAAAATAATTACAAAATTATTGTCATAAAAATATAATCCATTGACTTTTTTGTGAGTCTAGGAAATGTACGCAAGCTGCAGTTTGTATTATTATTATTGTGTCTTTGCACAGGCCCAGCAGAGCACTTCAGGAGCTGCCGCTTCAAACTCCCACAGTACGCCTGTCTCCTCCGACCCTCCCAAAGCAACATTTCCAGCCTACACCCAGTCCTCTGTCTCTTCTTCCTCTTCCACTTCTGCTTCTTCTAATCCCTCTAGCGGCACTGTGGCCAAGCCCCCAGCCACAGTGACCAATAAACCTGCCACCCTCACCACCACGAGTGCAACTAGTAAGTTGATCCATCCTGATGAGGATATCTCACTGGTAAGTTGCTTGAGCTTTCTATTTTTTTCCTTTTCACAGTAAGTAATGACTGATACATACAATAGTACATGTAATGATGATTAACTTGGTGCGGTATTCGAGCCTCAATCTGGTTCTCAATATAAATATCATGGAATTAGATATTTATGGAATATTTGCCTCGTGTCACGTGGGCCATCTAAATTGTATATCCTTATACTTAGTAGTTTCCCTTTTGCGGCTATGTTTAAGGATGATTCTGAACTTGAATATCCTCAGTGTGAAATCAGGGCTCGCCAACATTGGTACCCAATTCTTCATCATTTTTTGTGAGTGTTTATGTTTGTGCTGTAAGGGGCATAACTGTGTTACTTTAGCCTGAGTGTTTGCTTTGTGTGTTGTCCCTGCCCACAGGAGGAGATGAGGGCCCAGTTGCCTCGTTACCAGCGTCTCATACCGAGGCCGGGTCAGGCCCACGCGGCTGCTCCACCGGTGGCGGCTGTGGGCAGCATAATGCCCCCACAGCAAGGCATGCCACCACAGCAGCCTGGTATGAGGCATCCCATGCATGGTAAGGAAAGGCTTGTTAGCAAATCAGTCTGTGTCGCATTCGGGACTTGTACTGTCACTAAACTGTTGCTGCCTTATCATATTGTTGCTCAAGTCAACTCAAGTTAGAATTCAGCTTTCTCCACACACCAATTCTTTCCTCAAGATCAGTTTTAAAAGCTGTGTGAGGGTCCTTCATAGAATTTAGTATGCCATGTGAAACTGTTAGAGTAGCAATTCTATGAAAAATATAAATAATAAGATTTGATGTTAAATAGATTTATTTATTTATTTTAAATGCAAAATTACACATCAAAACAAATTTTTGTAAGCCTAAAGTTCCTGTGCTCTCTGCAGGTCAGTATGGTGCGCCTCCTCAGGGCATGCCAAGCTACATGCCTGGAGGAATGCCTCCATACGGGCAGGGACCTCCTATGGTGCCCCCTTATCAGGGAGGCCCCCCCATGGGTATAAGGCCGCCTGCCATGTCTCCAGCTGGACGCTACTGAAGCAGCAAAGCAGCCACCACATTAGGTTTGAGGTTAACACCTTTCTCTCATCCTTGTGCTTTTTCAAACCTAGCTGCAAGCAAAGAGCAATCAGACCAGTGGTGGTGAAGACCAACATTATTTGTTAGAGCATGTGGACATTTAATGTAACATCTTTATTGGAAAACAGCCAAACACAACATGAGTTCCTGACAGCTATGTGTTGTTATTTGATCACATGTGAGGATATTCTTTTCCCCATAGGTTTCACTCAGGTTAATTGAAGTGAAGTGTGTTAAAATGATTCATAATTCTGTTGAAGCTGCTGGAGTAACATGAACGTACCAACCCCTTACAAAGGCAAGTTTCTCTTGTAAACATTTGTTTTATTTTGTTTATTATTATTCTTTTGGTAGATTGATTGAGGCCCTCACAGCATGCTTAGGTGCTGTTGGACTTGCGTCCCCAACCGTGGTTGGTGAGGGTCTCAGTGATAAAGATGATTCCAACCATGTAGTGTTACAAATTCGTGATTCATCAGTCGATAGCTTTATTCTTATTTCAGGTTTGTTTTTAATGTCTCTTGGTCAAAAGGGTACCTGTATGCATCCTTTGTAATGTTTAATGGGTCTGTTGTAATAAAATTCATCTTGAAATCCATATCTGGTTTGTCCTGACATGCGTGGAGGTGAGTCATGAAGGTTTGTACTGGTTTTGTTTTAGACTTAATGGCTCCTTTTTAACAACATGATTTCATCAGGTTTTTCAAAACCAAGTTTGCCATCATCTGTTCATTGTGGAGTCCACCTAACATTGTCTTAAGACTGGATAATAAAGTATGAGATAATCTTTCTACTTCAGACACTGACTAAATATTAAGTGTGCTTCTGTATCACCGGCCCACAAACTAAGATGTTGGCCAACTTTTGGTTCCAGATACTGCATGTTATCTTTATGATATTAATGGGGGGGAAAAACTGCAGATTCAACTTGTGTTACTTGTAGATATAGTACACTTACACAGCAGTGAAAGGGAAACTAAAAACCTCATTCCTCATGAAATGTTTTTGTCTGTACATGCATGAACGTTGCAATGTTCGTGTTTATTATATCTTGTAGTCACGTCCCCATAACAGCAGGGGCCCAAGCAAAACAACAGACCCAGCAATACAGAAGCACTGTTAAATGCCCATTCTGGTAAGATCAGTTTTTTTGCAATAAACAGTTCTGGATTTACTTTCATTTTTTTGTTGCACAAGGTTAATAATCTTACACAGTTTGTGCTATGAATTCAGGCCTGAGCATATCTGAAATGGTAGTTGTCAGTTGTCCTTGAACTGCTAAATGCATCATTTCTTGCAGATGTATTGCAGAAAGCGAAGAGTTAAAAAAATGAATTGACATAATCTAAATGCAAGGAAAAACTGCCTGCACGAGTAGGAACCTCAGTCCTAAGGAGACTCACCAAATCATAGCCTTGAATGACATTAAATGAACATCTGTGAAAATAATGCTTCACTATATTGCCGTTTGCTGCAGTTGTATTGTTGGGTTGGCTTTTGTTTTGTTCATCCTTACTACTCTAAATGTTTGACATGATCATCTGCAGTGAAACCTGTTTTGTAGATGGAAAGAAAAACAGAAAGTGATCTGAGAATATCTGATCATTCATGCAGAGATGTAGAAAACAGGCCTCCAGGTCACACGAGGATTAAAAAAAAAAGTGCAACAAGTACTTGGAGGTATTTAGAGTGGCACAAGTTTTTCCTCTGCCCATATCACTTACTGCTTTGTGTTTGTTTTTGTTGTCTGTAGCCCATCCATATCAGCCTAAAAACCCACTCAGCTGGCATGACAGGTCAGTTATACCCAGTAAGTACCTGATCTTTATTATAGTGTGGGTCTGTCCTGTACTACTGGATGCTAGGCCTTGTGCTGCATCTTGTATTTTATGTTAAAGTATGTTATTAACATTTCTAAGATATTACAGACCCTTGCGAAGGAGTTGCGCTTAAAGTGTTAGTGTGTGCCTCAAGTGACAGTGTTTATGGTTTGTCCTGCCTGGTGTGAAGTGGACTAATATGGTAAGTAGTCAGCCTTAAAGGTTACGTGTTTTCTGGGGGTCCTTTTAAAGAGTGAGGCCACCATAATGAGCAAGAACCACTTGTTTTCTGTTGGTATCTAGCACAGTGGGTCGAGACGTTTTTGGACCGTGTTCACTTAAAGGGATATTAAACCATTCACAAAATAAAAGCAGCAGGGGCCAAGAAATCCTGGCTTTAGGTTCCTACACCTCCCACAAAGCAACTTGATAGTGTCTCTTATTATACCCTCCCTGCTTGGTGAAAACCATGTCTTTAAAACTCCACATTCCCTGTTTATCACTTGTCTAATTTGAGATTATTTTTGTCAGATTTGAAAGCTCCTTCCAGAGCCACAGCAGACGAAAACTACTCTTCAATTGTTCAGCCTTGTGACAATCGCCTGTCTTTAATGTGTAAAATCTGTGGCGGGGCCCTTTTAAAATGAAGCGACATGTACTTGTGACCAGATGTGAGAAGGTGAAAGTCGAAAAACGTAGTTTTACGCATGAGAAATCATTCTTCTTTTTTAACCTTTTTAATTATGATTGTTCAGATTCTTTACTGTATGTACGGAGACAAGGCTGGGAACTACTGATCTAGCAGAGTTGGTTTTGTTGGTCAAGGCTTTAAGATTCTATCTTTATTCCAATAAATCTGAGGTGGATAGAATTTTGCTTGTCACAAAAAAAGAAACTCCCTGTTCATCTGAATAATCCACACAATACACTGTTTATAGGGAGTATTTCATTTCAAACTTGTAGGATGAGGAAATAGTTGTTGTTGTTTTTTTTTTTAGAAGTAATGGTCTAGTAGAATTTATGTTAAATCTAACTTCATTGTGCACTACAAATGAAAATGGATCTTGGTGTCAGTAGATCTCAAAACCTTGCCAAATGAAACCAAACCAGCAGGGATTTGGGTGAACTGAGTCTTGAGGTAAAAGCTCAGAATTCTTCTTGGTATGAAAAGTTTTGAAATTTTGATACCAAGTTCAACTGTAGCTAAATGTGGTTTTAGCAAACTTATGAACAGTCAAGCTTCCTCAAGTCATGCTTTTTTTCCAAACTCTTTCTTTTGGATCTTCTGGATTAAATGGATACAAGCTGTGATGTAAGGAGCAATCGTCCCATAAGTAACTTGACATTCGATTGAAATTGTGTCACATCAGTGTCAGATTCATGTTTTCATAATCTTGTTTTTAAAATAAAATGATCGCAATATTGTGCTTCCTCTTTGTCTTCCTTTAATTCAAACTTGAGGTGAAATTGAAAGTAAGTAACAATGTTCGTGAAAACAGTGGACAAAATGCTGAGACCATGGTAAATGTGTAGTGAATTTCAAAATTTTAGCTCAAAAACTGAATTTTTTACATAATTTTGAATTCTGTCATGTAAACAATGGCAGTCAATTGGAAAAGAGCATCTTTAAACACCAGTTTCTCTCTTATGGAGCAATCAATCTTAGTAAAAAAATTAATTACAGATGTCAAGATGTATGCATTATCATTAATGGCATGCTGAATTCAAGCCAGGACTCACCCCTGGATCAGCCCATGGAGGACAGGGGTCCCGTTACATCTGGCATAAACTTAACACAGCATTACACAGCACATATAAATGTAAGCCATTTAGTGTTTTTGTTTGTTTAACTGCATTCAAATACAGCTCTGTGATCAATAATGAACCAATCTCTTCATTAGTTTTTTTTGTGCATTTGGAACTTTTAAAAAAAAGTCTAAACTGTAGTTAAATGTGTGAACAAGTTTAAAGGAGCTCCCAGACGGTCAGACATTAAAAATGCCTTTAGATGAGTGACATCTCAAGAACACAACCCTAAACCCAGTTGTTTCTCACTTTGCCCACTTCCTCTATATTTTCAGTAACCACAGCTGCTGGAAGTCTTTTAGTCTCGAGTCACAAATCTTGACAAACAAATAGGAAGTCTCATTTCCCACTATTTAAACGCCATGACATTAACAGTTTCCTGTCAAAACTGTGTAAAATGACAGATTAACATTTTTACCGTAATCTCAAAACATTACTCACATTCTATGTATATGCAATAAAAATGTCAGTTGTAATCATTTCTCCAGGCCATACAGCCTTTAAAATGTAAATAGTTTTGTCTTTCAATGCATACACCTAATTAAATAGGCCTATTCAAACTGGTCTGGACTGGTTTTATTTATTTTTATTATTGTACAAGTCAAGACTTGAGACTTGAATGTTTGTTGTTTGGCCAGTTAATCCTGAAGTTAACATTTGTATATTAAGCCAGTTCTCAACAGTACATACGTGTTTGTAGATCGCATTCAGTCAACATGTCAAATTTAGGTTCTGCAGTCTTTTCGCTGAATTATCACCAAAGGCAGAAACATCCTGTCAACACAATCATTTCCTTTATGATATTCAAAAATATTTTGTTTGGAAAGTTTTTCTCAAGACAATTAATGCAAATTTTAAAAAAGTGAGACTAAAACTGACTAGGTCAGACTGCCTAAAACAAACAAACAAACAAAAATAAATTGGATCTTGAGGGGCCTCTATGCACATGGCGGTTGTTGATATGTAGATGCTTCTTATTCTGGTGCTAAACTTTATGTTTCAGCTTTGTTGTTACCTCCACCAAGGAGATCATGTTTTTATCTGTCTGTCTGCAAGATTACTCAAATAGTTCTGAACAGATTTTGATGACATTTTTTAGAGAGGTAACCTATGGCCCAAGGAACAATCCATTAGATTTTGGTCATGATCTGGATCACCATCTGGATCCAGAAAAAAAAAAAAAAATTTGCTTCCATCTTCATGGATAATGTCTACAACGCTTGGACAAAAAAAAAAAAAAAATACACGATGGCAGTCTGAGCTGGATCCAAGTAATATTCCAGATCTGGTGATCCAGACTGTATAAATTTATAGGACTCATGGGAAATTCAACATATAATAATGTTACAGACTTAAAACTAAGATCAAACTGTAGCTGAAACTGCTGATTCAGTTTGCTGTCAATCTGATGTACCTTCCAACGTTACTGAGCTACATCCTAAAGATTAGTGAAATATTTTCATGGTCAAGCAGGGTCAAAAACTGTTATTTGTAGGTGCAATGGCATAATGGAGAAATCAGCTCAGTTTCTCTGCCATAGTTACATCTTTAATTCTTACTTGGGCTTGATGTTTACTTCCTTTTCTCTTATTGTTGAGGTTTGAAGGTGGAGCTCCAAAGAGTTCCTCTTGGTTTAATTTATAGTCAACCAACCACTTGACATAACTTTGAGTGCGTTTGTGCTGTCATGGTTGACATAATTAGTGTCTTCTGACTGTAGTAAAGATGACTGGGATCCAGTGCCTGGCTTGTCTGTGGGCTCTGTTCATCACACAGACTGGACGTGAGTTTAGTTCTGTTCTCTAGACCTGTCTGATCTTTTGCCTCCTTTTCTGTCTGAATAGTTAGAATTGTATGCATTTCTTAACAAAGTCATATGAAGTTAGTTTTCATTAGAATATAATGTATCACAAATCTTTGGTCTGCAAGGTTAATTTAACTTCACACACGTTCTTGGCTGCAGTTTGGTGTCATGATGAATTACACTCTGAGGTGTTGCTGTTATTTTCTCCATCTCACTTATGTTGAGTAATTGCTCAGAAGATTACTAAATAGGATTCTTTTTATTTTTATTGATTTATTTTTTTTAGTATAATGCATTTCAAATTTTAGGAACCCATTCAATCTGATATTATATATTATTGCTTACTGGATTTATAATCTATTTCTGTCTGAAATAGTGACTTTTATTTGGATATTTTAGCACATCTGAAAATATATAAACAGTTTTGTCACCGTATCTTTTTTGTTTTTGTTTTAAATAAGTATGCAGTGACATACAGTTCTTGGAGAGGCACGAAGGCGAATCTGTGGTTCTTCCCTGTGTGGTTGAGCCGAGAAACCCGTCACCCTTCGGTGTGTACCTGAATCGTATCTGGCTGTATCCAAGTGAAATGCTCTTCAAGTACACTCAGAGCGAATTCACTGTGGGTAATGATAATGACAAAAACCGCACCAGTGTCAGCGGAGACCCGAGCACACACTCTCTGAACGTGACCATCTCTCAGCTGAGGGTCAGTGACACAGACCGCTACCTCTGTGAGTTTGTTGTGGATAACCTTTCCTCTGAAGACATACGCCTGCCTGGAAAGACTGAATTCTTCCTCCTCGTGAGCGCTGGTGAGTTTTTTTCTTGTCATCTCATGCTCCTACAGGTGGTTAAACATTCTAAAATTACACACATATTCACAGGGGTTTGACACTCCCAATGTTATGCACTCCCATATATAAAAAAAAATTATGCCTTATTATGAATGACGAATGCTACAAACGTGATTTGAAATCTAAGCTGCTTTTCTTTCCTCATTTCAAACACGTTCTACATTTTGCCACAGTGACTCACACTGGTCAGCTGCTCTGTCTTGAAGCACAGACAATCAGCAGAACAGCCAGACCATGAATTAGCTAATCATTTAAAAAATGTGCCAGTATGCTCAATAATTCCACTACTCGAAACACTTTATATTATTAGTCAGAACACTACACTCCAAATGATCTCACTGTATCTCTCAGCCCATAAATGCCAGGGGTCATGTTCTGAGTTCTATTCCCTCTCCCCTCTGGAGATGCGCCTGGGTCGGTGGATATAGGTTTGGTAGAGACGTGTGCCGGGGGCTCGGCCATGCTCCCCTGTCCCCCCACTAACGGGGCCGGCTTGGCTGTGGAGGGGGTGAGTCTGAAGCGGCAGAGGGGCCGGGCACCTTGGGAGGTGTTGTACCACTCAAAGCATCACCACAGCAGCGGAGCTTCATCCTCCTCCTCCTCCTCCTCCCAGTTCCCTGTTGAGAATGTCCACCTGTCCTTTGCACCCGGACCTGGTGGCATCACCTACAACCTGACCCTGCAGCAGCTGCAGCCCGAGGACAGCGGCCTGTACAGCTGCCAGATGCTCCTGCGGGGAAGGTCCGACAGTACCCGTGTAGGGAGAAAGATGTTCTTCCTTTCTGTGCAAGGTGGGTCACAGTGGGACTTGACTGGCAGGTTATTTAAACTAACTTTAATTTTTCTTTTCAGGCTTTTGAAAATGAAATAACCATTTCATACAAACTATTGGTCTACTGGTCCTCCTTCTCTTTCGTGCTATTCTTCCAGTGTCTATTCATGTCTATCCCATCATTCCATCTCTGATATTTCAGGATCTACCTTCGTAACCAGCATTGATAATATCAATTACAATGGCAGTAACTTCAGGAAAGATTCGACCAATGTTCATATTAGCCTAGTAAACTGTCTTGCTTCTTTCACAATTAAGTTCTGTTTGAGTGACAGCTGGTAAAAACTACAGTGTCCACCTATTCTACCTATTTTTGACATAAAAATGAGGGGAGGATATAGTCGTCATTTGTTCATCTGTCCGCCCATCCGTCAGCATATCTCCCAAACTAAACATACTACATTCACCCATCACATATATTAACCATGAGAAGTAGTTGTGCCTTTTGATATTTTGAGTTTTCTACAAATTTAACTTTTTGTTGTTTCCATGGTAAAGTGATTTTTAAGTTTAAAGGGTGGTCATTTCGATCATATCTGCATCTGTTCTAGCTTCACCACACTTTACACACATATCAACCATATTACACAGTTGTGCCTTTTAATAAATCAGGGTTTTATCCTAATCTTATTTTCTTTGGTTGCCGTGGAAACATGGTTTTAGGTGACTTTGGAGGGCGGTCATTTTGCCCAGAGCTTATCTCACAAACTAACTTGACTGAACTGCATTGCAGAGAGGAAGCTGAAAGGTGTCAGTGCGGTTTCTCAGGGGGCGTTGTGGCCCCGGCTGTTTGTGTCCTGCAGTAGTGAAGTAGCCCTTAATCTCAGCAACAGTTCTCTCTGCTTCTCCACAGGTCGGTGTGGCTGCTTCAGGTACTCGGCTCTGCTGTATACTTTGTCTTCAGCCGTGGCTGTCCTCCTTCTCCTTCTTGGATTTGTGCTGGTTTATCAAGTGAGTAAATTTGTAATGTGCTGCTCTGACAATACACAAGAGCAAAGGGGAAAATGAGAACTGATGTGCTAACTTGAAGAGCACCTGCCTGTTGAAAGCATAGAGTTCCTCTGCAGCTCACCACAAAACCACACGTTTCATGTGTTGTTGCTGCCTGTTGCCATTATATTTCTTGAATTTTAAAGAGGAAGGCAGTGAAACCGCTGTGGTGCTTTTTAGTTTAGGTTGAAGAAGTTTGTACTCTTACTGAATCACAGTTTTTATAAGCGACACTAGAACATGTCGTCATAGTGAGGATTAGACTCAGTCAAGCAGCTCTCTTTTTGGGATGCTGCGTTGAGAGAAAATGAGAAACTTTGATTTTAACACAGGAAATTGAGATGGTGTTAACTGTTTGTTTGCTCCACTGATTTGTTTTTCTCCTGTCAGAGTAAATCTCGCCGCAGCGTCAAGTCACACACTCAGGCCCCCATCTATGAGGAGATGTCCGGGGTGAAGACCACCAGTCGAAAACTGGCCCCTCTACATCCGGGGGAAATGGAATGTTCTGAATACGGAAACAGACCTGTGATGAAATCCTGCCCTGAAAACCATTATGAAAGCCCCAGCGGAGCCCTCTTCCCCAGGAGGTCATCTCAGAAATGAAATGTTAGGCCTTCCCTCCAGCATCATGAGCTAAATCTACTTTTTAACACAGCTGAAACTCCAAGCAGCACTTTTTTTCCCCAATTAAAAAAAAAAGAAAAATCTCCTCATACAGTTAGTTTTTAATTCTGTGGATATGAATTTTATATTTTTGAATTTTCCTATGATGAACCTTTATAAATATTGGCTGCCAAGGTGGTGGATGATACGGGTAAAATCTCCCATCACATAACATGTTGATATGTACCGATACATTTTGAGAAATTCTTAATGGATGGAATAAAATCAAATCAAAAACTACATGTGAATGTCTGTTTTTGGCCCCTTCAACAACGTAAAGAAAGTAAAACTTGCACTGTTTGTTTGTGGTGCTCTTGAACCATATTAAGAAAGGTATTTTCCTTTAAACTGGTAAAGGTCAGATTATGCATGAACAAAAACACTTCATAAATGTTGCGCAATCACTTTAGAAAGAAGATCTGAGAGGTCATAAACTCCACGGCTTGACAAACCAAAGCACTGTACCACATTGATGCAGGTATCTTGTTGCTGTAATGCATTATGATGTTAAATTAGTTAAATATTCACCTTTGTCTCTCTGTGCTTATATTCAGTATGCATTCAAAATAAAATCACATTCATATGAATCTGAATGAATCAACAAAGAGCCCATAAAAAAAATGGACAAGACAAACAGTAACAGCCAAGAAAATTTGTAATTTATTAATATAGTCCGAAAGAAGCTCCATAATACATGGAAACATTTTTTTCCGGTGCATGTCCTTAACAATCACATTCTATGAGGAGAAAAAAGAACAACATTAAAAGCCACAACTTTGTATTTCAGTTACAGACATTTTTCCTTAATGTTTTTTTTTTCCAAAGTAAAAGAGAAAGGCAAAGGCAAAGTACCCTCATTCCCCCACCCACCCTCCTCCCCATAAAAAACAGACCGCCTTAAAAGTCATGGGCTTTTTTTTTCAGTACAACCCACAGTGCTTTAGCAGAAGGATAAGCGCTCATTGGTTAAGGATTACACAGCATGGCGACGCAATGTAAAGTTTTGCTAAACATTAGATGATGATGACGATAATAAGGAAGGGGTTGGCGAGGAGAAAAGTAGAGAGGAGGAAATTTGAGCAAGAGACAAAACAAGAACAACCCTACATCAAACCCTGAACCCCAGAGTCTTGAGTCGACAAACGCCCGCAGTATAGCAGCTGGGTTTGGACTCTTCCCTCCCACTTGTGCATAGATCATGATCCTTTAAAAACCAGCTTTATTCCTCCACATCAACCTGCCTCTGAAAACCATCTGTTACATGTTAGTAAATCTCTCAACTACTGAATACCTGTCACAGGAACAGACATGTTAACAGACAGGAGAGATGATTCAAAACTAAAAACTAACTAACTTCTTGCACGATGCTCCTGAACTACAGAATGGAAAATGAAAGAACATCAAAACATAGAAATGCATTTTCTGTCACTGTCTTTTTGACAATCAAACAATTGATCATTGTTTAAATGTAAAGCAATTTCTACTCAGATTTCACATGTAAAGCACTCCACTTTTTTCAAAGTTGATTCTCAGTCTTATTTGGTAAATATATAACTTGCTACAGACTTTTTTTTTTTTTTAAGAAACAATGGTAGTCTCTATATTACTCATAACCTTCAGTGCTTGGAGTTGAATTGTTTTTAGTTGCCTTTTCTTCACGCAAATATTAAACCAAGAAATGATGGAGTTGGTATCTGGAACCCTGGCCTTCCTGAGACAAAATCCACAACTTTTTTTTTTTTTTTTTTTTTTTTTGAGTGTGCAAGGTAGTGAGCAAACTGTCGCTTACAGACAACATAAAATCACAACTCAATACATACAGAGCTCTTTTTGTCAACACCGAAAGAGAAATTAAAAATTGAAATATGACAACACTGATCAATCCCAGAGTTCTTAAAGTAGCATAAATCTTCATTTTGCAAAATTTTCATGTCCGTATTTGATGGAAGATGAAATTTGTCATTTTTTTCTTACAACAGTCCAGTTAGAAATTTCTAACCTATTTCCTTGAACTTCAGACAAATGAAATGCTTGTAAACGATGGTGGTTTTGCACAAAAAAAAAAGAAAAAAAGAAAAAAGATAGGCACCTCTGACATGAGTCTTGTAACAAACTCACCTCCTACACTTTATCGCTTTCCACTTCTCCATTACGTTACATAGGGGTTACTAGTCCTTCTACAGCTATCTATGGCCACAGTTCTTTTGTTTTTTCATCCTTATGGTTTTTTTGTTTTTGTTTTTTTTTAAACTTTTTTCTTTTTTGTGATTTTTTTCCCTCTTTTTTGTGTAATTGGAACAAAATGGTGCAATACTTAATGATAATCCTTGTATTGGATTATTCCACAATAAAAGCCACTATAAGGTAGATAAACTTTTTACAGATAGAATGAAAAAAATCCATTAAGTCCTTGAGTAAACATGTACACATGAATTGTAACCATCTCCCCTCCGTACTTACTCGTTCATCTACGATTAGCTGAGTGAGGGGTAGAAGACACTCAGTGCAACGTTAGAAGATAATAACAATGTCTATCAGAATAGTTTTTGACAGACAACAACAACAACAACAAACAAAAAAAGACATAAAATATAACATACTGAGTGGAACATAACAGCGCAGGCCATGTGCCCGGTACACACAGTTTCTTGCACACACATTCACACAAACGTCTGACTTTCAAGCACGCGTCTAAGATGACTTGCATTTTTTTTTTTTTTTAAAGATTTTGTATTTGTAACTTAATGCAATACATTTAATATTCTCTAAAAGCCCCAAAGTGTACCTGTCAGATGGAGAGAACAAAAAAGAATTACTGACTTCACATTACGTTATTGGCGCTCATGATTCAAGTATTTGTGTTCAATATTTTTTTTTGTTTTGATATGTTGATATTTGATTTTTTATCAACTGGTTGGATTGGGCTTTTAGATATAATCTAATTAACTAACAAATACACATATAAACAGTACAAGCACATAAAGTACTGTAATATGTCATCAAAACCAGAACGTGCATATCCAACTCCGTTTAAGAAAGACGCAGCTTTCAGTCAATCAAGTATCAGTTTACACCCGACCCAAATTCTTTCCTTCGTATCACTTATTTGCGGGGAAAATACATATTGCTCATTTTCAGTTATATTAAACGACCTTTCAAAAAAAAAAAAAAAAGAAGAAGATTCAGAGGTTACGTATACACATATACATATATATACACACACACATATATATATAGTGTATACATATATACTGTTACCTAGAACAGAGCCATAGAGAGGAGAGCCTCTCGATGCTGGTGCAGCATGGGAAACCCCCTTCACTGTCAGGGTTCTCCAGTTAGTACAGGATGCTGGGAGGTCCTCGGCTATTGGGTCTGTCTGAGCTTGGATCAAGGCAGTTACAGAAACAGGCAATAGTGATTTTTGCTTGTGTGCTGCAGGACTGTAGGGTCCTGAAAGGTAGCCTTTTCCCATTTTCTTGTTTTTTTTAATAATTTTTTTAAACTTTTTTTAAAATGTTTTTAAGACTTTGTACCTCTTGAAATGTGCCTCTCCCCTCCTGCTGTTGCAGAGTGGGGAAACTGAGTCTGATACAGTGGGCCCAAGCCATCTGGGTCTGTGGAAACGTACAGTTCAGTGGACCTGCTTTGAGCAGGACACAAACATTAAAACAAGATAAATACAGCATCCACAAAAAAGGCACCCCGGCCACCAGTCTACTCCTTTAGATGGTTGTAGAGGCTGATGACCGAAGATGTTTCAGCTAGAAGTGCAGAGCTTTAACATATTATAGATCTTTTTTTCATTTAGATTTTTTACCATTTTTAAGATTTTTTATGTCAAACTTCATAAAAATGACGTTAAAATGTGATTTCATTTTTGGTTTAAAAAAATATTTACCCGGGATTACCCATCAACTGTGCACTGTAGCAAACTGGAACCCCCGACTGAGTAAAGATTTTCTCCTTAGCATGGGGCATTCCCCACAAAAGCATTAAAAAAATCTCAGTTGTTTAAGGGTGTGATGCTGCCGCCCATTTGTTTGATCCCTCCTGTCCCCCGCTTTACCCTCTGCAAAAGTTATCAAAGCTCCTCCAAACAGGGAACAGAAGTGCTCCCTATAAAGATACAGTATGACAAAGCAAATCTATATTGGCACGTTACGTTGGCATATTTTACTTGCAACAAGGGGCCCCAAAACAGTAATGAGAGGGCACCTTTTGAGAAAAGGATTTAACACAAGCCTTCTCCCTTTCAATTAGGATTAAGTTCGAGGCATGTGGTTTGTATATATTGTTGCCCGGATGGTCTTTTAATGTAAGACATGGCTCTCACAGTACAAAGGACGCGTACGGAGAGCTGCATCTCATGCTTGGTATCATTAAGTCCCCTACCCTGAGATCAAGCTGGACAGAAGTGTCTGCAGCGCAGAGAGAAAGGCCAACCTTTGATAAAGTGTTCAGACTTTAGTAAATGACAATGCTCTGGCTTTACGGAAACGGCAGCCATTCTGAAGTGCTGACAGAAGTGCACGGGGGGACAAGTGTTAAGGGTTTGCCGAGGTTTGTGAGGAGTGCTTGTTCCCAAGTCAGGTTTGTCATGCTGTAAAGGGTCTCAGCCTCTAGTCTTTTGCATAGAAAACAGATAGGAGGGCCTGTTGCTGCCTGGTCAGGGGAGGGCTACTGGGTCTGGTTGAGGTGGAGGAGAGGAGGTCATAGCGTAGCAGCTAGGCAAAGGGTAAGGGGGGACAGCCTGTGGGGCAGGCGGAGCAGCTTGGAGCGACAAACACCCACATCCCCGTCTGAGACACCCTATTTTTTTTTTTTTTTTTTTTACACATCTCAAGATACTACCTGGAAGTACTACAGAATACTGTCAAACATAAAAGCATGGTCAGTTAAAAACAGACAATCAATAATGCTCTGTAGTATTGATCCTCGTTTTGCATTCAATACACAGGATGAACATACAGAGGCACCTCTGACCAAAGTGTTTCTGCATATGAACAGTGAAGGGCTACATCAGCAGCCAGTTTTTTGTAGACCACTGCATGTAGATAAGAATAACAATATAACACATTGAAACAAAGAGTCAAATGATCTTCTCCAAAAACAAAAAAAAAAGTACTGGCAAAAATTCCAGAAATGTGACTATTACATCTTCCAGCTAAAGTGATCTTTGTGTCAAAGAACTGAGAGATGGGGGAGAGGGCAGGAATGACAGCAGGGGAGAGCATTGGCAACCACCCCCCGACCCCCCGGCCCCTGTTGGTGACGCTGTGTGTGGCAGACAGCTGTGAGTGGCCAGTCTGGGAGGAGCTGCTTTTCTTGAGGGACCGAGGGAGGGCCAAATGGAGCCCAGGAGGAAGTGCTGTGCTGTGAGGCTGCTGCTCGACACCCAGAGGACCACAGCGGAGGCACTCAGTGGACGCTCCCCCTCCCCACCCACTCCGGCTGACTTTTCAGCGGCTGTTAGAGACAGCTGACATTGCAAGTCTGGTGCCTCCAAACAGAACAAGGCCAAACATTTGGAGTAACAGTGATATTCACTTTGATATTGTTCGAAGAAGGAAAAAAATAATCCTAGATTGCGATTTCCCCCCCCCCCAAGAAGTCCAATGGTACATTTCAGTTTTGCTTCATTCATCCGGCAACCAGACGAACACCAGATGCATTTCCAAGGAACAGATATAGTTCATACAAGACCAGTTTGTTAGTTGTTCTTTTCAACGTTTTTCTGCTCCTTTTTTTGATTTATTGGATTGCAGTTGAAGCGATTTGCTCTTCATAAGTGCCATGATAAAACCCTTTGAATTCATAAAAGTCTTAAGTCTCTTCTGTTTGTACAGTACCAAATGCAAGGAACACTCGTAGGTCTACTGCATTAGGAGGAACCCCTCTTATTTGGTATTGTGCCAGATACCCAGAACCATCCAGTCCCACTGTGGATTCAGTCTCTGTTGGGTGTGGCTGTGGCATGCAGAGAGGAAGTGTGCATTATTGTGTACCCAATGTCACTCTTTAGTACAGGTTGCTGCATACACAGTTCAACAGCTACTTCTTCCTCTTTGCAGAGTTTTCCCAGCAGTTTCAGGAGGACTGGCGGCCTGGAGGGAATCCAAGTTTTGAAAAGGGGTAAGGTTTTCAAAGTTCAAAAGTCTTTTGCTGCAATTAGCAATCAGAAAAGAAAAGCAAACAAAATAAAGAATGAAAATAGAGTATGGACGGAAGAATGGGCGATGATATATTGCACAATGTAACTGTTACATGAAGGTGAGATTGTGGTCTGTTTTTCCTCCGAAAACTGGCTGACCATACAGACCACTGGGCTTTATCAAGAATTGGACAATAGAAAATTAAACAAAGCATCAGTAAGCGTCTGGGTTCCGAGTTCAAGGTGACCAGAAGGATGTGTTCTTGCAGACGTCAATGATTAGGCCCCACCAGAAAACACACAGCGAGGTTGACAAGTAATCTTCTATCAGCATTATAAGTTGTGATAGATATCAAAAAACGCGCTACAAAAAAAACCAAGTCATTCAACAGCTGTGTCAATCATTTTGAGAAGACAACTTAAAATAATTAAGCTGATGATTGGTAGGGCCTGTCACATGGCCAGGCCTTCCTTCTGCCCAGTGACAGATGGTCACCAGTCATGCTTGTACCACCTGCCTGCTAAAAGGGTTTAACTGTGCAAGATTTCAGCTATTTCTTCTATTACAAAACTAAAAAATGTGGCTTGAAAAGGACCTGGGACAGAAAGCACTTAAGGCTAATATTAGTGCTATTAAATAAATGTTAACATAACTAGTAAAGGTCTTTGAACCACATCATTGGCCATGGACATGCTGGGAATGGTCGGTAGTCTTATTTTGGGATGATTTCTTTCTTCTTTTTGGAGGGAAAAGGAAAGTCTCAGATGGCAGCTTTGATTGCTTCTCCTATAAACACTTCACACAGAATGTCATGTATACATATGTCTTAACTAAAAACACTTAAAAGGTGTCTTTGTGTTGTGTCTCATTTCAGTTTTTTATATGATGCATTTTAAAAATATCAAAAGGAAAAAAAAGACTTGCTTTTTTTCTTCCAAAAAGGTAGACAAAACAAAAAAAGGGACAAAAAGAAAACAGAAGGACTGGAGTTTGCAGTCTGTGTGGTAGGGACCCTAGCCTTCTGATTTATAATTCACAGTTCAAACTGATAATGATTATCGCATCATGATTTGCTTGGGTTTTTCTCCTGTTTTTTTCTTTTTGTATTTTTTCCACCTTTTTTCCACCACACCCTCCACTGATGGCTTTACATGACATGGTGGTATTGGGTTGGTTGGTTAGTGTATTGTGGCATCACCCTACATGGACTCTCCACTCAGCAGATCTCCAGGCAGCAGGGTGTTAATGGGGGTGGGGCTTCCAATCACGCGGGCGTCCTCTCCGTTCGGAGGTCCCCACAGACTGGAGTACTGGGGCACCCCGCCCCACAGCAGGTCACCTCCACTGGCTTTGCCTCCACCGCCACCGCTACTCCACTGGCCAATAGAGTGGGACTGCGTTGCCCCCATCCGGTTTTGATTGGTTCCCGGGTTTGCCTGCCAGCTATTGGCGTTTGCCCCTAGCGACTGGCCTTGTGCAAAGAAGCGGTTCACCTCCTCCTCGCCGGCGAACTCTGCCAGGATGGTGGTGTTTCCAAGCACACACCTTACAGAAGACAAAAGGGGACATTAACGGACTTACAATAATTTAACCAGAAATAAGGAACTAAATGTGTCATGAAAATATGTTCTGTAATTTGGATTTAAAAAAAGGGAGATTGCTCCAAAATGGGACATAAAACACCCGACATACACCTTTTTAGGGTTTGATGACACCATTATACTTTTTATGTATGATGTCATGACCACATTTCATGCTGGTGATAATGGAGTCAGTCATACATTGTGCATTTTGTCTCCATGACAACCGGCTGCAATGGCTGCCACTATTAGCAAAACAAAATTAGGGGGGAATCTAAAACATAGCAAAACTGCCCTCGCTTTACACTGGTGTTTCCACCCATTTCACTTTGACTGTAACAATAATCACAGTAATATTAAATTACAGCTGACTGCAGCATGACTCAACCTCCTCTTCCATGTGACTTCCCAGATGCAAAAATAACATCATATGCACTCCTCCAGATAGACAAGCTGTTTCTTGGTTTCTTATATTCATCAGAGGGACTAAGAAACCAGGAACTCCGGGTTTCCCCCAAGTGTTCCCCATTTTCTTTCTGTTATAACCATTTCACTTTTTATTTTTATTTTTAAAAAGCAGAGGAAGTTGAGGAAATTGGAAAAAAAATATTGTGTCCAAGGACACTACTGGAAAAACAATTTGTAGTGATGTGGATAGACCATACCCCTCATCATTGGGAACAAACTGAGATGAAAACCACCTAAGCTCTTTCCTTGATTCAGTTTTGTGACCCCACTTTGGCTGATGTAAGAGACTTTGCTGATGCTTACATGTGCAGAGACTTCTGGGCCTTTGCAGCCTCATCCTTGGAGCTGTAGCGCACCACAGCGTTCCCCTGGGTCAAGTTGAGGTGGAATGTGATCAGGGGGCCGTGCTGCATGCACAGGGTCCGCAGAGTGGAGCCATCAATCTGGTGCACAACAGAAAAAAAGGACAAAATATTGTAGTTACAAGTAATATCTGAGTTTATTGATCTATATTTTATATTACAGGGTAAGAAAAACTTGTTTTAAAAGAGCAGACTCGCATTTGTTAAATTTTGAGCATCCTGCAGCAAATACATCAGATGAAGTGGTTTTTTTGTTTGTTTTTTGATGCATGCTGCTGATCCATGACCACATCTATCTTTGAATTCCTTAATATCTACGTTCAAGAATCAACAAGAACTAGCAGCACAAAATTCGTACCTGTGGGGTGAGATTCCTCAGCACCAGCCAACTGCTGGTCCTGTTGGAGCTGTCAGTGCTCCAGGTTGTCCCCTCTGAAATACAAATGTAGACAAAGCCAAATATTATGTATAGTATTAAGTGTTTTAAATGAAAACTATCAAAGTAAATTAGTAGAGTGGCAGAGTTTTTTTTTTCATTCAACACTCATATGACTTCATGTAATGAAAAGAAAGTTTGAGGCAAAGGGAGTATGTGAGAGAAATCTCAAAGTGAAACTGTTCAAAATATAATTTCCCTGTTAAACCATTTGTGTCAAACCACTGCAATCTGTTCAAACAAGTCATGTCAAAACAGGTTCATATGTACGATGTTAGAAGGAAGCCTCTCACAGAGTCAGTAAACCTCAAAATGTCAGTTTGGCAGGGTGTGTTCACACAAACCTTCTTATGGTGAGTGCTGTGAGCGCGAGGTCGCAGCTGTGAACTCTGCCACACCTATGCGTCCTCAGTGATGTCTGTGTTTGCTGGGTGTGAGATGTATCACGGAAAGATTGATATATATTATGTTGTGTTCCCTTCGGAGAAAGTTGCCTTCAATTGAAGGCGTTGCTGAACATTTTTAGATTTATTCTCTGAAAATGACAGATGTTTTTAAACGGCTTTCAATTCTGTAATATCAAAAAAGAAGTTTTGATGTTTGTTTTGTCACAACTTAATGACTGAAGATTGTAATGATGTTAAAATATTTTAAGGAGATGTAGGATTCTGGGTGAATGGCATATGAGTTGGCGACTGAGATAGATTTAAGTCAGATTCATTCAGTAATTGTAATGGAAATTTAAAAAATGCACTGTGACTCAGAGGAGAGTGCTGACCAGAGGAGTAGGAGCCGCTCCAACCTTGGGACAGTCCCAGCGAGTTGCCGCCCCAGGTGGAGGAGGGCTTGTTGTTAGTGAGGCCAGGCGGGGGCCGGGAAGGTGCCGTGGTGTTGCGTGGCCCCTGAGGGACTTTCCACAGCTCATGGGACAAAGAGGCTTGGGTCTGGGAAATGGGTCCTGGGGACCAGGTGGACTTCATGTCGGACAGTTTACCTATACATGGAGAGAGGAGGGGAAGATAGAGGACAGTTAATAGAAAATCTATTAAAGGGTGTGGTTGTAATGTTCCCACTAGGTTGGTCGACCAAATTCACAAACAAAGCAGTTACTTATCTGGACAAATAAAAGTAAGTGTGAATAGAAACCCAGAAAAAGTTTGTGACTGAGAACACAAAGAGTTATTTCAGTTACAACTACCCCTGTTCTGGAATTATGTGGAAATGTTTGAACATGCAAAAAGTAGAAGAACTGTGTCTACTAAGTAGGGATCTGACATTACAGTAAATCTTCTATCTGAAAGCACACAAAAACACACACATACACACACACATACACACAGGGGGTGTAAAAAATAGTCTTGTTTAAAGGCACAGAGAATAATTTTAGGTGGGACGTGGGGTAAGAAGGGTGATAAATATGGGTCAGAGTAAGGCTGGGTAAGGTGAAGGGTAAGTAGGGAGCCTAAGACAGGGTTGTATTAAGGCTCCCATTTGTATCAGGAGAGGTTTTAAAAAGTCCACACATGGAAGGAAGATACTTTGGATGAGTACCTGAGCTGTCTCCATCAGAGGACGACAAACTGAAAGAGCTAGAGTAGCCACTGACGGGCCAGTCACTGCTGGTTGGAGGCACAAAGCCATTCTGAACTGGAGGGGCTGGGGAAGTGGCTATATAGTCATATGGGTAGCAGTGTTGTGACGAGAGATTGAGAGAAAAAAAAAGTTCATGTATGCATCAGTACAAGCACATGACATTGGGGCGGGTGGTGTAGACTGTAACATAGGTCAGCTTGTGTAAGTGAACTTATTCTCATCTGATTTTACACAGCATGTTTTTGGTTTTGGGGATACGGATTGTCTTAAATTGACATTTGCAGTCTTTTCATACCTCCATTCCTGTCCCGCAGGAGGTATCGATTGACGTCATGGATGTTGGTGTTGATGGTGGGACCGCTGGAGACACTGCCAGGAGTCATGTTGGGGTCATTCTCAGGGTCGATGTTCTGAAGGCCCTTCCATGGCACACCTGGGCAGAACTCTGAGGGCGCAAAATAAAGCGCTTAATGAAGAGTAAAAAAATGTAATAAAAGATTACTGAAGACAGTAATCTTTTGTATTTGGTATAGTATTATTATTATAGTATTTGGTTTAACTTAAGTTTTTTAGGGGCTCTAAAAGTCATTTATTTGCATTTTGTCCTCACCTGGGGGCCAGTTAATGTTGGTCCCGTTGGAGATCTTTTCATTGGGGCTCTTGCCCTGGCCCCAGCTGTCCGGGGGCACCAGGGTGCTGGTGGGGGACTCAGAAGTGGACATCATATTGTAAGGGCTGTACGAGTCCTCCAGCTGGGGAGGTTTCCCAGGGGGGGCTAGGGTAGAAGTTGCAGAAATGGCACCTTATATACACAAAGACAATTTAGAGAATAAATAGGGATTAGTTTATAATGAGGGCAAAATATAAGAAACTACTGTGAGGTTAATAGTTTTTATTTAATTATTATATATTACATAAAAATGCACAAAGAAAAGACTGATGAGACCTCAAGTATTGTGATGAAAAATTCTAGTGAGAAAAAGCTAGTGTCACTTATTGAGTTTCTCATCTATAAACAAGTTCCAGAGGCTCAAGTGTGTGTATTGTACAAAGTCTGTATAATGTGTACGTTTAAGTGGCATGGGTGTGCATGCCTGCTTATGTTTTTATTCAACATACCATGCTTGTTGAGGTTGTTCTCCATGTTCGAGGAGTTGCAAGAGAGGCTGTCCATGGAGTTGGAGTGTGTCCACTGGGACAAGCGGGATTGGGGCTGAGGGGGTTCCTTCAGGGACAGACCCCCAACCTCCATGCAGTTTACATTCATGTTTGGATTCAGTCCAGCTGCACAAATACAGTAAAGAAAATCTTAATTTAATTATGGCATAGCAAGTCAGTTCAGTATTTTATCCATTCACAAAATCTAGTAAAAACAGTTCAAAACAAAACAGGAACAATTTCACATTTAATTCCACTTAAGAATTGTTCTTTGATCCTTTTTCATATCAATCAAACTTTCTTCATACAATTTGCATGCCATTCAAGGTAACCACAAGTGATTTATGAGACAAAATACATTTAAAAAGGATGTAGAGACTAATTCATATCACTTGGATTAAAATTAAGCATTTTCCAAACTTTCGAGACTTTGTACAAACGCTGATTCAATGAACTGTAGGTGGCCACACTGTATGGTAGGAGTAACAAGCAAGCAACATTTTGTCAGATTCACACGGTTTTATTCCCCATCCCAGACTCACAGAGAGGGTAGGTACTGTAGGCATTGGGCGAAGACGGCGGCTCTTTGGTGTGCAGTGTGTCGGTGAGGCCCGGAGCCTGGTGTGGGCCTGTGAAGGGGTCGAGGGTTGATTTTCCAGTGCCAGGGCCTCCAGCAGGGCCACCGGGAGGATGCAGACCAGCAGAGGAGGAAGAGGAGGAGGAATGAGAGGGAGGTTGGTGCTGCTTCATCAGCAATGCTTGGTACAGCTGACGCTGGTGCTGCTGGATCTGTTGTTGCATGTTTGTGATTGTTCGTGCAACCTGGGAGAGATGAGAAATAGTGTCAATGCATCATTAAGAGACTCTTTGGGCAATAAGGGGAAGGAAAACAAGACAGATTGGTAATATTATGTGGTTGCAAAAGCAAGATGGATGGAAAAATACAGAAAAGATAGAGAAAGAAAGAGGGAGCCAGAAGGAAAAACACTTGAGGGTAGAAGGGAAAGGCTATGGGAAATAAGAGGATGAAAAGTACATGTTCACAACAGGATCCCTTCTTTAAACAGACCTACTCTTGCTGCAGGCTGCTGATTCAAAAAATTCAAAAGTGGAGAAAAAACTCACTCCTTTTTGCAAAAGGCTGACTCATGTACAATGAGAACTAATCTGTTCTGATGCAAATATCTTAAAGTTTGAGCAACACCTGTTTTTATGTTTTGTTTTAGAGGTTACTATGGGAACATGTGAATTTGTTGAGAAAAAATGAAGTTGTGTCAGTGTTTTGTGTCAGGGATCACATGAACCAACTCAAATAAAATGAATGACCTCTACGATCATACTTTTGTGGGTGTAATGATGGGTTGTGTTGACTCACTTGCTGCTCTTGTTGTCTAATGGGGCCAGAAACATTTCGTTGCGCCTGCATCATCTGCTGCTGGATCTGTAAACGCTGGTACGCCTGAAAGAAGGGAACCAAAAGTACAATTCAGTGATAAAAAATAAATTCAGCTCTGATGTTTCAAAAGGACACATTGTTAATTCTTTGTTGGATTGTGAGTCAATATCAGAAATTACATTAATAAAAAGTAACATCTAGACATTAAAAAGTCAGACATATTTTGGTTTCATCTCCATTTGCCTGGATCTTTACAAAAAAGTCCACAATACACATTCTCATGTACATGCTGTGCTACAAGTTAAGATGGAAAGAGAGTCACCATTTGCAGTTGCTGAAGTTGGTACAAGAGAGTCATTTGTTGAGGGTTTATTGGTGAGGTTAAAAGTGCAGGATTCAGACCAATGTTTTTTGCTGCAAACTGCAAGAGTTGTGCTTGGACCTGGGGGGAAAGGGAAGAATGGGCAGGCAGAAAGAAGATATGACAAATTAGTCACTGCAAATCATAACAAAAAAACAAAAACAGCTTCTGGCAAACTAAAAACATCTACATAAATGTTATGAGCCATTCATTTTTAATATAATATTTTATTATCCAGCCACAGTCAAATAGTTAGGGGGACAGTTTTAATAGAATGTGAAGAATAGCAGAGGGATGAAGCATGCAGTTAGAGAAATCAATATTTACAAGTTTGAGTGTCAAATTGTGTTCTTTGGTTATGGGACAAACAGTAAAATCTGCAGCTAACTTTTACCTGGTCCTGTGTGTTATGAACCAATGTAGGTCATGTTACACATCCTGTCTGTACATCATGTGTGTATAACTACCTGAGGGGAGAGACACTGAGGCACTTGAGCACGTAGACTAGGCTGGGAGGAGCTGAGAGGTGGCACTGGTGGCTGAGGAGGCGGCTGCTGCTGCTGCTGCTGCTGCTGCATGGCCCGGGTTTGTGCTGCTCCACTACTGCCAAACATTCCACTGGGTATCTGCAAGTAGGAGTCATAAAAGGTTGAATTCTTCAAAACCTCCATATTAATTTAAATTACTGAAGCTATTCATAAGAGCTGAGCCACTGAAGTGGGAAAAGAATGTGTGTTTTTCACCACTTCAGAAAACAGTTACAGAATACCCCAAGGGAGCCAGTCATGGTTTGAGCATTCATCTGTCAATTTTTTCAGTTTTCAATAGATGAGTCCATCTCAATCAAATGAAAAAGAAAAATTCAACTGCACTCAAAAGCCAAGTATGGGTCGATACTATCCAAAACCACATCACAAAGCAGAGTCTGAAAAACATTTTTCAAAGCACGTATCCTCAAGGTCTAACTCCACAGTACATCTTCTGCACCAAACTACTGTATATACTAAACATTAAATAAAAGAAGATTCTGACTTTTCAAATGGCCAAAAATAATTAGCCTGTAAAAGGTGGCTTCATCCACACTTTAAATTCCACGAGAGGATTCAGTATACAAAGAAAAGACACGTTTTAAGTGCTTTTGTTTGAGCTTCAAGGACATACTGCAGTTTATCTGGGCCATGGCTGCCTCTGGGGGTGATATTTGATAGAGCATAACTATTTGATTTCAGTAGGCACTTCAGGCAAGGTCATACACACATAAGTGAGCAATAGATAAGTGGAGATTTGATGAATGAAAGAATGTATGGGTAGAGTGGTGTATGTAAAACAAATTCAGTTAATCTGTTGCTGCCATCATCATATTGTATAAATTTAAATCCTGTATGAGGGCATTAAATTGTATGCATTTACAGTGTGACAAACACATACTGTTGATCACTACCAAACCTACTTACTGATGAAGGTTTGGTGGTGAGATCTGTTACGATATTCTACTGCTAATAAGAGCAGCTGCTAAAAAAAAGTCCTCAAATGTCTAAATTCTTACATTTAAATTGTGGACCCCAAATCATGTGTATCAATGTTGAGGGTGAAATTTTGCACATTTATTCATTAAAACAGAGGAAACTAAAATAAGCACTGCATAAAACATTTTGCTGTTCAATATATCATCCCCAAATCCCTACAAACTCAACAGTGTTAGATGGAACAGGAACAATGGATTATTAAGCGTCACAAAGGTAGTTTTTACTGCAGTTTTATTCAATGTATTACATTATACTGTGTTTGTTATAAATACCTCCTTTTCTAATTCAAGTTCTGTGACAGTGTGTAGTGTTACTGTGTGTATACAATGTGCTACCTGCTGTCTGTTCAAGTTTTGCATGGCCAACCCCGGGTTGCCCTGTCCCAGACCCTGCCCAGGAAGGCTACTGTTGGCCAGGGGGAGCTTCAGGCTTGGGGAAGGCAGAAATGGTGATGGGGGGGCATCATCTGACAAAACACCATCCTGGACCAGGGCAAAACAAAAAAAACAAAAAAATAGACAGGGGAACAAAGAGATAAGAAAATAGCATTAATCATAACACTGTACCAAAATCAATTATTCAGTGAGTGAAGTTTAGATTAAAATCTATGGTCCAAATCATCATAATTTTACCTTTCATCGTAGCATGCATTAAAATAATCAATAGGTAAAAAAAGACAAATGCCCAAACAGATAAAAAAAACAAAACCCAAGCACAGACCAAAGTCCAAGCAAAAGCAAATGTATCACTGTGTTTGTGTTTATATTTTTATAACTACACCTCCAGAAAATGTTTGGAAAAGGCCTCAGCGCTGGTCAGTTTGATGTCTTACCTTGTCAAGAAAGGTGTTACGGTCAGAAGGGTCTTTGGAGAGTGCAGAGGGCCGACACACCATGGGCTTGTTCATGCCGTTGCTGTAATCAGACATGCTCATTCCCCGCTTGTCCAGGTCTGTCTTCTTCTCCAACAGGGCGCCTGGGAGCAAAAGGAAGAAAGTAGATTAATTATGAAGTCTTGATAAAGACACTCACTGCAAAATAAAATCAAATGATGGTTTGGGGTAAGTCATTTTAAATGTCCTTTGGGTATGCTGGTATTTGACAGCAAGTAAAATCTAGTATTTATTTACATTATATACTAGATTCAGTATGAAAAGTAAGGTTTGGTGATATTTCCAGTTGATTTGAGGTGAAATGTTGCAAAAAATGAAATTCTTACTTACATTTTTGAAAGCAAATTCGTTGTGCATTTGTGTTTTCACTTAAAGCACCTCGTGCATTTACAATATAAACATAAGGACACATATGCTACACAAAGATGTTGGGGGACTTACTCATGGCCTGGTCAAGATTCATGTTGTTGCTCTTCAGCGCCTCCTCAGCAGGGTCTCTCTGTAACACATAAATAACATAAGCCTGTCACTGACCATAGTTTGATTGCATCATCATGTATCTGTACCCTGTACAGTAGAAGAAACCGTATTCACACCAAATCTTAGAAGTTTACAGAGAGGCATGATTGTGGCCTAGTTGGGTAAAAAACTAGAAAGAGATGTGCTTAAAAGAAAGTGCGTCAGTGAAGGAGCGTCTTCCTAAATATATGGCCACGTACCGGAAAACCCATGTCAGTAAGCTGTTTGATGAGACGGTTCATGATCCAAGCCTCGTCTGGCTTGTTGCAAATTTTACCCTGAAATCACACAAGCAAAATATACAAATATTGTTTTTAAATGACAATATTTCCATCCATTACCATCTGTCTGTATATTTTTGGTAAGGGTCAGGCTGTTTTTTCTAACCTTGCTTGGGCCCTTCTTGGGGCCATTGCTCCAGGAGTTGCAAGAAGAGCTGCTCTCCTGGGAGGTGGGACTGTTCCACATGTCCCCATCCTCTGCATCCCATTGGCTAGTGGACATGACCATCTCCTCTCCTCCATTTCCCCAGCTATCTTGCATAGATTTGGGGCCTGAGAAAGATGACGTAACATCAAAGATGGCAGGAAAAATAGACAGGTTTCAAGATGAAAATAAAAAGTGTGTGCTACACCCTATATGGACCTTGAGAAAAGGCAAGCCATTTCAGAGAGTGAGCAGATGTTGATTTTCAACCTGAACACTTGGTGCCACTGTTGCCATATGACACACTGCATTTCCCCCACAACTCTATAGTTTCTGACATTTCAAACCAACAGTGCAAACAACAAAGACCTACTGAGATGTGGAATTGCTTTAATCACTTCAGCAGGATTTTAAAAAATCTTCAGAATTTGCACAAATGTTTCATAGTGGAACCGAGTGGCACCAATGGACACAACTGATAACTTGAAAGCTATGTCAAGGTGGCAATTATGCTGACAGGCTGAAGCAGAAAGGCACTGCATTGTATTAATCTTCAAAATGCCACACTAACAGTACAATAATTATGGGATGCTTGTGCACTTTACATTGTGTGGACTTGTACACCAGCGCAATCTGTAACCAACCTGCTCTGTGTCACTGTTTGCTATGCAGGTATAGCAGCCAAGAGGGGTGTAAAAGCTTAACAGATGGCACTGAACATAGTCCTGCATCTTAATAAATGCAGATTTACCATGGCTGACCTCATGCATCACTGAAAATAATTTTCGTATTTGGGTATTACCTGGCTTACAGGGTGCAGGACCTGGGAGTCCATTGGCCCTCCCATAAGGTCCATTGGGCTCATGGCCACCGTCTCCCCATCCTGAGGGCTTACCCCAGGCCGAGGTGCCATTGTCCACTGTTGATGTTGGAGCTGCTGGCTCTCCCCAAGCAGGCTCTGACTTGGGTTGAACACTGGGAAGCTCTCCCCAACCTGCAAAATAGATGTGAATGAGTAAGAATTCTAATTGAATTTCAATGAACTTTCATTCTTATAGTCCAAGCAAATAACTGAGAAACACTGAATTGTTTGAAGCTACTCAAATTTCATATGTGTTTTGTTTTCAGGTCGCAATGAGGAACTGCAGTAACATGTTAATAAGAGATTAGCAGTAAGCTTGTCTCTTGACCAGCTCAGTCTGCTTCGTCCGGGCGGCTGTGTGTGTCTATTTTTGAGTGTGTGCGTGTGTGTATGAATGTGGAAGAGCAGGAGATGGACGAAAGCAGCAGCTAAGGCCAGTCTCTTCCACTGCAGCTATTCTGTCTCCTTATGCATTGGCTTTAGTAGGGGTGGATGATTAGGTATAATTGTACTCATCATAAATGTTGTCCTTAAGCAGTCATGATGATCTTTAGTAGTTGTAGTGTAAATGGCAAACAGCAGGGGGCAGTGGCATCATTTATATATCAATTGGTGGAATGCTGGACATGGACGTTGTGCTATGTCTGTATATATATGGCCTTTGTCTTCACAAGACTTACTTGAACTGATTGTAGGACTAATTTAAGCTTGCTGGACAGTTCTAACTAAGTATGCGTGACCATTAAGAGGCCATCAGTATTCAAGATTCAAGATTCACATTCTGAGACAATCTGCTTAATAATAATTGAGAGAGAATTCTTTTAAAGAACAACCTTTGAATGGAATAACCATTGTTGGCAACAAAGCTTCTTACTAATAATTTAGTCACTTAATCTGTTGATGAGTGAAAACAACTCTTATAATCATGACCGTGTCTACAGCTTTATACCATTTAGTATGTCTTTTGCATTAGTTTTGAAAAGATTAGGAACTTTTTTTTTCTTCTTCTTTTTAATTTTTTTTTTTTTAGCATTTTCAGAATATCATATGTTACTTCAATTTCAATTAACATTACAATTTGAAATGTTTAACAGTGTTACCTGGGTTGGCGAGGGGGGGTCTACCCTGGGAGCCAGCACCTGGATGTGAGGCACCATTGTTGGGTGATCCATTGTTGTTGTTTCCATGGTGTTGTGGGTGAGTTGAGGGTTGGCCATGTTGAGGATGATGGTGCATGTGGTGAGCAAGATGATGATTGTTGTTGCCATGCCCAACAGAGTGATTGTTGGGGATAATCACTCCACCATTCTTACTGGGAGGTGGGCCACTGTTGCCTTGGTTATTAATAGCATTGTTGCGATCCCACATGTTGACAGTCTTGTTGTAAGATGTGGGATCACCCCAGGTCGATGTTCCATCGTCAATCTCCATTTTTCTGCGGATGGAGGGGGGGGACGGCTCTTCCCAGCCAGTGGGCTCCATGCCCTGGTCCTGTTTGCTACCACTGCCCCAGCTTGATGTGTTCTGCTTCACAGAACCTGGACCAGCCCATGAACCAATGCTACCGCCTCCTCCGCTGCCAGTGCTGCTGCTGCTGCTGCTTTCCTGGGGTTTGGAAGAGGCCCAGCCTCCCTGCACTGGGCCACTGGTACGTGGAGTCTCCCCCCAACTACCATTATTCACAGTAGGAGCTGGCTTACCCCAGCCGCCTCCTCTACTTCCTCCCCTGGGGCTTTCCTTCCATCCACTACTTCCTCCATTCCCTCCTTCTCCTTCCCACATACTGGAGGATCCATTGTTCTTGATCTCTGCCTCTCCCCAGTCCCCAGTGCTGGAGCCATTGGAGCCCCCATTGCTGTTGTCCCAAGCACGGGAGCTTTTGGAGCCCTCTCCCCAGCTAGTGGGTTGATTTTTCATCAGGCCATCATCCCAACTGGGTGTCTTTTCCTCAGAACCCCAAGATGGCGTACCTCCATTTCTAGGACCAATGGCAGGCAAAGGGTCTCCCCACCCACTGGTAGTGCCATTCTGGGCTTTGCTGAGGGACTGTGGGGCATCCCGCCATCCTGATCCAGTCTGGATTGGCTGAGGTGGTGGGGCTCCCCAGCTAGAGGACGATGATCCTTCATTATCACTTTTTCCTCCAGACCCAGGCCTCTGACTAGGGCCGATATTTGGGTTGATGGTACCTCCATTGGTGGATGAGGGTCCACCATTAGAGCTGGAGCCTCCTAAGGTGTCGGAGATACTATTGCTCTTCCCATCATCAGAGTTGGCTTCTTCCATCTCCCAAACAGTGTTCTGTCGGATGGGGGTCTGTCCCCAACCGGTGTTACTCAGCACCTTAGGGTCCAGGTCCTGCCGGGGTAGCAAAGGGGTTAAATCCATGCTGGGGGACCTGTCTCTGTTGTGGGATCGACCATCGCTGCTGTCCCCACTACCCTCGCTTGCTGGGGCTGTTGCAGACTGCTGGCCCCATGAGCTAAGTTGTTGCTCTTGGCCTGAACCAGAACTACCAGCATCTACTGAGTCCCAGCCTTTAGATGCCTCACCAGAGGATTTCCCCCACTCACCCCAGCCACCACTTTCACCACCCCCACCACCACTGCCTTGGCGACCCCAGGCAGAGAGGCTTCCAGAAGGAGTTGAGTCCCAGCCTGAAGCCTTGGGAGAATCAGCTGCCTTGGTTTCTCCACTTCCCCATACAGAGCTGCCTGTTGTGTCCCCATTGAGTTGGGATGATTCAGTGGGTGACTGGCCTCCCCAGCCAGTTAACCCATGGATTGGGCTCATAGGCTCCTGGGTTTGCTGCTGTTGATTCATGTGGTTTGGTCCATTAGAGTCAAGGTTAGCAGGTTCTATATTGAAGGACAAGCTTTTATTGGTTGAAGGGTGTTGTTGATCATTTTCGTTAGCACTTATCATGCCAACCCAACCTCCTCCACCATTATCCGAGTCTCCCAGGCTCCCATTTCCAATGTTTCCATTGCCATTAATACCTGGAGGGAGGGATGGGGAGTTTGACACCCGATTGGGGCCAACACCACCACCTCCACCACCCTCGTGGCCAAGAACTGGCCAGGCAGATGGATTGGCATTGGGATTGAGGTTCAAGTTAAAGTTGGGAGAGCCCCAGTTATTTGGTGCTGCTATTCGGCCATTATTCATTCCATCTTGTTTCCCATCTGAGCCCCAGCCTCTATTACCAGCTAATGTGTTGGCTGACCCAGGTCCCGTCATCATGTTATTGTTAGCTTTGAGAGAGGAGTAGTGGGCCTGCTGGCCTGCGGCACCTGTGGCCATACTCAGAAAACTACTACTACAGATGGTAGTGACAGCACTGGTGTCTTGATTAGAGCTAGCTGAGCCCAAGGGGCATTCTGGTGCTGCAGGGTGGCTGGGGTCACTGCTGCTGCTGATTGAGGGCCAAGCTTCGGTGTCACTTTCGTCAATAATCACTTTGTCCCAGCGGTTGGCACTGGAGGTGCTGTCAACTGGTAAAGAGGGTCCCCAATGAGGTGTCTCATACTGAGCAACAGGGCCACTCTGGAGGGAAATGTCTGAGGAGAAAATGAGAAAAAAGAAGAGGGTTTCAGACTAAGAGGAAAAGAGGAATACAACACATGAAGTAGGTGAAAATTATGATTTAGTCATAATCAAAACATGCACAAATTAAATAAACAAGATATTGAATGACAGGAGGAGAGATAAAAGGGAAAAAACAGAAATCAAATGAGGTAGGAAAAGGAGGGGGTGGGTGGGGAGAGAAAGAATACATTAAGTTAGGCTAAGGAACATCATGTAATACAGGCCTGTTAGTCCTGTGGACCAGTTTTATCTTCTTGGTTGGTTAATGCTTGCTATCAGACTTGACAGGATGAGATGGGAACACACTTGCATGTTTCACAATCCAATACAATCAGGATGCACAGCCAAGCGTGCTACATGTCATATCAGCTATAACATATCCATATATCCTTCCCCTGGTGCAGTCAGCCAAACAAAAATGGGGAGATGGAGCCCTCACATTCTTTTCTTTGCCCATCCTTCTTTCCTCCTCTCTTTATCCTCACTTTTCACTTAACTTCCTTCGTCATTTCTCTCAAACTCTCTTCCTCTTCCCTCACTGTCTTGTTTTGCCCTTTACTTCCTTCTCACTCTCTAATTAGCCTTATCCATAATATCTTCCCTCTCCTCCCCCTTTTCTCTCTCCTTCCATGTTTTGTCTCTCACATTGTGCCCCCATCTCTTTCCTCACCCTTTAATTTCTCACACTCTTCCTTCTGCTCTCCTCTAACACCCAGCAGTGAGAGGCCCATCAGTCTCCATCGTGGCTTCGCTGGCTGGGGCTGTGAAGGGAAGCCCAAGTGGAACGCGGCTCATTTATTGGAATGAAACCAGGATGGCTTCTCATCCATCACTCCCTATGCTTCGCCACGCCTACTCCTCCTCCAACTGCACTGCACTAAGAAAGCACAGAAAACGTCTTCCAATTGTGAGTGTGACTCTTGGCTTCTCACAACCTGCATACATAATACTGTATGTGCATGTGTTTCTGTTGTTATCACAATCTGGGAAATGAGGATTGCATGTAAATCTTGTCCTACTATTTACAAGCCTTTACGCATGATCTGCAAATTTAGTACCTCAGTACCAAAAAACAGCATTTTTGACTATTCTGTAATCAAAATGGTACCACACACGGGCAATTTCATTAGGCACAAAAGCATCCCATCTGAGGGGGAACTAATAATAGACTGATTAGATACTGTAAAGGGGTAATCAATCAGGGAAAGGCAGCAAATCAATGATCTTATTAATGCTAGAGAGTGAGAGCAGGGAGGCTATCGATCCAGCATGCAAACATCCTAACCGCTAGGCAAGCCTCTTGTAATGAACTAAAAACCCACGAGAATTGCTATGAATCTCTGCAGCACACAGGCAAAACAAGCCAATAACGCCTGGAGTAATAAGGAAAATTAATTTGGATTATGAAATTGCCAAAATGTGTACATAAAAGCTAGACATTTATCTTATGGGTGGACAATGCAATGAAATCATTAAACGGTAGTTATGTTACGGCACTTAAAGTACTGAATGAAAATATACAAGCCCAGTAAGCTTTCAGGGTTACTGCAACACATTAAATATGAACAAAGTGCAATGCCAGACCATATGCAACACAAGCAATCTTTTTTTAAGCATAAGAGGCCTAATAGACAATTATACAGCTTTGGCTAGCCTCCTGTACAACTGCAGTAAGCGTGGCTCACTAACCTCAGTACTAATTACTAATTATAAGACGCAGACTGAGATTGTAAAATACTTGCCTTGTTTTGGTCATTAAGCTGCCATGGCTTCTATTACTCTGTCTCTAATTTCCATCATTTTTGTTGCCGTGATTTCCATAACAGCTATAAGTTATCCATCATGAGATAATGACCCAATGGTCAAAACAATCCTGTCATATAAGGGAAAATACCATTTGTTTGAGGTGTGTGGGCACACACAAAAATACTGACTGTTATGTGGCTTTAAGATACTGTGCAAACGCCACAGAGTGGCTGTGAGTTTCCATCTGAACACACTTATCTCCACTCTCCAGGCAGCCTTATCTCACAGGGTCGTCATTCTGACGACACACATACACCCACCAAAACTACGCCACAGCCAGTTTGCAATCAGTTGGACAAAAAAAAAAAATTAAATTAAACATCGGAACAAAAGAGACCCCTCACATCTGCTCTAACAGTGCCAATTTTGGAAGGAAAGTTATAAGTTGTTCAAACTTAAAAACACGTCAAGCCAAGGCCTAATAATAATTGTGTAAATGTCCAAGTTAATGACAGAATGGATCCAAAAATTATTCAGGTAGAAATTGCCCGATGCCCGAAAATATTGCAAGTTAATATGGCATTAAGGAATTTTTTTTTTGTCTGAGCAGAGCACAGCCACAGCCAGAGCACAGCCAAGAAGAACAGAGGCTGTGGTCACAGGAAAATTTTATTCAGTCGACCCCTAACCCACACCATCTTCCTCTCTCCCTCCGTCTCTCCCTGTCTCTTTGTCTCAGTCTGATTTGCATATGTTTCCTGAGGAGAGTAAAATTAGGTCTGATGATAAAACCAAAAGGAGAGAAAAAAGGAGTGTGCGTTGCATTGGATGGAAAAAGGGGTCAGTCAGGGAGAGTGTGAGAGCGAGTGGAAAAATACCTAAGGAGAGGTGCACCAGTGTCACTCTCAGAGTGCTTACACATATCCATGCCAGGGTGACGAAAAAGCAGACATCCTCTTACTATGACAGCAGCAAGTTACTCAGTAAAATACAAAATCACCACCACACCAATATACTGCTCTTACTGGGTGACTGAATTGTATCTTGAACCTACACAATGTGCAGTATGTAAATACTTTTGTGCAACTGTGGGCAATGGAATATCTACCTCAACAAAAAAAGGACACCATGTTCTCAGCAAAAAGTACTTATCGCGGGGCTATTATATTGGATTGCATTATACTGTACATGTGCCAATGCTGTTGTGTCGGCCTCTGTAAATGTGTACACGTGTAGACTAATGCAAAACAGCCTCTTTTTCCTTTCACCTCAACATGTCTTAGTCGTTCCCCTCTCAAATCCCTCCCCAGACATTCCAGCAGAAAGGTCTTGCTGATTCTTGGCAAAGAAGTGATTTGGCAAGGGGAGACTAAAGCAAGCTGAACATGAAAAAAGGGGAACAATTATTTCCATCCACCATTTGCAATCATGTGTCAGTAATGTGGTGCTCTCATTTTGGTTGCAATTAGGAGGGCAGTCTTTGATTACTCGTTGTGAATAAAAGGCGTTAAAAATAAAAAACGACAAGGCCCTCTATGGTTCCACAGGATTCCAACAGGGAGCAATGCTGCCTTTTTGTGTCCATGTGCATTCAAGACACAGGCTTGCTCTCTAAATAAAGGCTGGACTACCTCAAAATAAATGATAATTTCCTAGTGATGAGCACACCAGCCGAGCTTGTGCTTAAAAGGAGGCGAAATTAAACAACGGCTAAAAAACATTGAAACTGTGAAGCCAGCTTGCCAGAGTTGAAGCAGATACATGGAAGAGATGAGCCTCTGATAAGGACACGAGCTGCCATCATAGAAATGGGCAGGTAGCCAAGAAATAAATGCCTCCCCTCTACTTTGAAAGGATGGCTGGGTGACAGAAGCACGAGGGAGAGGGTGGTAAGGGAGAGACAGAGGAAAGTCGGGGGGGATGGGGACGGCACTTGCAATGTCAAGGGAAAAGAAAGGAAGATGGTGAGAAATAAAGCATGAACAGACCAGGAGAGATGTTTGTAGCAATAAACATAATCTTTAGTTCAACTGGGAGCCTAAAGACTACATTAAGTTTTCTCGCAGAACACTGTGGGGCGACAATCCATCAGAACCAGAGCAAGAGGGGACGTTTAACAGTCTTTTGTCCCCAAATAGACTCTCTATGTCTCTCTTTGAGGGGTGCTTTATACCCACTTGGATCAAAGACGACAAGTACTTGTTTTTCCGGAAGCAGAGAGAAAAAAAAGAGTGAGGGAATGGTCACAGGAGGGTTTAAAAAGCTCATCATTCATGTCTGTTTACCTCTGCTGAGGGAAGACAGAAAATAGGAGAGTGAGACGATGGTGACTCCTCCGGTTTCCCTGACAGAAGCCGGATTAATGAGGCCACCAGGGGGTTCTCTCACTTGTGTGCATATGTGTGCAGTCTAAGCACATGGGGCAATCTATACCTCCCCCGGCTTCATTAGAGCCAAGAAGTCTTGTGATTATAAAATGATTTTTTTTAAAAATAAATACAAATTACCATGATTTAAGAGGCACTCCAGTTCTTTACATCTTAATGGTACTATGTGTGAAAAAGTAGACCTGTATTAGCAAGAAATGGTGCTTGAGGAACATTAGAAAATTGTCAAATGTTTTAAAAAGACAAAGCCATATTTTAGTGTCTGCTTTACTAAAGAAGACCATTTTTAAGAATGAAAAGGCTTTTAACTTAAATAAGATAAGCAAAAAAAACAAACTGCTTTACCTGCAAATGAAAAGGGCCCAAATGAAAGGGTCAAGTGTTTTAGCAGCACCCAGCAGAGTGCCTTCTGGCTACATGCTCTGTCTGGGTAACCAGCAAACAGCTGTTGGGCTTCAGTTCCCACACTTTTAAGAGACCCCCACTCTAGCACCTGCTACTGGAGAGGCTGTCGGGACGGCTGCTGGCTGCTCCGGACTACTTAATGGTCCCCAGTCAGCTGGAGAGACGAGGATGATGGGTGCAACAATGGAGGGAAAGGGGGCAGGGGGTCTTGGTCTGGTTTTTGGGACAATTAAATGGGAGACTGGAGGTTGCGTGGGAGTGGTGTGAATGCCCTTAAATCTAAATGGGGTGGATTCAGACCTTTTGGATGGGTGCTGTGTGTGGATAGCCTGCTGGAATGTTATATATCACAAACACGTGTGTGTGTGTGTGTGTGTGTGTGTGTGACCATACCCCTTTAAGTTCTAAGCCAGATGGCCTGCAGTGCAGACACAGATCTGAGAGGACACAAATAGGTCGCATTTGTATTTTCTTACTGCTGCACAGTCGCTGCATCTACGTGCATGTGTTAGCGTTTGAATGTGTTTGTGTTTGTGAAAAATAGCTGAGTGAAAGAACCAAGACAACAGTACATCCCTTTGGGCCACAATAACCTCACTAGAGAGGTCAGAAATGTGTCCATTCCTTTGCTTACAGTCCCACTGAGGAAGAAAACTTCTCTCTGTGTAGGCAGGGTGCCATGAATTATACATAACACGATACTGTGATTTTGAGAAAAGTTTTGATACATAAATTCAGAAAAAGCTATAAACTGCACTCTGATCGAGCAAGTTAAAATAGAGAGTAACAAATGTGTTTGTCTGTCAAAACTAGAATTAATGCATTAATTTGATTTTATTTTGGAACTCCATTGCAGATCCTTCCGATTTCTTCAAGTGCAAAGTAGTACATTTAAATACAATGTCCAGTCTCTGAAATCTGTGTGCCTGAATCATTGCAGCAACAAGACCCTTGCTTGAGGCTATTTGCTGGGCATACACGGAAGAGCTTGCTTTGAAGGGGGAAGCCCTTAGGGACGACATGGGAGGGGAAGTGGGAACTGAGAGGCCCTTGGGAAATGCAGTGTAAAGTAAGGGCCCAACAGGACAACAACTGTAGGGCAATAATAAAGACACAATAGGTTAATGCACTCAACCAGGGCGGCTTGACTGGTCTGTAGTGAAAAGGAAAAATACATTGGTTGGTCTTGAGTGAGGTCAGCCTGCAGCCAAATTTAGATCCTGGCCCACAGGAAATACAACAGAAAATGGAAGTTTCATCTTTTAAGCTAATAATGAATAAAAACAATGATAAAACAAAAGAGTCTCAATTATTAATGTCTAAATGTATGTGAAATGCTAGAAGAAACCAAGAAGCAGAGACTAGACGGAGCACACCAAGACCAGTTGCTTCCGTGATGCAGAGCTGACTGGATAGATATGCACCACAGCTGGTGCAGATTTGTTTGAGTGCCCCGTGTTCTCAAAGCATATGTTGAGTCAGTAATGAAAGACAGTACAGAGCAGCAAAGGAGCATCAATGAAAAGAAAGAAAGAGACTGAAAAAAAAGACAGAGAATAGAAACTCAACAAAAATGCTCTTTCTAGCTCCAGCTGAAAAACCTGAACATGATAACATTTTGTGTGTTGTGATACAGAGATATCCTCTCATCTATGTTAGGAGATGTGAGGACATGGTTTGATTTTTGTTGACAACACAAAAGCAGGAAAATCTTTAGAAGAATGCATGGGTGCTGAAGGAATAACACAAAATGCAGAAGTAATGATAAAAAAAATCTAAAAAACTTGTGTGTGCATGTGAATAGAAACACTGTAATGCCTTAGCTGAGAGTATATGTACTGTATAGTATAGTATATAATAAAAATAAATACACTCATGGCCATCCTTTCTCAACACATACAAATATAAGCATGACACCGCACAATAAGCACCGTAAGGCAGTTCCAGTATAAATGATCTAGGGGCCACTGGTGAGTTCATTAAAAAGCTACCAATGACAAAAGAGGTTTTAAGCCCTTTTTTCGCAGAGATCGTGTAACAGCGCTGCAACGAAGACCCTTCATTAAGCCGCCTTTGTTTGTTTACACTGAACAAAACAACGGATGAACATCACTGTTCCAGCGTGTGATTTTAAATAGCGAGCGCACAAAAAGCACGACGCATAACACAGCAGCGTGTCTTGTGGATTAACGCGGCAAAAACATTTACCTTCCCGATTATCTCGTCCTCTGCTGAGAGAGTGAGGAGCTCCCAGACGTTGCCCTGTTTCCCCAACTGGAAGACATTTTTGGGTGATTTTGTTCTGGTTTTCTTCTGCGAACTGCTTTTTAAGCCTTCTAGTTATGGTCCGCACACATAATACGTTGTAAAAGAGTCACTCCCAGGTCCTGCCTTTCCTCTTCGCACTTATACAGATATCTGAATTGGCTCTGTAACTAGCGCCGCTGCTGTGTCAGAGGTGGAACAACACAGAGGCCCCATTACGCCTTCACTGCATTTATACAGAAAAGTGGGGTGGAATAAAGGGGCACCAGTCCTGCATTGAAAAGGCTGTGTAAAAGGGGCTTTAGAGAATTAGAGAGAGAAAGAGAGAGAGTGTGTGTGTGTCAAGAAAAAGAGCAGCAGAGGCCTAACAACTGAATCATGTTCTAATTTAGACTAAAACATCTAAACAAGACCTTCTTTGGAAGCAGCTACCAGAACACTTTCAAGACAAAGGAAGAAAATCGGACGACAGGAGCAGCAGCCAATTGAAAACAGCTTCGATTTTAGCCTTAAATTTGAAAACTCAGAAAATAAGCTTAATGATGCACTCCCGAAAACTCTTAAGCCTTATTTCGAAATCCCAACATGTGAAATTTGTGCCATAAAATTTGGGAGAGTTTAAAGTTAAAATGACAACAGTTGAAGGACAATGTTAGATTTTAAGGACAATTCACAAAAGGAAATGCCATAAAATAAGCAGCCAATGTACAGCCAAATTGCACCAAAATGAAAAACAAATTCAAACTGAATGAAGTTTTAAGATGAGACAATTTGCACATAACCACAAAAGTGATGATATTAAAGGAAAACAAAAATTGTCTTCCAAGGTACTTTTTATACATTGGCACAAACCTGGTGGACGTTTGCCAGCAGTGGAAGTGACAGAGTTTGGAGTACTGCTGGTGGTAGTTGTAGAAGGCGAAGAGTAAGATGATGAGGATGAAGAAGAGGAGGAGAGGGTGAGAGCACTGAGGGCTCCAGCAGGCAGTGGCTGGCCTCTCTTTAGCAGCTGCTTGTGCTCCTGCTGGCGGAAGCGTGGAGGCACCTCTCTGGGTGGGTAGCGAGCACTGGCAGAGGACAACTGGCACTGCTGCTGAGGGGGAGTCTGAGTCGGGAGTTGGCTACTGGGAGAGGTGCGCTTGCCATTGCCAGATGAAGAGGAGGAGGAGAGGGGCAGCGTAGGGCTGGCGGGGTGGAGGTGGTGGGGTGGTGGGTCGAGACTGGGCTTAGCTGGAGCAGGCTCTGGCACTAGATGGATGCAATACACAGACACACACCCACAGAAAGAGACATACAGGTATTACGGTATGAAAGTCCGGGTTAACTCACAATTAGTACTAAATATGAAAGAAATTATATTGGGCTGAATACCGTCAACACACATATATACACATATACAGTACCAGTCAATAGTTTGGACACAGTTTCCCATCCACTTGAATGGGAAACTGTGTCCAAATTTTTGACTGGTAGTGTATATGTGTGTATATATATATATATATATATATATATATATATATATATATATATATATATATATATATATATATATATATAAATAGTAGCCGAAGAGTACATTTATGAAGTTCTGGTGTTGAAATATCTGTAACCCTCTAAACTGAGAAATTTAAGAAACATTAGTCTGCTTTAATTAGTTTCTTGGTAAGCCAAGTTTGTTTTAAATGTTACAATATTACTATATGAACTGCACATGATGTAATACCACAGAAAAGAGCCTTCATATCAAAGGTCTTTGAAGAATGAGCAGCAGACATTTTTGTTGTTGTTTTAGTTGGGTACAACACGTGTTCATGCATTCTCTGGAAATTCAATCTGTGTTTCATGTACAGTACTAAGCGGGTGTCAATACTTGAATCTGTCTCCACTGTATATTGGTGGGGACTACCCCTTTAAGTTAACTGCCTCGTGCAGCCTTTTGTAGAACATATGTTACTGGCCCAGACACACTATGAAAAGGTCATATTTATGTGCTGACTGAACACAGATGCACACACAAGTGCAGGAGGCGACTTCTTTCCCCTTCATTACACTCTCTTCTCTTGCCCTAACCTTCACACTTACACACACACACACACACACACAAACACACACACATACACACAGACACATAAGCTTCTTTTACACAGCCTGTTCGTGGCGGGACTGTTGTGTGGTTATTGCGCCTAACCATTCTGTATAAGACGTACAGAGGCGAAATGAGGGGGTTATTGTTCCACCTCTGGATGTGTGATGTGTGATGTGTGATTCTGCGCTGAAGGTGTAACAAAACATGCCACCTTTACACCATCATTGTGTTTACACAGAAAGTTCGGGGCGGAATAAAGACGCACTGGCCCAGCCTTAAAAAGGCTGTGTAAATCGGGCTTCAGTCAGCCTTTCCCAGACTGGCCTGCCATCTAGTTAAGCGTCAGTCTAGCGAGCAAACAAACAAATTGGCCTGGCTTAAGTCCCTACTCCATGTTGCATCAAGACCAAAGGAAAAAAAAATGCCTGACCTATATATACTGAATTTACTTACTGACACAGCTGAAGAGGATGGCTTTGCGAGTCACACGTATGTGTGTGACTTTAGGTGGAGAGGGAAATTGAACTAAATGTGGTAAGCAGTATTCTACCTCAGAGTTCCCTGCTGCACACATGTAGCTGCTTTCATAATGGCTGCCAATAGCTAACGACTTAAGATTTGCCAAAAATGTGTTGTTGTTTTTTCGGTCCATGGGTAACTGCTCAATGAACAGAGTTGATGATGTTTTCTATAGCCCCCGGATACATATGGCTGCTCTAACAGCTGAGGCTGCCCTCACTCAAGAGAGGGGAAAGGAGAGAGATGGGGAAAGGCACATAGTGTGTGTGTTGGGTGTGTATTTAAACCATGAAATGGAGTGAATTAAATGACACAGAAATCATTTGTTCATTGAAGCTTTAGTTTGCCAGTGTGGAAGTGAACTGTTCCTATATGCAGTCCTGTGCTGCAGTGCTGGCAATTAACCACACAGAGACAAGTGCGCACACACACACACACACCCACACACACACACACACACACACACACACACGCACACGCACACACACACACTGTAAAGTAAGGAAATTCAGTGCACAGAGGTATTCACTGTGTCTGCCAAGAGCTTGTATGAAAGCATGGCTAAAAACAGAGGCCCTATCCATGAGCACAACACTAATCCAGATGGCTGGCTACCTGCTAACACAAACTGTAGCGATATGTAGGAAACTCAAAATTTGCATTAAAAGACAATTCCAAAATACAACACCTCTATGTGGCAAGAATTATTAATGTCCAAGTATTTCAAGGCAAAATGTGGTAATAATGCTCTTTTTTCTTTCTTCTATTCAAACCCTTTACAGACACACAAACTTCCACAGGGGCAGAAACACCTGTGCACCTTTACATTTCTCTAGAAAACACCACTCATGAGATTTTAGTGAAACACATATGCAGAGAGAGGGGGGGAGGAAGAGAGAGAGAGAGAGGGAGAGAGAGAGAGAGAGAGAGATGGCCTGCCCCCTCCAGCAGTATCTGGCTGGCTGTTGGCTTGGAACTGCAGCTGATGACGCACATCTCTGATTAAATTCAGTTCAGCCTGCCTGATGCTGCCTCGACCAATCATGCAGCAGGGCAGTGAATACAAGCTGCCCTGCCCCCTTTTCTCTCCGTCTTCCCCACTCCATTTCCACCCCCATCCCCACCCACCTCTGTCTTCCCATTGCCAGGTTGCTCCAAAATGCCACTGCTCTCTCTCTTTCCCTGTCTCGGCTTGGTGTTCGCCGTTATTCTACCTCTGGGCCTTTATCCAGCTTGATCACTAATCTCTTGCATGTCTGTCTCTTTCCTCCCATGTCTCGTTTCAGTGTTGTTACTTTGCCATTTTCCTGATTCGAGTCCTCCATCTAACCATTTCAAGTCTGTCACCTCCACCCAACTTCTCTGTCAGCTTACTTTCTTACTTACTTTCACAACGCCAACCAAACTTTTCTACCTAGTGCACATTCTTGGTGTCCCAATTTTCTTTTCCTTTTCCCCTGCTCTTGCTACAAAAGCTCGGGAACCTTTTTAAGAACTCAAGTTTAAACTTAGTCCTGGTTTTGGTTGGACTAAAGGGGCCAGGACTTAAGGCCATGGCCAGTGCTGCTCACTGCACATATAGAAGTCTGGGGAGCTTTGCTGCTAGAATCAGACCTATGGATTTAATGTTTTTGAAATTTAAATGACAGTGTAGCAAAGTATTAATTGACAAGTAACTAATTGACATTCAAGAAACAAAAATAAAAATCAACTGTAGATTAGACAGAGAAACATTTAGCTGGTGACCTACTTAAAACAGGAGAATTATTGGCTTTCAATCTTATCCATACATCTCCTTTTTAACACGAAACACAGTCTGACAATAATCTGCTGTCTCAAACAAAAGGATTCCTTCCTAACCACATGGTAAAAGACACATATCAGTGATACTCAGTCAGCTCACTGTTTATTCTGGCTGTTAGTCTGGTAAGGGAAGTAGATGGACCCTGAAGACAGACACACAAGTCCCTTAGCTCAAGCGTGCCTAACCCACGCCCTGCTTCATAAAGCCTGTGTTTGTGCTGTTGTAGTAACACGAGTGTATCCATGCTGCAACTCCCTTGTGTTGCAGCTGACCACATCTAATTTCTTCTGCATAAGCTGTGACATTATTTCTCTAAAATAATCATTTAAATATACACTTAAAACCACACTGTCATAAACCTGTTCAATTATATTACTCAATGGTCACAGAGACAAAAGTAGAAAAGTGCTGCTCTACCAGAATCCAGCTGGGTAATGTTTAACCATCTATGGTGAGCAAGTGTAAGAATTAACGCTTTACTGTGACAGAAGGTGTGCGCGTCTGTACGGAGATACACAAACACAAACACAATGAAACGGCAAAAATAGCCATACAAATGGGTAATAGGTGAAAAGAATAGTCTGCGTGACAGACACAGGTTCCCTCTGCCCTGAAAAACAAATCTAAACATTTAAGTAGGTCACGTCTTTTATTTTGAGAAGAGACGTTCTCTTAATCCATAATGGATCAGTAAGTGTAAAGTAGTAATAATAATATAATATAGTAGTAGTGCTATAAAGTATATTTCATATTAGAAGCTGTAAATTTGTCATCATAGACAGAAACCTCACCTACAATAAGGGCTTACCAAGCAGAGAATGCTGTTTCTGCAAAGATTTTATGAGTTCAAATGCAATAATGCAATACAATCCACTCATGAACCCACTAATTTTGAGTGTGGATTACATTGTCTTTAACTGGCAGTGAGTGTAGCCAGCAGTCTCTTCACATTCCTCATTTCATCTTTTACAGACAATAATCTAAAGGATTTTCCCTACTTTTCACAAATTCTTCCCCTTTGTAGTGTTTTACCATGAAACCCACTCCCACTTCATCAAAAGTACTTACTGATTATTAAACCCTGCTGAGGCGCTCTTTGCAACCTTGCACCAAAATTTTAATTACAACCATTCTTCACACTAAATGGTTAATTACACACAATGAGAGAGTGAGAGAAAGAGCAACGGCTTAAGAATTGAGAGCACAGGAAAAGGGGAAAGAAGGAACACAAAGCCCACAAGGCAGAGGGAAATAAATAAAGGGGAATATTAAAGAATCCATGAACGGGGTATAAGTGACATGAAGGCAGGGTGTCTGTTATTTTAAAGAATGACTGTGATTGGTTCCTTGAGCCTAGTGCCAGGCAGTGCAGGTTTCCCCACATCCCTTCTGTCTATTGTCTGCAGAGCCTTTCTATTATGCAGCCATGTTTATAGAAGGGGGAGGGATGGACAGAACACACACAAGCCTATAATGCCCTGCACAAAAGAGCACATCTTAATCCAATAAAATCAAAAAGGTAGGAGAGGTAGGGAAAATAAATCATGTTTTTAAGTGGGTTTACCTCTGTGTACAACAATTTTAAACATGCTGCTTTTCCAGCAGGTTTATATAGGTGTGCAGCTGTGTGCATCAGTGTTTTCTTTCAGATCATTTAAACAAGCTCAAGAATTATGTCCATGTCTTAGTGAAAGAATTGAAACAATGTCCACTCAATTTTGTCCCAAGAAATATGATCAAAACAATATAGAGGCATAAAATAGATAAAAGATAAACAATGGACAGGTCATGAGCCCCGGACTGAGTTCATAACATTAACTATATCACAACCCTTTCTTTCTTTCTGCAAATTCACTGCCAATGCAGATTTGGGCTCCTTGCTCATTTCAGTGGCATACGAGTGTGTGTCATTCCACAGAATTAGTTACTCATAACACTACTCAGTACTACTGGTCAACACTCAAACAGGAAATCCTGGCAACTGGAAATCCACAACAAATAATCACTAATTCTAATGAGAGACAGTGACACTGTCTATTTAAATTTCATAACATTGTGTAATGTGTTACTATGAAAAAAAGCATATTGTAGAAAATATCTCTAAGTGTGCAGAGAAATGTTGATAGGGTAACCAAGAGGAACTTGAAGTCACAGAATGCAGAAATATATGTTTGTGTGTTTATACACACAAGGGAAGGTCCAGTGGGTGTGACACACAAAATAAGGGTAAAATTTCACCCATCACCTTTCCTACAGGGGGGACGTTACTATAGAGACTGACAACTAATGTCCCTCCATTTACCACTTCTGACTCCAGTGTGCCTCATGTGATCTTTCCCCAAACAACACCTCTTCCACTCTTTAATTAGTGCCCTCACCTAGTCTCTCGAGCCCTTTTTACACAGAGGTTGTGCAAAGGTGTCACGATGAATACCCTTTTTTACACCACCTTTGCTTGTTTACACTGAACAAGACAACAGCGGCACAATGCCACCCCAGTGTGTGATTTTAAGTAGCATGACGGCGTTCTTCAAGCAAAAGAGGCGTGACTTATGAGTCTGTGGCATCGGAGTCTAGTGTGACGCTTTACATATACGCCGAGCAGCGGTTTGGGAACAATAAATAATATGGTAAAATCATTTTCTGTCCATGTTACATGGTGGCCGATCTCATCCTCTGCTCTGAGGATAAGGAGCTATAGCTAACATCACACTGTCTACCCAATTTGCAGACATTTCTTTTCCTATTTCTTCTTTGAATTAGTTGCTAAAAGCTACTAGCTGCATTTTAAATACTTGTTTGTGGGTTGCACACATAAAACGTCATCAAAACATCACACCTGTCCTGACACCTTGCCAGCTCACGACTTTTATCAGTCGATTTGGCCCTGTTAGTACCTCCGCTGCCGGCTCAGAGGCAGAACAACAATGACCACCCATTCTGTCTTCTACACTTTTATACAGAACAGTGGGGTGTAATAAAGGCACAACAGTAACGCCTTAAACAGGCTGTGTTAAGAGGCTACATAAGTTTCAGTTATTCCCCTCAGCAGTGCATCTCTAACCTGTTAAGATTATGCCCTAAGAAGCTAACTCACGCTGTGGGTAAAGTGCTTCAACAGGATTATACCACACTTCCATCTGAGGCCAGTGCCTGAGGGAAACAACTGCCTGAGGATACATTGTCTTTTGACTTTGGCAGATACAAAGCATGAAGAAAGGTAAACTTTAAATTTTTTAAGGCTCATATCTAAAGCAAGAGCCCTGGGGTCAAACCTGGAACACAGTATGCAACTGGACTACCATTCATTTGTCATCTCAATGTGAATTTCTTACACGTGGGACTTACAATAGCGTGGGGGAAGAGCGTGAGGAGCCCTTTATGCAGGCATAAAGGAAGTCTATGAATATTAGAGACACATAAGAATATACACAAACAACATGCCGTCAAAGCATAGACTGGACTACCATTCACATGAGTTGAACTACATACTATTAATCTGCCTGATATTTGACATGACACTGTTGGAGTTGGATAAGGAGGGAGGGGCAAGGGACACCCAATGAGCTCCTCTTGTCACCAGCTTGTGAGTGATCATACAACATGAATATACAGAAAGGAACGCATTGTTTGAGTTTGTGGGTGCCCCTCTTGTTTCCTCTCCCTCAGTGCTGTCTCTCCTTTCACCGCTCACTCTCCTCTAGCACTTGACATGCAGGCGGGTTGAGCACACGGGGGGGTAGAGGAAAAACAATTATGCTTGGCAGTCATAAATCCACAGGATGTAATTCACAAGCTATTTACTGTTAATTCATTGAGTGTTTATAAATGTGGTTAACAGAAGAGAAAAGCAGCTCGCATGCTGAAGTAAATTAGCCTCTAATTAAATAGTGATTCATGAAATTTCCTTTCAAAAGTGTTTGACGCAATTAATAGCTTGTGAAATTGCAAATTAATCCAATGCAGAATTATACAAAACACTTGTGTTCATGTCCATCTCTCGTCGCTTTGAAAAATAAAATGCTGTAATCACCATGGTGGCACCATGTACATATGTTTCTCCTCAGATGGGGTTGCAGGGGCCGCGCACATCAAGGGTAGAATGAAGCAGGCGGGGGAAAAAAAAACTGCATGGGTAATGAGGACAGTGAGGGACGAGGTGACAGGCAATATGTTTGTTCTCTAACCTTTTGGCAGTGAAAACTGCATGAGCAGCAAAAATGGAGATTACAGATTTTCTGATTATCAGGATGTGGGAATGGGACAGACACAAAGTGATAGCACTGTGGTTTTCTGTGCCTGCATGAAGGCACCTGTTTCATGAATTGCATTTGTGTAACTTCCTGTTTAGGGCATGTTTTCTCATAACTTCAATAACATTTGTGTGTGTGTGTGTGTGTGTGTGTGTGTGTGTGTGTATGCCAAGAGCCACCACAGCAAGTACGTTGTGGCCTTTGTTGTTTTACAGTTCCATAATGTAAGTATTTGACTCAGGCATTGACAAGAGGTTGAAAAGCTGCAAGTCAAAAATATTTAAGTATTGCTAATTTTTACAATACCAAAAGATCAGCAATCGATTGTATCAAAAGTACTGAAGCTCCATAAACCGTAGACTGCACAGATATGGAGATTATAACGTCCACCAAGGAGGTTATGTTTTCACCAGTGTTGGTTGGCAAAATTACACAAAAACTACAGAACAAATTTCAACAAAGTTGGATGGTGCATGGGTAAGGCAAGAACTCAAGTCATTTTGGAGCAGATCCGTAGTGAGGGACAGATTCTTAAACACTGCAATATGGGGCATTTTGCAACCTTTTCCTTAATTATGCAAAACCCACTGACCCAAATTCTTCAAACTCTGTGGAGGGGTGGTGCATGAGCCAGGCAAGTTAAACAGACATGAAGGATTGTTAATGCTTGATGGGGACATACGCTCTAATGAGTGCCATGCTCGTTATCTTTGCCAATTACGTTATGTTTTCATTGTCAATCCTTTGTCTGTCCTTTTTGTTCATTAGTTTGGAGAAAAAATCCTTAAAAGACTTCAATGAAATTTTGTAGAAATGTGTTGCTTGGAATGGGGAAGAGGTAAATATATTTTGAAATGAATCCAGATCAAGATGCAGATCCAGGAAAATTTTTGGATTTTTAAAATATTTCTTTTATTTTTTATGTGTTCTTCCGATTCGAGGACTCTTGTAGTTACAAATGTGTTGGTATGTCTTCAGTGACTTTCTCTGTAACGGCACAGTGTGCAATATGTCGGTAAGAAAAAGAAGAAAAAAAATCCCATTTATTTGCGCCTGGTACTGTAAAACCCTAATAGGGAGGAATGTGCATGTCTTTTAATGTGATTGCGGGCATCTATGCACATCTGCAGATAGACAGATACGTGTACTCATCACAAAATCTTTATTGTGTGAGTCTTGGTATGTGCATTTTTTGTCAAGGTTGGCTTGTATGTGTAGCAGTCAATCGGACTGATTTTGATTGCAGTGGTGGCAGAGATTGTGATGAAGCTGTGTGTGTACTGGGTGTGAATAATCAGTATCCCTCTGAGCTAATGGGGAATAGAAGGGAGGGAGGGTGGGAGGTCCGTACCTCAGAGGTCCAGCCTGTGTGTGTGAGAATGGGGGAGGTGGGTTCAGGCAGTGGCACACTGCCTCTTGGAACCCTATTCGGTGAAGCTCCATGCTTAATGGGGGGCAAGGAAGTTAATTCCACCGCACCGAAGCTTTATCTCATTTTCATACATATGAATGCGCCAGGCCAAGATCGATTACCACAAACAAATTGAAATGCCTGAGACCAAGGAGGCCTGCAGAGAGGAAAGCAGAAAGAGACGCTGTAGATAAGGGAGGTGGTGTGCATGGGTATGCGTCTATGAATTTCTGAGAGTGTATAAGGAAAGTATAATTCCCCGATATGGAAGGAAAGGCACAAATCACAACCACATACAGATTTTCTCCCCACACGTACGCCGATTATTTAGTGTCATATATTAAAACTCATTCCAGTTGATGCCACCTTCCTGTTAAGAGATATTGCAGATGGTTATGAGCAAACTCACAGAGGTCCTGAAAGATTGGTCCTTAAACAGGCCAACTTTCCTCTTACTTTCTTCATCTTTCTGTGTGCACGAGTAGCCACTACATACACACAATCAGTTTCTCATTCTATGTCCCCTTTTCTCCATCTCTCATTAAACATACTATAAAATAAATGTCCATGTCATTAGTCCTCTGCTATATTAGTCCTGTCATTGACTCCCGATGGTCATTTTTGGCACTCATCTCAAGTGCTCACTGCTTCATTACTTTCTTTCCTCCCTTTCCTTCCTTCATTTTTGCTTTTATCTGGCCCAAGAACGCCCTGTTACACTTCCTCTTCTTTTTGTCCTCCTCCCTCCTTCTCTTTCTTAGTCGTGCCCCCATCGAGGGGCCTCTCTCACAGACAGGCTTTTCAATATTTCCCCTCCGTCTCAGCATTTCCTTTGCTGCTCCTGCCAGTAAACTTGGTACAGCCCACAAAACGTCATCACACACTCTTGTCGGAAAATATTAAGGTTGTGATACCGTTTTTATTGTTTTGGCTCTAATCCAGCATTTGACATTAAACAATTTATACATTAATGTGAGCTTTATATGTTATTATTTTACATGTTTTTTGTACAAACCTAGATCAAAAACAATATGCAAGAAAACCAATAATGTTTTCTTTGGCTAACCTCCAACCAAAGTCACTCACTTGACCTCCACATGCTTACTTAAATCAGAGGCAGCTAGCTTTGTGCATATAGGCTCTGAAACTTCAACCCCATTTACACAGTCTTCTCAAAGTAGGACTGGTGTGCCTTTAGTCTGCCTTACCATTCTATATAAACACAATGAAGGCATAATGGGTTGTCTGTGTTGTTCCGCCTCCGAGACGGCAGTGGAGGTGAATCGGACATCAATATAAACAAGAGGCAGAAAGACAGGATGGGGGTGTGATGCTTCGCCGAAGTATTATGTGTGCGGCCCACAACCAGAAGACTTAAAAAGCTGCTAGTAGCAGTTGGCTGCTAATTTGGAGAAGAAGAAAATCAACTGAAAATGTCTTGAAATTGGGGAGCTCATTACCCTCTAAGCAGAGGACGACATCAGCCGCCAAGTAACAAGGAAGGTAAATGATTTGTTTTTTGCCATGTTATTCCATTGATTGCAAAGCGCTGCTTGTTGCATATGTAAGCTGTTGTGGTATACTTCCCACCTCTTTTGCCCGAGGAACGCTGGGCTCGCAATTCAAAATCACATACCGAAATGGCAGTGGTCCACTGTTGTTTTGTTCAGTGTAAACAAACAAAGGTGTCATAGGGAAGGGTCTCTGTTGCGGTGCTGTTTTGCAATCTCTGCATAAAAAGGGTTTTAGTTAAAAGGCCAAGCTCAGTCAAGGCAGTGAAACACTGGGAGGGTAGTTAAATAGACAGGCTATAGTTCAAGGCAAGCTGTGGTGACCTTTGTTCAAGCTCAACAGTTATACCCAGATGGCCAAGTTGCTGCTCAGACTGGAGGATGATAGGTGTTAGGCTGATCAGGGGAATTAGGAGGTCGCAGCCCTGCTTAAATTTTGTGCCAGGCCATGCAATAACAACGCAAATGAAAAAATAGAAGGCTTTCCTGACACGAGGGCATTTGTTGAGCAGGCGAACCATTGCAGTGACCAACAACTATGAGAGCGGAGAAGATTTATGAGCAAAGCCAGATGAAATTGAGAGCTAATCTGTGAAATAGATCTTTTTTTAAGCACTCAATAATAATTTAATGTTTGCACTAAAATATGGAAAATACTTCAAACGTGATCCCCAATAATCAGCCCTGGCCATGATGACGGACAACTCAGGGTTAAAAATCCAAAAGCATCCAAATACAATGATTAGATAAATGTTTATAAATCTCTTACTACAAGAATTCATAAATATTTAAACCACAAGTCTGTCTAAAAGACAACTGAGAGCAGCAGATACAGCACTATAAACTAGGTTTTCACATCAAGAGCACACCAAGTGCACTTGAGGACACTCTCCTTTTAGTCCTGCATTTCTGCTGAACTTCATGTCATTCTTTTATTCCCCCCTCCCCCAGTGTATGCCCTCACACTTCCATGCCTAGTGCTGCAGGCGGACTGGGCGTCACTCTGCATGAAGAGTCCACGGTATTCACTGTGCTCTGTGTGTGTGTGTGTGTGTGTGTGTGTGTGTGTGTGTGTGTGTGTGTGTGTGTGTGTGTGTGTGTGTGCATGTAGTATGTCTGAGAACAGTCAAAAAGCAAAATTGTGCATGCGTGTGCAAACTGCAAGAGTCCATCTAGGGACAAGAATGCTGAATGTTATGTGTGTCTAAAATGTGTATAATATGTGCCTTTCTGGGCCAGCGTGTGTTAATCAGAGCACATCAATCTATTATCAGCGATGCAGTTTTAGAAAATGAGGTAGATGAGAGGCTGCAGTTTACATGACAATGGTACTCACCTTTGGGTTTCTGATCAGCAGCCTTTAGGGAAAGAGAGAAAGAGACGTTTGAGCTTAATACAGTGAGGGTGAAGATAAGCAATCTTTCAAAACCTAAAGATTTAATAAAAAGGAAAAGGGGCTAGCATTACTGAGTAAAGTAATGAAGTCTTTTCAAAGCATTCATATTTTTTTCTATTCAATGGCAGCATGCACTTAAAGCAAATTGTTGGTTTAGCGGAAGTCCTCTGTATATAAATCAGCTCTTGATTTTATTAAGAGTCAATGATTAGACTGAACTGTATCATCCACACTCTTAGAGTGCCAACCAACTACCTCTTTTTAATAGGTGTGTTGTGTGGACATGTGCATCACTTTCACCTTCACCTTTTTCTGAGTGACGTCAGTTTTGGTCTTTTCTTCTTGTTTTTTCTTTTTCTTTTCTTCCATCAAATGGTTCTCTTTCTTCTGTTGATAGCTTCTCTCAGCTGTCCAATAAAAAAAAAAGAGAAAGATGATGAGTGACACACGAAGGAGATGGCCTGAGATGCAGCTCAAGTACTTTTTGATCGTTACAATTATGCCTTGTAGAGATAGACAATATGTCGTTTCAGGATGGACACTGAAATGTATACCCATGTGCAGTAGTCACAATGCAGGATATGCAATGTCAAGTAAGGAAAAGTAAGTCAAATGTGTGAAGCTACAACTTTTTTTGCTGCTGAAAAGGTTCTCATTTTCCTTGACTAATTAACAAGAAAAGTCTGTTTATCTTCTACTTCTGTTAATCTTCCACAGATTAAGCATTTCTTTGAAAATCGTTATTTTCCATCCATTCTCTCCCAACTTTTCCATACCAGTGTCAGAAACACATACGTGACACAGAAAGTGGATTAGGTGGCAGAGGGCTCAACTAACTGTGGTAGAATTGGGAGGTAGCATTGATTTTGTTACCCAAAATAATGAGATGTATGATTAATTGTGTGTCCCCAACAGTACACTGCATGTTTCTGTATTTTTTTATATTGCACCCATGTGCATTACACATTTGCACATGGATGCCATCTAGGTACATTCACATTGTCTGTGCAAAATAAATAAATAAAATAAAATAAATTCCAAATCATGATCACGTTCGCAAATATACACACACACACAGTGTCTAAACTCTCAACAAATTCCTTCTGATCCATGTGTCAGTCAGAGCCAAAGTGCTCTCAGAGTCTGGAAAAACTTTTCCATAATGATCAGTTCATAAAAAATATCATGTAAGACAGTTCAGATCAAGACTGAAAAGGAGAAAACAGTACAGAGGCAGAAGACAGAGGGGTGCAAAAAAGGGAAAAGGAAAATTAAAAAAGAAAGGGACACATATGAGTTGGAGAGAGATTAAGAGAGAGAGGAGAACTAGTTTAAATGAGTGATGTAGCAAAATGGCAAGACAATTAAAACGCGTTGGATTAAAGGGACTCAAAGGAAGTCAAGATAAAGGACAACAGACTTGCAAAGTAAGACTCAAAGCACCTCTTTCGAATATATACAAGTCTCCAATGGGCGTGAGTCAAACTAGCGAGATAGCTATAGCCAAATGGACAGGAAAACGAAGGGCTTCATTTCACCCTGTGTTTCCTTTGGCTCAGATTTAGTGATAGCTCCTGGAGAACTTTAAAGGCATGACCTGGACCACAGGGAATGAGAGCATGTGTGTTTAGTCTTTAATCAATGCAATGACCACTAGTCTATAATAGAACACCATGTAATATCAAACCACAGGCAGAACTCCTTAAAATGTGCAAATACATTCAAGCATCAACATGTCAGTCAAATATGGGCCTATTCCCATTTGCTCGCCATCCTGTGAAAGATGTACACACACACACACACACACACACACACATACACGCACACACACACGCACACACCCACACAAACTCACACACACACACGCCTTGAACAATAAGCCATTGTGCTTCATAGTCAAGGTCTTGAAAGACACAACTGTATCCTTGTTTCTGTGATAATACTGACGACGGAATTTGTCTTGGAGAGTCTGGTTTTATTGGTTGTTCGCTATTCATCTTGCTTTATAATGTTGGATGTGAATCAAAATCTGAATGTATGGAAAAATAAATCGTAATGGTCATGAAAGATTAATGAGAGCCCTGCCTCCCACTGTGTGCCCACTGGTACAGAGAGGGAGCTGTCCATCAAAGAGACAGGAGAGGCCTCAAAAATACTGTGTGATTGCGTGGTAATATCTCTATGGCAATAAGTCATAGGCAGAAAGTAGAAGTAGGCAAGGGTTAGACAGAGACAGCGCAAGAGAGAGGAAATGCTGTTTTAACAATGAGTGAAGAGCCAAAACTAGAGGATAACTGCCAGAAAAAAAGAGATATCCCTATAATTTTTTTCCCTCCTCCATCTGGATTTTCTCTTCCTAATTCTGTTCCCCTTCATTGCTCTCTAATGCTCTCGCTCTCTTGCATTCACACAGTCCAATCTTTCTGTACTGAGGAGTCTGTGTGTGTCATTGTGCTATCTCAGCAGCTAGGGGAAAGCAGCCCTCGGCTAATAAGAGCTCAAATTATGTGTGGGTGTGCGTTTGCGTGCAATCATATAATGTTCAGTATGTACAGTAGTTTATTTTCAGTCATTCTTTTCCAGTATTTGAGCCTGTCAGGACACTCAATAACCATCGAGCATGATGGAAACACACAGCTACCAAATGCAATGAACCCATACCTCAACAACACTGTGATACCGGGAACTAGAAAACAGAGGATGAGGGGTTGGTGCTGGGAACACAGTGACAGCATGTAAGCAGAGACAGGGATTAGGGATATGTGGGAGAAGAGACTGGATTCTGCCTTTAACTCTTTGTGCTTGACTCCTCTTTCACCAACAGTTTGACTGGTAGTCACACATTTTTTACACCCCAGATGATAGAGGATACACCAAATCCAGTAACTACTACTACTGCTGCTGCTGCTGTCACAGAGGATACAAATCTAATTCTGTGTGACAGGTTGAAATCAAACAATTGTATTTTTTCCCCCCCAATTTACCATAATGTTGGAGGCAGCCTGGTAGAATGCAGTCAGTGTCAAAGTTAGCTTCACTCCTGCCTCTCCTTGTCTCTCTCCCTCTGACCAAATACTGCTGACTCCAGCATCCCTCCCCTCAGCACTGACCCTGGGGTGTCTCTGTGCTGCCTTCAGCATCAGGTTTACCCTCACTGGCAGCATGACAATGCAATTAGGCAAAATATGTCCCGTCATTCGGTTACTGACCTACATGCCCACGGTGTGTTTCTTCCTATAATACATGGGCTTAGATCACTCAAGACAACACAACACAGTCACTAACTAAACCAGTAATTATATGCTTCACAGTTCATGCAAAATTTTATTTTGCCCTAACTGGTTTTATTTACATGACAGCTAGCAAGCTGTTCACCAATGTGTCCACATGGCAGAGTGTATTGTTCAAACTTACAAATGTGTGACAAAGCTGGCAGATACTTTCAGTCTGTCATATATCTTCATATCTGCAATATGCAAGCAGACAGCTTTATAAACTACAATTCCTCATTTTCTATTTTTAAATGTTTGACATGTTTGACATTAAATGTTTGACAACATACATAACATTATAACTAGCTAGCCGTTGCCCCAGGTGTAGCTAAGCCTGGCTAAGCTCCATTTGTATTAAATGCATAGATACAAAAAAAAAAAATACAAAAAAAAAAAATATATATATATCGATATCCTAGTCATCATCTCACAGTATCAAGGCATACAGTGTTTCACTATCATTATTTTTATTATTACTATATATTATATTATATGCCATATGTATATATATTATTATCATATACTTCCTTTGTACAACACAAATGGGAGACCAAAAGGTGAAGAAACTTTTTCATACTATTTTTCTGAGATCAGATTATCATAGCGGCATGTAGTTCTTGACTTCTCTTCAGGTGTTATAATAATAAAAAGAATGATAACCATGATAAAACTGTCATGCAACTATAATATGCTATGTTAGTAGCATGTTGGCAGCAGTGGTGGAGGAAGTATCACATCCTTAATGTAAAAGCAGGTGAATGAACAGAACAGTGCGGATGTCGCTGCGGGGGCGAGAACTATTTTGATTCATTTTATGACCAGCTTTTAAACGGAAACTCCTGGATTTTTTTTTTTTACCTGAGCCATATATTCTTATCTTTTTGGGTGCATATTTTACAAAGGATAACTAGAAAATTTGCGATGCCCCCGCTACTGGAAAAACCTTTGTGAATGTGAGCAAACGGACATGATAATTGCCTAAGTTCCAATATACCTAAAAACGTCAAACAAACACAAATCGAAGAAGTCTTTTACAAGATGCACACCTTTATGTGAAATTTCATCAAAATTCTGTACAGCGGTTTTTGAGGAGATGTGGATAGCCTAATATCCCATTATGTATACACAAACAGACAAGGGTAAACCAACAAGTGAAATCGGTCAGTATGGTTAGAACATTAAAACATGGAACGGCAATGTAATGTAATCATCCTATGGGGAAGGAATACAGGTAAATGTAAACCACTTGTTTTCACCACTTACAGGCTCATAATCTTATTAAGTGTCTGACAACATGGAAAGGATCCCTACAGAGATACACAGGTGTCTATTTACCTCAATAACTGTAAAGAAATTGTAGAAAATGACTGTTTCCTTGTTCAGCAGAAAACTGAACTGAGTGATTTTGATCATTTTGGTCCCTTAAGTCGTATGAATGCTGTTTGTTGAACGTTCACATGTTTCTTTGTACAGCACTGAAGACATGAATGGGTCACATATTTTGATCACCACAGAGGGATGATGTTTGCAAAGATGGGTGATCGAGTTAGATGTGTTCCTTCCTTTAGCAGCCACTTTGTGCACACATTTCTAACAAACTAGATATCCGTTCTAGGGGACAAATCCTTGCCGTTTTTTTTTTTCAGATATCCAAAGTGGTCCCTCACTACTGATTTTACTTTATATAATGAGGCATAGAGATAAACAATATCTGTCTGGCTTCTCCCTGCTGCATGCGTGTGTCTGGCAAACGGTCGTGCATGTAAGATTCTCCTTATTCTCTGTTTTATAATACAACCAGTAATAAGCAAATGTATATGGTACAGTACCATTAAATTTTATGCCACGATACACCATGAAACCGGTAACCGCTGCAGCCCTACTAGAAACTCACAAAAACACAAATCTAGTCACACAGCAACACACAGGGAAGCGTGATGTGTGATGTCTGTGTGATGTCTATCTGATGCCTGTCTTTTTTTCCCCACTAGGGATGCAGAGGAGAGGGAAGAGAGAGGAAAAGAAGGAGCGACAAAGATGGGGGGGATGAGATGACAGGGAAAAAACAAGTGGAGGATGGAAGCAGATGCGGGGAAACACTTATTAAGAACGCCAGCCAACGGAGAACCACTCAGGGCATGGAGGAAAAGAAGACAGACTATGCTGGCGGAGGAAAAAGACAGAATTCTCATGGAGAAATGGAGGAGAAGGGAGAAAAAGGAGGCACTGGAATATCCACACACCTTGATTGCAAGGCAGGAAGAAGGGGGGTGAGGAGGGGGAAACCATGCAAAGGTGATAGAATAAGTGGAAGGGAGAAGAAGGAGAGCTGTGTTCATGTGAAGACTGAGTAAGACAAAGGAAGAGAGTCACTGAAACCGAGAGAAACCCGAAATGGGAAAGAGCTGCAAGGAAGAAAAAAAAAATGCAGCTTCACGTGTTCTGAGCGGCTGTTGGAGCCACAGCAGACACAACACCAAAATAACAAAGGAGGGGGTGAGGAGGGAGGAGGGGGTGAGGAGGGAGGAGGGGAAAGAAGATGCTTTCCTATCTCAGCAAAATAAAAGTAGTATGGTCAGGTCATAGCCACAGAATGTGGTAAATCCACTTTCAACCAACAATCAGCCAGCCACCCATTACTGTGGCATTAGAGAAGCCACAGGCATGCCTGAGCCTTATTACATAGGGCATTATCATGGACAACCATAATACCTAGGGACAGTTAATCAAAACTTGCCACTGCTGCAAGCAGATCCAACTACTATTCCTGGTTTTTGGCTGTGCATTTGTGTATGCACGAGCTGAACGGCATGGGGGATAGGAAGCCCTGTAAATTCCACAGCTGACGAGCAGCAATAACAATGTTGTTTGAGGGTGTTTCAATTCCATAGTCGAACACTAACAGTCACACAGGCTTGTAAGAATTCTGTGCATACCAGCTTTGCGTCTTGCCACAACTTTTTGCTGGTTGATACAAAAGAAAATCTCTCACGATTCTCATTTTCCGCGACTAATCTACAGGAGAAGCTGTTCTGATGGGGCCCTGTCGGAAATATTCTAAGTTGGCATTGGTAGATGAGGGACTGACAAGGGGGCAAAGGGGTGGTTGGAAGCAGTGATGACGGGGATGCAAGATGGAGAAAGAAAGTCAAGGAATCAGAAAGTGAGCAAGTCTGGCTTGCACTATAAATAACATCTTTGAGGTTTGCTTCCAGAAAAATTAGCTCTCAGTGTCTTGGCTGCTTCCTCTGCCAAGTCGATATGAAACTTTAACATGATGGCAGCTCATTAAATAGGAAAACAGCACAATGCACAAGACCCGAGTAGGCCTCCTTCCTGCCAGCACCAACAGCTAAAGCTTATTGACTTCAAGAAGTTGCTGTCAACCCGAGTGTGTTGGTGTATGTGTTTGTCTTTGTTTATGACTGCTTTGTGTTCATGAGAATGTGGGGTTGTATATTTTCTGCACATGCCTGCATATTTTTTTTGCATTTGTTTTAATCTGTGCGCCTGCCTGGCAGCCCACAGGCTATTAGGTGAATCTCTGTTCAAATGTCGGGATAATTTAGAGGGGCTATGAGCATTAATCCATTGGCCAGCCTCTTATGATTAACCTCTACATAAAGACTGGCATTCATTAATTAGGTGTTATGTCATGGCTACAGGGGGCATGCTTTTGGCTATGCCACTAGTTAGACTTAATGAAATGAACTGAGGGTCATGTGCAAAGATAGTCAAAAAAGTTCAGATTCGATGTTGTGTATTCTTTGTGAGCCATTCTGTCAGAAATACAACAATGTGTTTCAATGTGAACTAATTAGAAAATTACCAACTTAATGTTTGAATATTTTGCTTATGCCTTTTCCAACGTTTGCTATGTCAACCTGTATTCTTCATTGAACATTATTTTAGGTTTACTCAGCAATGCTTAGGTTAGATGTGAATCAACTCTCAAAAAGGCCTCCTCTGTTAGTCTATTTATCCATCTTACAATATGCATGTACAATAATTGGTTCCTTGTGAACCATAATAATAATAAACACAATCATGGTAGACCAACAGATATCCAAGTCTGCTATTTGGATAAACCAAATTTCTGGTGTTATTCTTACTGTATATTATAACATTGACGCTGCACTGAAGGCTTCCTCTTGATGTCAAGATGTTATTAAATCGTTGTTGTGCAGTGGTGAGAGTTCAGGAAACAGGATTCATAACAGAGTGCAAATGAATGATGTGTGCATCTCATGCGTTTGAGAGGTTGGGAGTTTGAAATAAGCCGAGTCTGAGAAAGGTCTTTAACCACTATTTCAATTGCTGCACAACCACCATCAATAATAAGACGAGCCAAACCAAATAAAAGGACACATGCCTTCATGTGATGCATGCCAAGACAAAAGGGCTATGCTACCGTCAAGGTTACGTTGACACAATGCACCTTCCATATTCATAAACACAAAATGTCAATCAACAATTTAAAAAAAAAGAAGCTACTTTTGTTTTATTGAGAATGAGAAACTATCATCCTGAGATCTACACACTCAATTACTTCAGTTTTGTCTTGCAGATATGCATTACAGCTTGTGACATACTTCTGAATATCTTGAAAAAACTAATACTATCAAAAACATCAGTAAAAAAGGCACAGCGTGATGAGTTGAAATTAGAAGCTTACTCACCCCAATTCTATAGTATCCTCAAATACTCAACGCCTTAATTAATATGAATTATGCTATGTGAAACTCTCTTGTTAAAACTTTATCTGCCACCAAGAAATTCTACTTTGCGAATCAACTGGATCACAACTCAAACATAGCAAGAAATGTTTTGTTGATAAATTCCAGCAGCCATGCTTTATCAGACTAAGTTCTTAAAAAATCTGCTCTAACAATCAAAATACACAGTAAAAGTAAACACTTGAACTTCATTCACTGTACACAAGTGGATATTAAGATGATAAATCAGTTCACAAAACAAACAAATGACCTCACCTGACTCATCTAAGCTAAGGCCCCAGCATACGGACAAGGCAGAGCATGCTTGCGCTATTTACATAGCCTTAATTGAGGGATTTGGAAGTGCTGCAGGGTCTAAGTCCTTTTACATAATAAGTAAGGCTGTCTAATGCTGGTTTGGAGCAGGAAAGGGGAACATTATAGTTTGGATGTCCAGCATATTCTTTGTCAGCTTCCATGTGATCCCACTTTCCTTCTCTCCAAGTTTCTCCAATTAGCCGACATGGAGCAGAGGGAGGGATGGAGGCCCCCACCAAACCTCGGCACATTGAACATTCCCCTGGACCCCTGCCAAGACTCACAGGCTGCAGCTTGCCGGGTTCGACTTTGCCTCCCCATCCCCCTGCTTCAATCCCGGCCTGGCCCTCCTCTGGAGGGCCTCCTAAGCCCCTACTCCCTCTATTGGCACACAAGTTGGACAAGAAGGAGGGGGTTGCACAGAACCCTTTTAAACCCCCACCCCCAACACCCACAGGACCCTTCAGTTACAACTCCCCAAAACCCCTCTCACGCAAAAGCACAGTGTATGACATAATAATGAACTGGAGTTAAACTGTATAAAAGACTCCTGCTGGTTACAAACAAATACCTGGTGGCGACCCTGAAACTATACTTCAAACCACCCTGTGAAAACCTACGAATAATTTCAATAAAAGTAGAATATGGCTTTATTATTATTTTATTACTCGTTCACATCTGGGAGCACTACAAGGAATGATTCTAACTATCATAACATGTGACCACCGTCTCATACCAAAGCAGATCATTGTCAGAGTTGCAGAAATTGTGCAGACCGAGTCACATTGCTGGCAACACAGGTGTTTCCTGAGACATTACTTCAGTAAGTATCAAGTATTTAAGAAAGAGGACTCACTTCTTCTCCTTGTTACCAGGCTTTAAAACTGTCTTCCCCACCTACTTACTAGTTTAACACACATCAGAGAGCCTCTACAGCATCTTTTCAAAACTACCCCTTACTGCGTGCTCTACAGCCTTTAGGAAAGATGGGTGTGCATATGGGAAGACCCTTGACCCTAGGTAAGAACAGGGCTCTGTCTGTGTGTCTGCGAGCCAGCTGGGGTGTCTTGAGCTTACAGGAGGCAGCTTGTGACCTGATTAATAACTGCAATGCACTAACCGATGGCCAACGCTTTGAGCAAAACAGATGAAAACGGATTCAGATACAAACACACAACCTCTGCAACAACATGCCTACATTCCAAAACATGGCACAGACAGGAGGGCATGAATACAAATATGTAGGTACTGTGCACACAAACTAATGCCCTAACAGTCAAACGACAAATGTGCAAATTGCATGTGTGCCACTACTGTTCTCATACATTTCATCACCTCACTGGTGTCAGATAAGACAGTGGTGACAGAGATGTCAGAGGAGGAGGATGGAAAAAGAGGGTTTGAGAATGAACAGGAAATTATGTACTTCAATTAAGACATGCAGAGGAGATATTAAAAGCTATACTGCACTGCCTGGAGACAAGAGGCAGGAAGGGGGGGATGCAATGCAAGGCAAAAGTTCAATCATCACTTGGTCTTTCACATCTAGCCAGAGGGCGAGGAAAGGAGGGAAACGATAGTACATCTCAGTGTAGTAATGAACATAGAATTTATGTTGAGGAATGCACAATAATGTGCAAGATACATGGTGTGATATACAGCAACAGAATGAATCAAAGACTGAAGAGGAATGAGAAGGGACGAATCCAGATAAAACGTAACAATGAGGAAAACACTGCAGCTACAATATGCGGGAGCAAAATCAAATAATAATAATACATTTAATTATCATTTATTATCAATTTTATCAAACATATAACACAACATACAGTTGTTCTGTCATGGTTCAACTCAACGATCAGCCTATAGTTACTGGCACACCATCACCTTCTAATGACTACAAACACTGAAAAAGACAAGGCAGTTCTCTCACTCAATTTAAAAAACCCCACATTACAGCTCACATGCACGGACTGTGTTCCATTCCACTCAGCCAATCATGAATGACGGATGATATAACACTTAAGTTGCCAACGTCTTCATGTTAAGCCCCTTCAAATAAACACACAGCCAAATTTCGTGATCGAAGCATTATGAATATTCAAAGACAGCACAAGAGAATACCTCTGGTCAGCCGGTCTAGGATTTTCTCATCGATCTGACACCTATTCCTAATTTTGCAGGGTACTCCCCCAAAAATCCTTTGGCTTTTGATTGCGCACTAAGCAGAATAATGACTTTCAAACAATTTAATAGTAAGGACATACAAGAAATTTCTAAATTTGTACTCAAAATAGATTTTAATTAGTATGTGTTTTAATCATATGGCGTCACTTGCTGTACAGTATCGACGATGTGGTTGAAACTGAGCTGAATAGCGATGGAAAGAGGAGTTTATGATATGAAAAATATTTCGTTGTTTTGCTTGTTTATTTGACGATACGCCAACCTTCCGTCCACTTTCCCCTTGCAGTCGCGACTTCGTTTTTCAAACCCCGATCAGCAATGACATTCATCAATTTATCACAGGAGAGAAACTCCTCTCATTTGAAACTTACCTTGCGTTAACCACAGCTTTGGCAGCTTTTTGTGAAGAGTCGGTGCATGGCAGAAAAAATATGCAGAAAAGCATTATCCGATGTCTGAAGTTACCCGTAATGCGATGGAGCAGAGATTCAGTCGCAATTTAAGTCAGACTTTGCAGATTAGACGACTGCTGCTAAAGCAGCTCGGTGACAAGATACTGAGGTAAACAGCGGCTATTCAGTCGGATACACACACAGCAAGTAGGGTAATTTATGCGTTGAGCAAATAATAACAGATTAAAATATGACGTAAAATTACCACTCACCGAAAACAGTATGTTAAAACGTCAATGAGGGGTCGAAAGGGGGACGAAGCACAAGTGACAACAAAAACATAAACAAAAAACGAACAAGAATAAAATGACTTTAAACAGCAGCTAAATTGAGTAAGGTAAGCTAATGGTAACGCTGGTTGGCGTCGACCGTTTCGAGGCTTTTTCAAACCAGAGAAATCCGACAGTTTTAATTAAAAAAAAATCGCCGATGACTTCTTTCGTTTTAGAGCAAGCCGACGGCCAGCCAGCCAACTTGTTTTAAAGTGCAAAAAATGGTTTTGTTTATGTCGTCAGCTGGACGACTAGCCAGGGGCTGGCTACCGCGAATGCAAAATGAGAAACGACTCCAGGGAAATACATTCTATGGATCCAGACAGCGGAGCGGGCAGTCATGGTAGGCGTTCAGTGAGCTCTCGTTGACAGCGGTCTCGCAGCCATTTTGTTCATACTAACAACTGACTGCAGTCTCCCCTTCCTCCTCCCAGGGAGCAGACAGACCAGGAAGTCGCTCAGGATACGTCACACCTGACCAACCAAAACACCAGACACTATCTCCGCCTCCCGCCCTCTGGCCCGCCCCCACCCCGCCGTTCTTCAAACCTTAAAGCCGCTACAGAGGATGGACAAGCTCATATTTCCAAGATAATTGCTGAAGCATGCAGCTAATACTGTGCGCTTAAAAAAAAAAATTGAGGCTGTTATAGATATTGGGAGGATAATATTGTAAAGACAGCAAAACATAAACTACATTGTAATGTTGTAGAAACAATATGGTTGAAGATGTATTTACTATACGAAGTATTACTGTTTATTACAATGATTAGGCCTACATACTGTATAATATACTCATGTTCGTACAGAGCCTATACACTAGGCTACTCTAATCAATATAGTGTATCAACAATGGTTGACATAACTACATGTAATATCAATGGTGTTGCTTTGTGACAAATCCACACACAATTATCACCCTATTCTGCGGTTTCCATTAGCTTTACAGAGCCGTTCAGTGTCTTTTAACTTATTGTTTTGGTTTTAGGGCCTGTAACTTTGTTGTTTTGGATCACTCTTAATGCCCTCATCAACATTATTTTTAGACACATGAGGAAGTGTTGTGTTTACAGTAACCCACTGTAAACACAACACTTCCTCATGTGTCTAAAAATCAATCAATCTGGGGCAGACCGCCCCAGATTGATCATAAATAAATAAATAAATACAAACAAATGAATGAAGCTGTTTCAACCAAAGGTTTAATACCTCGATGTAAATATACTTTATTATCAACTGAAGATCTGCATTTATAATTTTACTTCTTTAAGTACTTTAAGTCATTTGCTCCTTTCAGACTGTTATGTCATATTTTTACTGATGTTGTAACAACATCAGTAAGAAGCATTTTATTTTTGTGCGTTTTTGAAGTACCAATTTAACTATATAAAATTGTTGGTTATTTTAATCTAGAAAGATGCATCATATTTTATAAGATGATGATGTGCTTTGTATGTAAAATGTTGACATTTGAAGTAACTTGCAACTACAACTAATTAATAAATGTGGTGGAGTAAAATGTCCAATATTTTCCATTGCAAATGTTGTGAAATAAAGGTATAAAATAGCAGAAAATTTAAATAGTCTAGTTAAGTACATATGCCTAAAAAGTGTATTTAAGTAAATGTACTTGGTTAACTGGCACCTTATGAGACATATAACGTTATACTTTATAGTGTAGAAATAAGATACCATACTTCATGTGACTAATGACCAAAATAGTGCAAAAGAGCACATCAATTTATGTGTCATAAAAGTCTACCAGCAATTTGGAACATGTACCATGAACTTTATTTAGCAGATTCAAATATCTCTTAAAGGACCCACCTCAAGTTTCTCTACCCAAGATGACCTTTGTCAAGAATCTCTTGATCACATGATGTCCAGAAGCATGGGGTGATAATTCCAGGCTATTCTTAACATGATGGATGAGGTCATCCTTTTGCCCCCCCCTGAGCTGCATCTGCAGCAGACTCAAAGAAGGAAAATGTGGCCTCTGTCCATTCTCTGCACTACTTTCTCATGGAAATGACGACTCGGTGCATAGACAAACACACACAAAGTAAGACTGTGAGGTGGGAACAGGTCAAAGCTGCAGTCCACTTAGGGAAAGTCTGACCATTGAGAGGGCTCTCAGCAAAACTCTGGGCTCCGACACATCAGAGACTGTTATTGAGAAACCCAGGGAACAAAAGTTGTTGTTTTTTTCTTTTCCTTTTAAAGGCAAGATGCCCACAGCTATTAAAACAGCAAGTCCCAACCAAATGGAGAAAGCAGATATTCCATTCTTGAAGGTTAAGAGAGGTGAGAGCAGAGAGGAATACCTTCAGAAAAGCCTTAAGTGATATGTAGTTCAGTGTGGATCACGGACTGTTATACTATATGCATGCCACTTAAATAAATTTTGTTCCATGTAAACATTTTGTCTCAGTGTTAATTCATCGTGCCTAATTGAAGCATCAATTCAGTGATTTAATTAAATCATGCAAACTAAAGTGCCTACAGGGGGCGGCACGGTGGCGCAGTGGGTAGCACAGTTGCCTCACAGCAAGGAGGTCCTGGGTCCTAAGAGAACCTGGGACTTTTCTGTGTGGAGTTTGCATGTTCTCCCCGTGTCTGTGTGGGTTCTCTACGGGTTTTCCGCCTTCCTCCCACCACCAAAAACATGCAATATAGGTGAATTGGTGACACTAAATTGACCGTAGGTGTGAATGTGAGTGAGAATGGTTGTTTGTCTTTCTTTGTGGCCCTGTGATGAACTGGCGACTTGTCCAGGATGTACCCTGCGACCCGCCCAAGTCAGCTGGGATAGGCTTCAGCCCCTCCGCGACCCTACACAGGATAAGCGGTTGCAGACAATGAATGAATAAAGTGCCTACATTACTTGTAGCCTAAATCTCCTTCACGTAGACTGAACTTGATGAGAAGCAGCCCAGATACAGTACAAGCACTGCTGCAGAGGCAATCACTCACTCCTTCAAGTCTCAGACAATACACTTCACCTCCTTCTGCCCTCACCATTTGGCTTTTCTCCTCTCATCTCCTCATCTCTGTCCATTTTTTTTCAGTGTGCTCCTCTGCCTTTTGTTTTAATTCCAGTCCAATCATGAGGCAAGTTATGCATAAGGTTCATAGGGTTTTAATTTCGAGCCAGACTCTCTCACACACATGCACAAATTCACACAAGAATGAATTTGCATACACCAAACCATATATTCTCATGCATCCCATTCACACACTTATTGTACAATCACATCACAAACACACACTCACAAACACGCTATGTTACATGGCTACATGTATATTTAATGCATGCACTCTGTGGCTACATTTAATCATTTAAACATGTTTCCCATGTGAGAAAGTGTCTCCACCTATAGAAGAATTACTCATCACACACAAACACATTACCAAACAAATTACATAAAAACAATCGCTACAAGTCAAAATATATCCGTTCATGACAGACCAGCTGAATTCATAGGATCATCAAATAAATATTAGCATTCAAAATCTAAATCAAAGCCCTTCTCCAAATGCATCATCTCAACAGTTCATCCTGTGGAATTAACCACACAAACATGATCTGAGGAGTAGAAAAACATTTCATGACAGCACTGAATACAAAAGCAGATCTTGGTTTTAAATCCTCATTCCCTTGACATGCATTCTATAAGATGAGATCTATAGTTTGCTTTGTGATGCAAAATGGCTATACGGTGGGGGGTGTCACTATTTTAGTATTGATCACCAATAGTCAACCCTCCTCCAACGTCTGGACATTATGCATAGGAGTAATCAAAATGCAGACAGCTAGCTACTGCTGCTTCGCTCAAAGTGACATTTCTAAAGGCATGACTTGACATGCACAAAAGGACAGTCATGATGATAATTCTGACAGAGGAAGGAGCCCAATGAAATCATCTTCCAAACTGCATATAAAAGAAGAACATCTCCCAATGCTACTACTTCAAAGCAAAAATTTTCAACTGGTGACTCTGCAACTCTCAATCACTGTGTGAGTTTCTCTCACTCTGATTGGAGATGTAATAGAAGCACCTACCCATTAAATAATAGTGAAGACTGGTAAAACACTGAGTTGCTCATTGCTCATCTCCAAGGTCTGCAGCATTGCAATGAGAGATAAGACAGACCGCAAGTAGCTGCAGGCAGGGAAGTCCATAAGAGTAGGACGGATCCTTTTCATTAACTTTCATTGAGACTAAAGAGTGAACCTGAACAGAGAAACACACAAAACCAGGTGGTAAATAGTAAAAAAAAAAAAGGAAACGTAAATATATACACAGTCACAATTCCCTGCACTAAAACATATGCATATACTGTATGTACATTTAAATATGGGTGTAGTAACTGTTTTTCATATACAAATATGTAATCCTATCATCCATGCCTTTGTACATATAGTACATATCTTAATATATACTGGGGGAAGGTGGAAAAGAAGAAACAGTCAAAGCAACACCTGGTAAAGGGGCGATTCTAGGGGTGGGAAAGAGGTTATACAGCCTCTATGTATGTGGGTGTATTTTTTGTGAGTACATATGTGTGCAGTATGGGTGGAGGGAGGGCAGAGCAGAGCGGAGCATTGCAGTGCAGTAGGACAGCGTTTCTGAGCTGTGGTAATTTCCCCTGAGGACAGCGAGCTGGTAAAGGCCAATGAGGGAGAGAGGGAGGGAGGGAGAGGAAAAAGCTGGAACAGAGGGAGGAAAGCAGAGAGGCAGCATGCAAGAGTGTCAGAGAATAATGAGGAATGATACAGGGGTGGCAGAAAAAGAGGCCTGCAGATTCGCCCAATCGAACGCACACACACTGCCTTAACAGCAACTCAAGGTTGAATATGCCAGCTCTCATTGTCCACACATGAATGTTTCTTTTTCATTTCAAATGCCTTATCATGTTAATGAGAGTTTCTGAAATGAGTCATTGTTTTTGTAATGGATTCATTTATTAATTACAAGTGCACCTTTTGCTGATGACCTTGCTTTATTTTGTTATAAGCCGCAGTCCTTAATATTAGCATACATTAAGCCCTGCTTATCTTTCAACCCCAATAGCTAATACGCTAAATTATCACACCCCCCCGCCTCCTTCTGAAAAACACATCAACAATGTTTCGCACGCCAATATTTGTGTGCACACGTGTTTGTGGGTGAGCATGCTCACTTATTAGCCCCTTCCCCTCCCTACTCATTACCAGAGTAAGAGACCTGCATGGACTTTATGGTGTTTTGGGAACTGACTGGTTATTCAGATTTACTGCACACTTAAGCTTAATTGATTGCCTTTATAGATTCAGATGAATAATTAAGTGCTAACAAGCCCAGTTTAAGTTTCATCATTCTGAAATAATATATAGTAATGACCCACAGAGAGGGGATGTAGTGGAAATGTCAATCAAAAAATGCTAACATTACAGGGCCTCTGTTTACGACTCATTTTCATATTAACCTAGATGAACTGTTGTACTTGCCTATCACTCAAAACGAATTGTCCACCTCATCTTTAAACTCATACTTTTACAACCTCAAGCCTGAGATTTATTTTTCTGTCTGCTGCTTTGCTCTTTATAGGACCGTAACTGCTTTGTTTGATGTTTCTAATAGAAATCAAGTCGTATCAACTGTTATATACCTGCAGTAAAAGGACAGATAGTGTATTAAGATCAAGGTGGTCCATACAGAGACAACATATCCTGACCTTCACATGATCTTCACCAGATCAATGCTATCATCAGTGAAGACGAATGGTCACAGATTAACCCAGCCTGCTAAACCCCCCACCCACCCACCCAAACACATGTGGTCTCTCTGTCTCTCTCTCTCTCTTTCTCTTTCACACACACACAGACACACACCTTGTTCAGAAAGAGCTCTGGGTGTATTGATTGGTCTGTATTGACTGACACACAGACACACACTGGCTTGTTGACTTTTTCACTGTCTGGCAGGCATTGCCTCGTGGGTAAGGTTCAGGGTTAAAGCTGTGTATTTGTGTCAGGATCCAAATCTGTAGAAACAGGAGGATGCATCCACACTGGCAACATTCACCCTGTTATGAGACAAAAAATGGGTAACACCACATCAAGAATTATTAACAACTGTTTAAAAAGTCTCCAATACTTACATCTGCATGTCATTTCTCACATGTACATGCAAAACAAGCAAATCCATATGTAATGTGTCTGTGAGTGGCCAGAAGGCAACTACCTCAATCCCATATCCACTGTCAATTATAGTGGCATAACCACAGGCAAGGGCTGATATTTAGTCCTTTAACACAGGGTGGAGATAGGTTAATTCACTGTTTGTGGCTGGAGATCAAGAAAGGGTTCATGGCACTCAAAGGGGAGGAAGGAGGGAGATAGATGATGGAGAAAAAAAAGAGGACAGGGAGTGAAGGAAAGAGAAAAAAGAGGCTGATATATGTGAAAAGCAACAGAAAACAACAGAAAAGAGAAAGTCAGAAAAAAAACAAGAATGCAGAGGAAGAATGCAAATAAATGTGAAAGGTGGTGGTGGTGGTGTTGTGTCTGGGGTGTTGGGGGGGTTGTTTTGAGCATTGCTGCCTGCTATCATCAGCTTCAGCCTGGGCGTCAGTTTGATTAATGCTTCTTTCCTCCAACTGACCTCCAAGGTCACTGGAATAGTGGGTACTCAGCCTCTCCTATTCGCTGCCTCTCTGGAGGGGGGTAACGGCCACATAATACGTGCCCCAGAGGCTCTTTCTTTCTGTTTTTGTGTTTCCCTGTTTCTCTCAGTCGGTCTTGCATTTAAACCCCCTCTCTTGTCCTGCCTGTCTGTCTGTCTGTCTCTTTGTGTCTCCCCTTGATCTGCCCTTCCTCACTATGTTCTCTGTCTCTCATCTCCATCCATCTTTTCCTCTCCATCACCATTTCTCCTTCTCTCTGTCCCTGTCTGCTTACTGTTTCGCTTGCTTGCCACCAGCACTCTCTAATCTGAAATGCAATCAGACGCTGCAATAATGGAATGTATTTTGAAGGTGTTGCAGAGGGAAAGGGGAAACAGGTCTGCGAGTGGCCATTAGAGCAGTGAGGTTTAGATAAACACACATTACACATGGCCACATAGGACAAACCACAACCACCACCGCTTTTCCTACCCTCCCTCTGTTCGCAGACAGACTGCCAAGGTAAAGGCGCATGAATAGAGTTGTCTTACATCAACAGACACTTGGCAATGGTACACTTCCTCTGGCTGAGGAGCTACTTTTTGTGCCAGCCGGTCTTTCCTGGCATTGACCTGGCAAAAAGGGAGTCACACACACAGAGAGAGAGAGAGAGAGAGAGAGAGAGAGAGAGAGAGAGAGAGAGAGAGAGAGAGAGAGAGAAAGAGAGAGGTGACAAAGAGAGAGGACATATGGACATGGTAGGGTTTTTTAAGTGTGCCAACCTCCTTAATTAGTATTTAGAGTTGTGTGTTTGTGATCTGCAACCTCTCCTGCAAACTGTTCTGACCTCTGCCAAGGAGGTTACGTGATTTGTTCGGTTTGTTTGTCTGTTTGTTAGCAGGATTACGCAAAAACTAAAGGACGGATTTGCATGAAACTTTCACCAAAGATGGACAATAAATTTTCCGCAACACGATCTGGATCCGGGAATTTTTTCTGCTGGAATAGCAATTATGTTGAGGATTGTTGGGTCTTGGCAGAGGATTGCACTGTCCGAGCGCTCTTGTGGTCTATTGTTATCATCTGTGCCATACTTTGTGGTAATTTGTGTTGACATTGAAATTGGCCATCCACCAACAGTATTTGACTGTGAAAGAAGGGATCATCATGAGTTCTGTTCTGTGGAGCTAAGATCCAACCACAGGCACAAGGAGGACCAGGACCAGTGACCTTTTTTTTTTTTTTACTGTCACGTGTCTTGTGTCTGTGTGTGTCTAGAGCCATGTTTCCAGCAAAATGTAAAGTATAGTACCCTTGAAACCCTAAGGCATTCCGATATGTACTTGAGTGTTATAACTGCTTGAGTGTGAGAGACTATGAGGACTCAAAATATTATGTAGAGGAATAGGAACGCACTTTGAAACAAATCACGTTAGGTTGTGTATTTGGGACTTTCTTTTAATTTTATGTTTCTTCTTCTTTCAATTGTTATTACTTTCTACGAGCTCCAGTTTATTTGTCATCTAAATTTGTCATTGGTCATTTCTGTAAGGCAGACCAAAATAAGATGGCGACTGAAAATATGAGAAACCAGTAGTATAATTGCAGGCTAGAGTGTTAGCCCTGCTGTGCTCCATCAGTTTAGCTCACACTCCAGCCCACTCTGTACCCTCTATACCCCCTCTCTTTCCCTTTTTCCTCCCTGTTCCCTTTCCTCCAGTCACTGCCTGAGCATGAGGGACTTACATGCAAACAGACACACACACACACACACACGCGCACACACACACACACACACACACACACACACACACACACACACACACACACACACACACACACACACACACACACACACACACACACACACACAGAGAGACACACACACCCTTTTTCGAGCATCATGAATCTTTCATGCGAGCGGGCTGTGTAATCCCTGAGGCGTGCTCTTTGAGACGCACACACACCCGCCTCCATCACCTTGCACCAGGAGAGAGAGATAGAAAGAGAGAAATAAAGAGAGAGAGAGAAAGAGAGAGAGAGAGAGAGAGAGAGAAAGATAGATGGAGGAAACGAGACATGCAAACGGAAAGGGGGAGGTGAGGCGATGGAGAATGGAAAGGAGAGGAGGAGGGAAGGCAGGGGTGGGAGAAGCAAAAGACAAATTAAAGGTGTGAAGTGGGACCTAACCAGAATTACCTTTATTCTTTTGACCACTGAGGAGGGATGAAAGCGGAGGAAGGAGAGATAACAATGGAGAGATTTGTTCTCTTTCCCCCCAAAACTGTGCCTGCCGGTAGATATGGGGAAAACCTCTACAGTATGTCCTTTAAGTTAGACTTGTTTTAATCACATGTATATACATATGCATTTATAACAATATATTTAGAACATATATGAAGGTTTCAAACTTCAGACCTTGAGTTGAGTCTCAAAAGCCATTCTTGACAGAGATGCAGCTTGGAAGAAGGCCAACAATATAAATCATCTGAGTGATTGGCAGAATTTCAGGCAAAAGCAGAACTTGAGAAAACAGAAAAGCCAAATCTGACGTCTGCTTTACTGCACTTGTAAATACCTGGGGCGATTCATCACATTTCTAGTAAAACAAATCCATCCATTCACTTTGTATTCTAACTGACATTCTCCGAACATTCACCAATTTTTATTAATTTTAATAAACCTGTGCCATAAAATTAACGAACATTTTTCATCTCCTCTTTTCACTGGACCACCAACTTCAAAGATGCACACTACCACGGCACTATCTACTAAACCGAAGTGTGTAAATTGTGACCTTATAAAAAAATACTACACATTGAACCCTCTTAAATAAAGCTATTCGAACTTATAATTATTTGTCTCATCTCTAACGGACACAAAATCTAACATTAGAGGTCTAAAATGAGTTCAGAAAATTCTAATAATAATAATAAATTTATATTATTATTTTTATAGGTACTGAGATGATATTTAAGTGTGCTTGAGAAAAGGTCTAAATCGCCCATGAACTAAACTAAATTCCCTAAATGCTCTCTTCATAATATGCATAACAAAAAACATTTTGTTTGTTTCAACAAGTGGTACAATGAACAGTTCAAGTATTGTGCCCTTTGCATTTTCTCTTGTAATCTATTCCTTTCAAGGCAATTAATTAAGACTTTTTTTGGTGTGCCACCCCTTTCTATCCTCCTTCCTCAGATGTATTTAGATAAATACCACCTCTACTCCCAACACAGTTGATTAGTGTCATACTGGACGTCTTTGGTGTGTGTCAATAAGAGTGCAGCTTGTCCAGGTTAGCTGCTAATGGAGTGACAATAAAAGACTCACAGGGGACTGAATGGCACAATTGTGGCTTCCGCTGTAATTACCTGAGACCAGTCAACACAGCAGCATAGAAAACCTTTTCTCTGGCCAGATGAGCTTATTATGCCCCCCAATGTCATACCCCAGGCCTCTGATTTACAATGACACTGATTAATAAGGCTGCCCGGAAGCAAACATGCCTGCACACACACACACGCATGTTTGAAAGAATGACCGTCTATGTGTCTGGAATCATATTGGCAGTATAAATTCATGTATGGAGACAACATTTTATTAACAATGTGCACATTGTGTTCTATATAGCTTTGACTGGGACATCTCAAGGTCCCCAGCATGAAAAAACAGCTCATAAAAAGTTTGAATACAGAAAAATTAATGCAATAACTCATTCATATGCTGCTTGGATGTGCATCCATGATGAAATAATTATTTGTGTACATATACAGTACCAGTCAATAGACATACCTTCCCATCCACTTGAAACTGTGTCCAAATTTTTGACTGGTACTGTATATGAAACGGGTAGATGCTCTAAATACAGTGTGTGTTACACTTTGAGAGGGTATATATGCAGATCAGCTGCAAGAGTAAAAACACCTGTCTAATGTTGTGTTGGTCTCCTTCATGCTGTCAAAACAGCTCTGAAACATTGATGTATGGACTCCACAGGACCTCTGAAAGTTATCCGGTCATATCTGGCACCAAGGTCTGCTAGATACCACAGGGCTGCCAGTGTGTAAGGGCCCATTATGCAGCTAAAACAGACCCATGGCATTAGGAAATATCATTGATAAGATGGGGTTCACTTGGTCTGCAACATTGTTTAGGTGAATGGAACATCTACATGAATACCAGGACTTTCTAGCAGAGTATTCCGCAGTGCATAACTGCCTCCACTGGCTCACGGTCTCCATGCTGGTGCCATATCTCTTCCCCAGGTAAAGGACACACCCGCACCCAGCCTTAAACATGATTTAAAGGAATGTGTGTGTATGTGTTTCACCTGTAAAGCTCTTAAGTTGGTATTAAAGTGTATTCATGTGTATATTCATGAGTGAGTTTTCATGCTTGCTGAGGGTGACCCTGTGTGCATTCACCCTAAATGCACAATGTGTGGTTTTCAGGGGCCAAAAGGTCCATCGCATCTCTCCTTTAAGTACCTTGCCCTCACTCCCATTACTGCTCTCTCACAGGCTCAGCTACACTCACTGTGCACTCTACTTCTGAGCACCACCTACGAAATACAATTAAGGTGAGTTATGGCCACTCCATGGGAGGGGCAGGGATGGAAGGATGAAGTGTGTGTGGATGGGTAGGTGTATTAGATATACGTATAAGGGGGAGGGAGTGACAGAATTGGGGATTGCAGACAGAACCACAGAGTGTCACACACAGCTTACTAGGATACACACACACTCACTGTCGGTGCAGACATGTTCTCTCTCTCTGAGGAAGGGAATGGAGGGGGCAAGCAGGGGATAGGTTGAGCTCAGGGTGGTGGATGGTGCAGGACCAATTTCACGCCTCCGCTCATCTCTGCCTCTTCCAGCTGCACACTGCATGCTCTCCTCTTCTCTCTGGCTCTCATCCCCCAACTAAGCTTTACCCCCTATACACATGCACACACAACCTTCTCTCCAATGACTGTATCCCATACCCACCCATCCCTCCCCACCTCACCCATCCCTCCCCACCTCACCCATCCCTCCCCACCTCACCCAGTCTCCCTCGATAGGTTGGAGTGTGACAGCACAGTGGCATAGGGCATCCATCTCCAAATAACAACCCCGAACACGTAATAAACCAAATTAGCAATAAAGCGCAAACCAGCTGCCTTAGAAAAGAATAGGAGAAACAAAGAGGCAAAATAGCAACTCAGCAGCACAAGAGAAACCGTATCCTCGTTCAATCCTTTAGCAGCCACATCCAGCTGAAGATGGATGCCTTGTGCAATCACGCCATATGCTTGGCAGCACAAGGACAAAAAGAGGGCATTGGGAAAAAAATAACTCTGTTTCCATTTGTGAAGGTAACATTTGTTTATGGCGCGTGCGACACCTCTCTGAACAACCCCACCGCTGATTGAAACAAGGTTCCTAATTAAGCCTTAATTACTCAACAATAGAAGTGGCAATTTGGTGGTGGCAACGCCGCACTGACATATTCCCACCTGGGCTAATGTCAACACAGCATTATTACCATCACCGCCTGCTGCGGTTATGGCTATCTAAACAGTCATAAACATCAGTTCCTCCATATTGTAGCAGAATTGCTATACGGCCAAGCAATATGTTTTCCATCTCTCTCTCCCTCTCTGTGTCTGCCTCTCTCTCTCTCTCTCTCTCTGCTCGACAGTCTCTTTCCACCGATAAACACCAGCAGACGGCACACAAGCAGTGAGTTTCTTTCCTGGTGTTAATTGGTGAAAGCGGTGGGATTTACACAGGCAGCCAGACAGCGAGGGTCTCCCCTTTGTAGTGGCACAGTGTTTACAGTCCTGCTGCAAAACAGGCAGGGGCCTCGTGGACTCTACCTTTTGTTTGCGCCACATCACACAGAGACAGAGGATAAACCCTGCTGCTTTTCACAACACACTTAAATACATGTGTACACACAAAATCACGCAGACAGACACACAGAGACACATAAACACACCTGACACAGAGAGGAGGGGATTAGAGATGGGAAAGCAAATATATGTGTGTGTGTGTGTGTGTGTGTGTGTGTGTGTGTGTGTGTGTGTGTGTGTGTGTGTGTCTGGGTAGTTGGTATATGCAGAGACTCGGCTGTTCTACCAGGCATGAGTGGAACTCATTCTTGTGTGGACACTTCATTTACAGATATAGAGTGCGTTGGTTTATGACCACAGAGGGTTGTTGAGAAGAAGATAAATAAAAGTAGAGATGAAGATGGTCAATTGTAGCATTACTATGGAGTGTGTTTGACAGCAGAGAACACATCAACAACAAATAAAGCTTACTTATAAAGCCACTTATACATTAATGTGTATGATACCGGATTTGGTGTGGCATGGTGGCGCAGTGGGTAGCGTTGTTGCCTCACAGCAAGAGGGTTCTGGTTTCAAATCCACCTGAGGACATGGGACTTTTCTCTGTGGAGTTTGCATGTTCCCCCCATGTCTGTGTGGGTTCTCTCCAGATTCTTTGGTGACTCCAAATAGAACGTAGGCGTGAATGTGAGTGTGAATGGTTGTTTGTCTTTCTATGTGGCCCTGTGATGACCTGTGTACCCCGCCTCACGCCCAAAGTCAGCTGGAATAGGCTCTAGCTCCCCACGACCCTATACAAGATAAGTGGCCACAGAAAATGAATGAATGATGGATTTGTTTCCATTTGAATTACAGCTTTTGTCTCCATCTGTCTTGCTTCACTGTATGTGTCAATATCACCACAAGTCATTGACATCATAAAAGCCCTAATTTGGAGCCAAAATCAGTCCACAATAGAAAATGGAGACACCAGCTTCTAAAATATCTGTTGAGGTATCTGTTTCATCCTGTCAACCGAAAGGGCAAATGAACTTCTTAAAAAAGCCTTGAATGGGGATTTCTCATATGAAAAATGTTGCCTTTTTCCTCCATCCCTAAAGGCATCTGCTTGTGCCTATCGGCTAACTAACCAATGGGAAAATCATCCCACTCCTGATGCACCATTCCCTTTTCCCCTCATACCTAAATTAGTGAAATTTTCACCAAGCAGCAATACATTAGGGAGGGATCAGGGTAAATGGCACATTATGAACACTGTCAGAAGTGGCCTATTAAAGAGAATTCAGACATTATCAACGCCTGCATATCTGAAGAACAATCTCAGTTGGGTTAATAATGTGCAATTAATCATAGGACATTTAGTGCAGGATGGGGTATAACATGCTGCAGAGGAAGCAGGCCTAATTTGCTGTCCATCCGTCCAGAAGAAGAGAGAGATGGATGGAGGCAGGCTGGTAAACTGTAATCTAGATGAGTACCAGGATTTGGTCTTTGACAGTTTGGCAGATATGGAAGAGCTATGGCTAAGCACTTGGCACTATCTTACAGCTTTACTAATGAGGTTCCTTTTAATGAGTACAAGCATTATTCATTTTTTAAAGCAATATTGTTTAATGTTATTACCAGTGTAAACAGCCCTACTGGTCCACTGGTTGGGTTGATGGTGAGAGGAAGTTGCTCAGCACTGTCATTTAAAGGCAAGGAGGTCTTAAGATCATGTGAATGGGATCTTTGCTTGTGGAGTTTACACACTCTCTACATGTGCAAATTTCCTGTGGGCACTCTGGTTTCCAGACATCTTGGCAATTAGAAGTGCTTTTGTCATCACCTACGCTGCTCCTAAAGTCATAGAAATTAGAAAACTACTCTTCCAATGATAGAATGATGATACCTTTATTAGTCCCACATGGGGAAATTCTTTCTCTGCATTTGACCCATCCCTGAGGAGCAGTGGGCTGCCACTACACGCGGCGCCCGGGGAGCAAATTGGGGTTCAGTATCTTGCTCAAGGATACTTCAGCTTGTGGACTTGCAGGGGGTGAGGATCGAACCACCGACTAGGTGGACTTGCAGTCATTTTAACAATGTAGAGGCTACTTCAACATTCAAAGATAGACCTCGTTTTTGCCACTCTTGTCTGAAGTGCTCTGACGTTAGAGAGTTTTGGAGGGACTTTTAATACCCAGGCTGCACACTGATGATGAAAGATTGCGTTTCAAATGCACACACGTGTGGAGCCAACAGTGATGTAAATGTTATCACTATATTAGCTTGAGCTGAATTATATACACATTATGTATATTAGACTCTCTTCATCTAATCAGGAATACTAATAGATCAAACATGCGATTCACTTATCTCGGAGTGAGCCTTGTTTAACTATCAAAAGCCCCATTTCCACTGCATAGTACCGGCTCTACTCACCTTTTTTTTTGGCTACAGATCAAAGTATCAGAAATAAAATGTACGGATAAATAGTCATACATTTGTGGCTGTATTGTCAAAAGAAAACAGCTGTAAAAAAATGGGATAAAAACAAACTGCTTTTCCTAACTTCACATCAAACTGGCCAGTAAATGTCATTATATCTTGCTGTCCCAATGTTGGATGGATAGATGGCTGCTGAACTGACCATCCCACTGACCCTCATTGGAGGCCATTTTTTCACCTTCTTCACAGCTGTATGTCATACCTGTATATGATTCATCCTTTCAATCTAGCCTTTAAAGCATAACATGTTTTGATCTAAACAAACCTTCGACCATAGTCCCTGTTTGACTGTAAGCGACAATGGAGAAATATGTGTGCGAAGGCAGCCATGTACCACGGACAGAGGATAAAGGACTTTAATCTGATATCACAACAGTATTGGAAAAGAAATAGGAATTTAATCCATTGCTCAGTCACAGGGAAGAGACGGGAGGCACAGGGAAGATGAGAGAGGTAGAAAGTGGAAGAGAGAGTTGGAGGAAGAGAGGGAGTGAAGAGGAGACAAGCAGAGGAAAAATTCACTTCCACAGTTGGCTGATCTAGGAAATCCTGCAATCTTGCAGCAGCTTGAAAGCAAAAGCAGATGAGCCATGTCTGTATTTTTCATCCTCTCTCTATCCCTCTTCCTCCCATTTTCCCTCCCTCTCTCATTCTCCAGATAAGTTGGCCTCTCTCTCTCTCCCTCCCTTCTTCCTTTGTTCTCTCCTCTCGCACACAATCTTTAATATCGTGTGTTTCTCTCTTTCAGTGAACTCACTGTGCCCTCATCCCATCTCTCTCTCTCTCTCTCTCTCTCTTTTATGATGTCCGGAGCTGTTTGACTAGTGCTCAAGCCAGTCTATAGCCCCCAGTGGGCTCATTTCACAACTCCGTGTCTGATGCCATCCACTTGCTTCGTGAGTGCTGTTACAACTGACTGACAGACAGCCCTCTACTGGCCTTAATTAGGATGCATACAGTCGACTGGGAGGGAGAACAGGAGGAAGAGAAATGCTGAAGTGCTGCAGTTTAATTTTCTCACCCATTTAGATGAGCTGGGTGAGAGGAGTTCTGCTGAAGGAATAGAGAAAAAGTGTGTGCACAGTTTGTGGGTCTGCATTCTTGTCTGTGTGCATCTTTATTGAAATTGTGTATGCATGCTGAAGCCTGTACGCTACAGGATGTGTATGCATTTCAGGCCCAGTGTGTGCATGAGTGTGTTACGCCACAGAATACCAATTGCCAGTGATACAGCCAAAGCCTTCTGGCTTCCTCATTGTACTTCATAGCGAACACCCATCACCAGTAAAGACAATAAAGATAACTCTCCATGCTTGCAGAATAATAACTGAAGTGGGTGTCACATATTACATAGCAGGTCAAGTATGGATGAGAATGTGCATTGTATAATGGCAGGAGTAAACGGTGCACAACAAGAACAAATTGAGACGCTCTAACAAAGCAATTACATCTTTTAATAAAGCTGTAATTGTGTTTCATTATAGCAAGACGACATCTATTTGCATCTTTTATTCCCTTACTCATTGAGTAGTGCCTCCTTGCTAACCTCTGACTGGCTCAAACAAAGCTTATTATGCTTACGATTGCGATCACGCACAAACACCAATAACACATAAAACACACACACACTAGACAATGATGTGAGAGAAGCCTCTAGCTTCACAGCCAAGATCTCTCCATTGAGAACCTGTAATTATAGACCCTGTCTCAAGATAAATCAATTAACGCCAACATATAGCTTTTAATTTAATTCGAAGCTAATTAAAGTGACGAGACAAGCGGGAGGGTTGATGGAGTGAAGGAGGGAGAGGGGAGGAGGGGTTGTCGGAGGTAAGACGCTACACGGGTTGCGTGTAGCTGTGGAGGCTGGGGGATTGTCTCAGTCCCCGGGTTCAACCACGCATGGTGGAGATGATTGAAATGAATTCCACTGGCAGTTTAGTTCGGGATCACTACTATTAACTCAACATTACAAAACATCACCTGGAGCTGTCTGACTGACAGGTGACACTTTAATTGAAATAATTTAGTTGCTCATTAAGGGAGAAAGACTTGGGATTGAAGAAGAAACAGGAGAGAGATGAGATTTATATGTGTGTGAAAACAGATGTGCAGACAAAGAGAGGAATGGGGCAATTTGGTTGGAAGGAGTCTTTTTCCAATGACCTGCAGATGCAAGCAAAAACTGACAGAGATGCTGACTGAGCCTCTTATACAGAATGGAAGAGGGGAAAGCCATTCTGAGGCCTGCTTTAGCCATATCAACAGTCTATTTTCACCAGTAAGATTCCAAACAAAGAGGGTTTCAGTTGAAATGAATTCCTCTCTAAAAGAAAATTATGTCCTGGAAGAATTTCACTCAGGTTGTAGAACACACCATAGCCCTGAAACTGCTACTTAAATAATCAGTGACCTCTAAAGTCAGACTAATGAAAACAAGGTCTCAGTTCTGGTACTCTAAGACCTAAGAACAGCGTTTGATATGACTGACCATCTTAATCAATACTTAGAAAAAAAAGTAGGTCGGTCTTTCTGACTCTATGTCAAACTGGTTCAAAACTTAAAACAAGGGAATATACTGTATGGGCTGCTGTGAAAGGAAGCGTATCAGCTGTATACAATACCAGCAACATTGTTATTGTTGTTCTGCTTCTGAACTACTTATTCTGCGTTCACACCAAACGCAGCACAAATGTTTGCTCTACTCACTCTACTCTTTACTCGCTCAAATGTTTTATTTATACAGCACCCTTAAAAACAACTGTTTACAAAGTGCTTTGACAGACCAAGCAAAGACAGGAAACTATTTGAGACAAAGTTGAAAAAAGTAAGATTGAGGATAAAAATACAAAATAAATAGCGGGTGATACAAAACCAAGAAATGGGGCAAAGTCAAGGTAATGGTCAATAAATACAAGAGAGAATGAATAGATATATGATATGAATATGGTCAATATAACAAAGTAATAAGTAGTAGATAAATGTAATCTAAAGATAATAGGAAGATGACAAATAAGACTAAAACAAAGGGGTAAAATAGTAAAAGAAGGTAGAAGAGATTCATGAATGATAATGGACAATTGAAAGAGAATAAAGACACAATTGAATATAAGAGATGACATCTCTGACCCACAATAAGACCAATAAACAGAAGGAATAAAATAGTAAAAAACAAAACAAAACAAAAACAAACCAGCATCCCACAGGCCAGCTAAAAATGATAAAACAAGGGGAATAAAAGGATAAAAAAATAAGAATAAATGTAAATAAATGAACACAGAAGGAAAAAGTGAAGAGGATGATATCACATAAAAGCAAGTCTATAAAAATGTGTTTTAAGAAGCGATTTAAAAGAGGCCACGGATTCAGCGAGCCTTATCTCCTCCGGTAGGTCGTTCCAAAGCCGAGGCGCTCTGACTGCAAATCTCATGTGCCAACATTTACCCACAACATAATAATATATAAGGTTGGGCATTTCCTTTGCCAGTAGCATTCAAAGAGTTGGCTTTGCAAGCACAACAGAAGAGTCTTATGAATAAAATAATTACAGATAAAAGAGGGAAGCAGAGTGAAGCATTGCCTGGTTATCTGGCTGACAGAGATGCCTTTTAGACACGCTGAGGTAATTAGTCATGAGTCAAAAATGAACTCAATTAGGACATAACATAAGAGCGAGAGACATTAAAGACACATCACATGAACTGAGAACTAAGACAGAGGGAGAGGAAGAGAAAAACAGAGGCAGAGGAAGAGTGAAGATAAACAGGACAGTTGGAATCTGAAAGTACCACAGGGTATACATCAACCAGCTACACTGCTATATGTCGTCTATATTTAATAGCTCACTATATCATAATCCATATGGACACAACATATTAAAGGATTATATGTGTGTACATAGAGCCCATGACCATTCTCACTAACTCTTTCTGCCATAGGGGATCATAAAATGCTCATTAATTCCTTAAATTAGCTTAAATGCCCTTATTGAACGTCACCTTCATGATTATTTTTTGCTTATTAACTATTCCCCAAGTGGGCTGCCGAGGGTCCTGCCAGGTCAAGTCTGTGTGTGTGTGTGTGTGTGTGTGTGTGTGTGTGTGTGTGTGTGTGTGTGTGTGTGTGCGCGCGCGTGCGTGTCAGCTGAGAGGAGACGCCAGTGCAGAGACAGACTTAAACCACCCCTCACCCACTCGTCTCTCTCTCTCTCTTGCCAAGCACAGGGGCCTATCGCAGTTGCCTTGGTGACGCTGGTTGGCAGCTGATAGGAAAAGAAGCTTGCAAATGGAAAATGTCAATTACCGCCGAAGATATGTAGATCTGAGCGAGAGACTGCTGCAGAGAGAAAGAGAGAGGAGAGAGAGAGAGAGAGAGGAAGAGGAGAAGGAGGAAAAGAGGAGGCAGAGAGCGGATGGGAGGAATACCAAATAAAAAGAGGTGGGGTGGTGTCAGAACGGAGAAGGCAGACAGAGAGAGAGGGATGGGGAGAAACAGGGGGGGAGGGAGGGGAACGGTGAGAACGGCGAGAGGTTACGAGGGAGAGTCGAAGGACGGGGGGGGAATGGTGCGGGGAAAGTGAAGGTTCGGCGCAAGTGTGTTAATGCAGATGAGAGGCTGAATGGAGCGCTGGCTGCTGACAGAGAACGTCTGTCCACATCTATTATAACACCTTTCCCTTTCTGAGGCAGAGCGGAGCGCTGTGTTCATTATTCCTCTCTTTCTCTCTGTCAGTCTCTCTATCTCTCATCCACAACTTCAGCACAAGCCTCTATACCTCTAACTGGCAATTTGATTAAGCCCGGGAGATAAGGTCGCACAGGAGGGGAGAGCAGAGCAGAGCAGTGTGAGGGTTGGGGTAGAGGGGATGCTAGACAGGGCTAGAACCATTCTGCTGTAATCAGAGCATTGATCTCCTGAGCATGTGGCCAGTGTAGATTATGGGACCGAGTTAGGTCCATCATACGCTTTGGAATCGAAGATAACCGAGTGGATATATGAGTGCGTGCCTGCTTATAGGTATACAGTTGAATCCGGTGCAATTAATCATGCATGCATATCCTCCACGGTGCATATGTGTCCACTATATTTGTATGTGTGCATAAATAGCTGTTTTAGGTGGATATATGCATCTAGGTTTGTGTTTGCGCTTCATGGAATGAGCGTCTTATTTAAGTGTGTACCTCTGGACCTAAGTTGAATTAATGTGTCCCTACCCCCATTCCAATTTCCATCGGAGGTCTCTTGACCCTCCCACTCTGCAGGCACATAATGGTCCATTTGGGGTTTAGCAGCAGGCTTTACCAGGGAGCATGGAGACAGTGAGCTAGACTGTATTTCCATACGACTGGGACACAGAGGCCCTTCTATACATATATTACCCCCTTTGTGTCTGAGAGGTCTCATGTGGGGCTTGTCTACTATACCAATGCATATGCAGAGGCAAGCATACACCCTCCAATACACACACACACCCACACACATAACAAGATGGATATACAGTCTGAGTTGAAAACGCATGCATACAATGTACATGCAACCACTCACATAGCATGTAATATACCAACACACATGAATGCAGACGTGGACATACAGATATAATGCTACCCACACAGCATCCTGACTATGATTGACACTGATAAGCTCTGAAGGGAGACATCCCACCTTTGCTGTCATAATACCGTCACTGTGCTGTCTCACATAAACATTTGTAGACTCAAATGCAATTGCTTGCCTTTGATGCATTAGAGATCTGTTGACAATAAATCCTATGTTTTGCATTGTATTCACCCCCCCCAAAAAAAAAAAAACTTGCAGAAAAACTTTCACCCTTTTAGATTTTTAGAATGTTGGTCATTTTTCTGATAGAACATTTTCACAGCAAACATTTTGACATGTCATAGCATGAAAAGAACAGGTATAATTGATTGATTGATTCCGTCCATAGAGTATTTATTTAAACAGGGAAGGGACACTGAGAAATTCTCTTTTTCAGGGTTGCCGTTAACAAAATACAGATAAAAACTATACAATAGTTGCATATACAATACATTATAACATAACAATTTGGAATCATATTGGTATCATTAGTTTGACAATTATTCAGATTATCCTTTAAGATACATCAAAGTTGACACCTGACTGAATCAGCACTGATTCAGCTACAATTTGATCTCAGCTCAAATCTGTTTAATTATTTGTTATCCCACAGTAGTGAATTTCCCATGAGTCCTATAAATTTTAAACATTCTGGATCTTCAGATCTGGAATATGACTTGGATCCAGATCGGACTTTGCTGTGTGGTAGTTGCTATGGGGATACAATTTGTGTTATTTTTGTCCAATCACTTTAGGCATTATTCATTAAGTTAGAAGCAAAAATCTTGTAATGGTAAAGAATCTTTAAGAAATAAAAAATGATAAATCCAGATGATAATCTGGATCACTACCAAAATCTAATTGACTGTTGCCATCAAAATCCATTCATAATTGTTCAAAAAACCTTCCTAGACAGACAAAAAAGAAAAGAAAAAAAGAATTTAAAAAAACAAAAAAACAATACTGGGAAACCATTAACTGCTTGAGAGAGGTAGAAATGAAATGATTCACACCAAAACCCAACTCTTTGGGTTTGATTTGATTGACTCAGATTGTTCAGTAATTATAGGTGATTACACCTGCCAATTTAGGTTCTCATTAATGGGCTGCAATTATCAGCAATTACAATTACCTTACATAATAAGATTCATTTTCATGCCAAAATTTCTTCAGTAGAAAGAGGGCAAACTTCAGCCTGGTTCTTCAAATATATCATTTTCACCCAGGAGATGAAAAATAAATCTGTTCAAGTATCTTTAATGGAACAATTTGACTGAAATCAAAGGTTTCATTTGTGAGGGGGGAAAAGCGTTCAATTCAACTTCATTTGTATGTCTTCATTTTTATGGAGTTCCTCTAATAGACACAAATTGCAAGTAAGAGCTTAAATTTCTATCAGCTGTTAGGGTTGGACTGCCATCATCATATAATTTGATCATGAGACTGCGAGGGCACCTTAATGAATTCAGCGCGAGGCTTACTCACATCAAACACAATGTAAATCTCTCTTTCTCCTTGCTCTGTAACGCACACATGCGCACACACCCTCACTCTATACAAATACCAGCAAACAGCTGACATGGCTCTTTGTAGACCCAGTTCCACTTTTATCATCTTGAAAGAAAGAGAGGGGGAAAACAAATGGAAAGGAGGATGAAATGGGAGCAAGAAGGGATCAAACTGAGTAAAAAGGAATAACTGATCGTGTTTTTTTGGGTTTTTTTTTTATCTGAAGAAGTGTGAGGCTGCTGCAGTGTAGTTAGGTATAGGTTGGGTTGTCCAGAGGCAGAAATGCTCCCCATTGTGCTACTCATCTTCATTTGGGATTCACACACGCCTGCCTGTGGCAGATGGCTATTTCATCATCATCACACACATTCTCATGCACACACACACACACACACACACACACACACACACACACACACACACACACACACACACACACACACATACTCACAAATACAGTGAGTAGCTGGCATGCTGATGAAGTAAGGTGGCATCTGTGTATCTGTGTGTGTGTGTGCTTGTGCTTGTGGATGGGGATTCCAAAGTATCATTATTTCAGCATAATTGGCTGACAGGAGCAATTTGAGTTAATTGGTTGGCCGACAGTGTAAACCCTTGGGCTTATGGGTATTGTAGTACGGATAATACAGACACTCTGCTTGGTCACAAAGCCTGATTGAGACGATTATCTGAATGCTTCAACAAATTAATCATTTGCATCTTCTTTGTGAGAAAGTTAAATACAAATCGTTTGAGTTCTTCAAATTTTACACCCTAAAACTAAATTAGCATAGATAGATAGATAGATAGATGGATAATAGATAGATGATAGACAGACACTTGTTTTAAATCATAAACCTTAAATAAACACATCTTTGAAAGCCTAATCTAATCCTGTGCTTGCACCCTTGGAGAATGTATTTGGTTAATTCAGACTTTATTTTCTTAAATATGATATAAGAGGTTTAAGGATTTGGTTTTGGCTTTCAGTTATTTGTTAAATTCAAGTTTTGTTCTGTGCTGATTCCTTGTGCAGTCCCTTGATGGAGGAGTGATGTTCAGTGTCAGATATCTGCTCTCAGAAGTCAAAGTAAAGACTCTTGAATTGAACCGTACCCCTGAGGCAAACGTCAACTTTGGCAGAGCAGTATGAGAGATGCTACCACCAACAGAAGAAATTTACCCATGCCTGCGCCTGGTAATGAATTCAGCTCAACACAGAGCAGCAGAGAAAGAGCCTCAGGCAAATATGAACAGTGATTCCCAAATCTGCTGCAATAAACCTCAATCATACGCTACTTAGGCTGACTGACAGAGGTGTGGGTCACCGGATTAAAAGGGGAAATAGAGTTGAATAAGGTGAAGATGGAAGAGTCACTCATTTAGTGGATCTTTTCACATAAAATCCTAATAATTTCATAAAATTCCCATTGCCTGCCATTTGTCCTGTAGGATTATGGTACACCACAGAAGACGACTTACATGGAGGCTATTCCAGGGGAGAAATATGAATGTGAGGAGCTTGAGCTACACTTTTCTCTGAGTGTAATTAAGAGAAACACAAACATTTTTGAATGGCCAGCACAGAAGTTCATTCTTTACACTCCTGTGTTGAATACAGTCTAACAGAAAGATGCCAAAATTCACTTGTGATGGATATGTGTGTGTGTGTGTGTGTGTGTGTGTGTGTGTGTGTGTGTGTGTGTGTGTGTGTGTGTGTGTGTGTGTGTGTGTGTGTGTGTGTGTGTGTGTGTGTGTAGGTGTCTGATTCTGCACAGAAACACGCTAATCAAATCACCTATCCCAAATGTGAGATATTACCTTGGGCAGAACAAAAAGACGAAGCAGACATGGCAACCAGCAAAAAGGTCAAGGGGAGGCAAGAATGAAAGACACCGGGAAAAGGACAACTGGCACCTGTAAAAATGAGCTGGATGTGAACAAAATAAGGTGGTGGAGTCAGGTTTTTTTTTTTCTAATCTCAGTGGAAAGACTGGGAAAGGAAGGGTTACTGATGCCTGAGGAGTGAACCACTTCTCATTCGTTTTGTCCTTCTGAAAAGGCTGAGCTTTAGCTTTGTGTTTCTGTGTGAGACTTTTAAAAAAAAAGGTTGAGAGAAAAGGGCCTGTTTTTATTTGAATGAGTGACGACAAGCAATAGACACATGACCATGACAAGATAACAATCACCTCCATAACAAAGCAGTGTTACATAAATTACAATCAAATGAATACACACAGGGCTCTAATGGCATTAAATCATAAACACACACTCAAATTAATCACCTTCATGTTATTCCTAACACAAACACACACACACGTACACACACAACAATTAAAGTGCTAACTCGGAACATGATTTACATCATTATGATTATGACTGTCATAATTACGAGCGCTGTTATCACTCTCATTATTAATAGCAATGACACTATTATTAGCCTGTCTGCTGGCATGCTACTTAGTCTGCAGGCTAATTACTGTGTCTGACTGTCCAGGCATGGTGCTGGTCCACAGCTCCAAGGTCACAAACCTCCTCCTCCTCTCGTCAAGGGGCTCTCACATTTACTTAATTCTGCCACTCATAATCTTTTTTAATCTCGTAAATGATAGTGAAAGCGCAAATTCTCCCTCTCGCAATTTATTAGTGTGTGTTTGTGCTTCTGAGACCCAGTAGTGCATTACTGTCATGGCTAATCCAATTAGTGTGGATGTATGTACGATATCTAAGGGGAAGAGCAGCGGAGGGATGGGGAGCAGGTAGGGGATGCATCCTGCTGTTGGGGGGGGGGGGGGGGGGGGGGGGGGGGAGCGCATTAGGGAGACTCCCTTCCTATGACCAGAGTCGTTTTATCACTTCTATGATGGCCTTAAAATTAGTGTGTGATCTACGGGGAGAAATACAGAGCATAATTCCATCTGTGTGTGTGTGTTAGAGTTTACACAGCTGATCCGGTGTGATGATGAGGGCCTTATTGGGGCATTTAATTCATCTTGACCCACATTTTGTAATTATCATCATCATTGATTTTTTACTTCTACTAATTACTTTTAAAGCTTTACATGGCCTTGGCCCTACCTACATCATGGAATTACTTGCATTCTGTGAGCCTGGCCGCTGTCTGCGTCCCTCAGGCAGAAACCTTCTAACTGTTCCCTCAGTTCGCTTCACTACAAAAGGGGACTTGGCATTAAAGACAAAGACTTTTAAATCACTTCTTACTTCTTACTTACTAAACTTACTTCTATAGGAAGGCTTTTAAAAAAAATTATTTCTATCCCTCTGTTATGACTTTTATGCTTTTACTATACTCTTTTTTATCAGGTCTCATGTCTACATTTCCTATTTATGCTGTGTTGCTTAACTTTTTAATACCGACTGTGTATTTCTGTTTTAACTTGTTCTGTTGAGCATGTTGTAACTGGGTTTTTGAAAAGTGCTATACAAATAATAATAATAATAATAATAATAATAATAATAATAATAATAATAATAATAATAAACTTCATTATTTCTTACTGAAACGATACGTTTTTCAGTGAATCGATTCTGTTTGAGAATCAAACTGCAGGATAAAAATGTTAAGAGAAAAGAGACAACTTGCTCAGGTGCTTCCATTTCTGCACAGTTTCTGCACTTATTAAGGTGCTCTGCAACTGATTTCCAAGTTTCGACAATAGACTTTAACATGTGATAACATGCAAATTAATTCTCTTTTAATTCCCTGAAAATGTGTTTGCACTGGGATACACTAATTCAATATGCACAAGGCTTTTTTTTTAAACTACAGGAGCTAATTAAGAGGAGGAGCTGCTAAATTTGATTTTAATTTAATCACCAAACATATAAAAGTTGCCATGTTTTCTGCTCAGAAAATATTTCCAGTGATTGAAAGTGAAATTTAGAGTGAGCACAAATTAGCTACTAAATATGCACCTTAGTACCTCATAATAAATCTATATAAATATTCCAAGTGTCCACTGATTTCTATCTGTATTTCTGAATAGTTTATTTTTTGATATTCAAAATAAATATTCATCAATGTCAAGATAAGTAAAATACATGCAGCAATTAACATGACATCCATGATCTGAGGATCTGTTTTAAAATGGTATGCTCTTCCAACGGCTCCGATGTGCATTATGATGTTTGCAGAATAATTCATAGAATCCTGCAGTGGTTGTATGAAACTGCTTTCACCGATCACTTACATAAATAGAGTGTTTGCAGCACTTGACACAATTTACAATGGAGGCTTTAATTAAAGAAGGCAGACGTCATCCACAGGGGACAGAAAACAACAGGCTGTCTGACATTTAATAACAAAATCATACGTCTCTCATTTCAGTAATTATCATGTGACAGCACACTGACAGAATAATACAACGGGCTGGATCTTATTTTATAAAATAGGGTATTTAAAGGCACTTATGCTTATGTGGTTAAAGAAAGATGCAGTCAGGTAAGATGTTAGAAAATAAAAGTTCAGGCTTTACAGAAGCATATTGTGATTCATTTTTTTTTACCAGCTGTTATTTAAAAACTTCATTCAATTCAGGTTTTCATTTTTTTTCTCAAGTGCATCACTCAGAATGACGCATTGGAGTTCAAGGGTGTTCTGAAGAAAAAACACGAATGCACATAAAACTCTTCAAAAGATGTTGCCACTCACTTTCAAACCAGCCATTTGTTCTCAATACGGGTATTGGATATGACACAGCTATTGTCTTCCATCTTCCAGGCAAAGAAGGAAGATAAACACAGCTCTTGAGACAGTGACGAAGCAAACAGAGTGATGGAAGAAAAGAATTCATTTAGTCAAAGATGTGGAATCATTGTGAGTTCTTCACTCTCAGCTTCCAGTTTAATTTCAGTGCTGTTGTCCTGGTCCCTTAACCAATATCAGGAAAGGATGTACCCTTTTGTGGTTGGGTGGTTGGGTGAGTGTGTGTGTGTGTGTGTGTGTGTGTGTGTGTGTGTGTGTGTGTGTGTGTGTGTGTGTGTGTGTGTGTGTGAGAGAGAGAGAGATAGAGCATTCTGTGTGTATTAAGTAGTGCATACCCGTGAAAAGATGACAAGATTTAATTTTTATAACATTTAAAACCAGTGGCAGTTTTGATGCCCCAGGAAATCTCTCATTCAGAGGCGTCAAGACAATAACAGATGTTTTGAGTAGAAGAAACAATTGATTCTCACAATTTCACAATCACCTTTTAAGTCATTGTGGGGAACTTTTGTTGCAAAAGTTGCTTATTTACACATCCAACAGTCCGAGAGGAACATTATGATTCATTTATAGCTGTTTCTGGCCACCTGATGGAGCAAAACCCAATATTCTGTACAAACCTCTGGCTTAATTATTTGTTTCTTTAGCTGCTAAATGGTCAACTATGGTAGCATTTAAAATTCCCTGCTGCAGGTGAAGAGGATACTGTGAGAAAAGTGAGAGTGACCCCAAACTGAAAAGTTGTGTGCTGGACAGCTGACGGATGAGCTGAAATTCACTATGAAGACTTATTAAGACTTTTGTGGATTGTACAAGTGTGTTTTAATTTAGGTGAACAGGTGTCTGTGTTCCCAAGATACTTCAGTCTCAAAATGTATTTTTTCAATGTTCTCAGATTAAATTTAAAATTTAGAATTTTGTCTCATCATAATGACAGAGATAACATAGTCATACTGTGGTAATGTGACAGAATGAACCACACACTTATGTTGTTTCCTTCCTCTGATGATAAAAAGCACAACGAAAAAGGGGTCAAGCCGTATCTTGGCAGACAAGAGCTATTTTGAAAATCCATTAGTGACTCAATGCAAAATCATTATCACCTAGCATGCAATATCCTGGCTTTCACATTTTAGTCTTCTTGGCATTTTTCTCTGAGGTGAGTCTCAAAATACCACATGAAATAGTAAAGTAGAGAAAGCGAGGTTTCTTTAATGGAGAAAGAGGAGATGTGGTATTTTAAAAGCCATTTATTCTGCTTCTGCTGAAATGACATCAGGTCCTTCCATTAGCAATCACATTCTCCCTGTGGCAGGACAGAATTTGGACCTTGTAGGATATTAAGCAGCATTGATACATCTGTTTCTGGTGTGCAAGGCCAATAAAAGAAAATCCGTTTTGACTAATCTAAAATAGAGAAAGTTTGAGTATTCAGTAGCAAATGGAATCAGGAATTTACAGAGAAAACTTAATAGGTTAAAAAATACACACTATGTTCACATTGTGCATATTAGTGCTCAATTCAGAATTATAGCTTGGACCAGATTTTTGTGTGTGACTGCTCACATTGATTTTTTTTAAAGGTAGTCAATATCACATTCCATGTTTATATTTAAAAAGTGACTCTAGCCAGTGCAGAATTGTGATAAATGTTGTTTAGAGTGACGTAAAAGTCTCAGAAATAGCCAAAGGATGCAAAAAGTCATACTGGGGCTCACCTTTGCCTTTAGTGTCAAAGTCTCTGATCCAGTCTTCTTGAGTTGTTGTGTATTTGTAGTTGGTCCTCTACATAACATCCGGGTCACTGAGCTGGTCTCCTTCATACCCGAAGCGCCTAATTTATCGGACGGCTTCCCTTGGTGATCTACTTCCTGCCGGGGTCCAAGCGCCAAAGACTATACTCTGTTCAAAATGAATTTATATTACTTTAATTGTCTCATTCTATTGTTCCTCTTTGTCGTCTCTCCTGATTGAAATGATTTGTCATTTGATCCTTTGTTAATTTAAAAAAAAACATTGCCACAGTACAGCTTTAAGTGCAATTTTGTTTTCTTGCACAGCATATTTTTGCTCAAGAAGTGACTACTACTTGTGTTGCACGGACACACACACACACACACACACACAAACAAAGTCATACATGACTGGTCTGAGAAGGCACAAAGCCAGGCTGTGGGGGTTTGAGCTGTTGTTCCTCTATAATGGCTCATGCTGGAGCTATTTGTTCAATCGTGTACAGGCTTATTAAAAGTGCATCCGGCTCCCTCAGGATCAGGATTGGTGTGGCATGGGGCTAAAACAAAAACAGAAGGCACAGCCTTCTGATTCTCACATACAAAGGCACCATATCAAACACATACGCACACATTCACACACACGGACGCACAGCACCCCATGGCACTGTCTAATTGCACAGCCAGTGTGTATTTCTTTGTAGTTGTCTCAAAGCAGTCTCCATGCTGGGCTTACAGTTCTCCAGTGAATACCAACCCAGTATTTGCTGGTCTTGATCATGTCTTGTTCACAGAGGAGGGATAGTGATCAAGAAGCTAAAGGACAGGACAGGTGAGAGGAAATAACTGCAATGATAAGAAGAACAGAGATGTGGCACAAAAAAAAAGAAGAGTAAAAGTAACGAGAAAGGAAATGAGAGAATAACGTTCCTTGGAGACTTTGTTCAGGTGGGAAAGAGAAAGAGAGAGAAACAACCCACTAAGTCTGCAGACATCTTGCTGTTAAAACAGCCAGAAAGTGGAGGCGGTGACTCATTTGATTCATCATTTAGGTCAGACAGGATTAGAGAAAAATTACACGAACCATTTCAATAAAACAATGTGAAAGGATTAACAATAGCAGATATGGACAATCACCCTATATCCACTCTCACACATGCATGCACACTGCTATACTGTAAATTTCCCCACTGTGGGACTAATAAAGGGATATCTTATCTTATCTTATCTTATTACACACCCACAGACACAGACACAGACACACACACACATAACCTCATTTCATTGCCCTGTAACACAAAATGAGGTTTTTGTGTTTGAGCAGAGGGGGTCCAATGGCTACAGAGGGACACATCAAGAAGTGAGGGCTTTATAATCGCTGATGCCAGATTGGATGTCAGCTGCAGCATAAGTGACCATCTATCACCACGATGCTGCACATGAAGAGGCCTCTTTATAGGCAACTAGACTTCAGACAGCACAGAAAAAGCCTCCTCCCTCCAGCCGACTCCACTGCCCTGCAGGAGGGATTGCCACACATGCATACATGCACATGGCACATACATACTGTAGATACAAGTGCGCAGCAGCTAACTGTGTGTCTCTTACATCAAAATACAAATAGCTATATTCTGTATTTTGGATTCATCATTTTAGATACAATCAAACCCTTGGAAAAGGTGTGTTTTAGTGTTCATGGACGCAAATAAGTGTAAAAAAAAGAAAAAACAGAAAGAAAAAGGAAAGACTTCGATAGAAAGGCAGAGAAACTGTGTTTGTTTTCATCTCTCATCCTTTGCCAAGCCATGCATGTAATTTGCTCAGCAGCCTCCATTTGTGCATTTGTAACTCTCTCGGTGTGTATAAGTGATTATGTGCATATGTATCGTTGCTGTCTGCGTGTATCCACATGTATAATATGTGTGTGCGCTTGTGTGCGCATTGTCTAGCAGCAGCAGTAGCAGTGGCAGATGGTAATCTGTGCTGAGAGTCATTATCAGTGTTTCCTGGGCCATTAGACTAATGCTACGGGATAACACAGCGAAGTGGTTGAGACCTGACGCTAACAGGGGCTAATCATCAGGACTCCCTCTCACAGTTAGTTTGGATATGACACTAAATATCCCTCAGAGGCAAGAACCTTGGGCACTGGCAATCAGATAATTACAGGACCCTGGAATATTTTATTAATAAAAATTTCAATAAATTGTCTCAAATATTTGAACTAGCTGAGGTGTGTGATTTGATTTGACACTTGAATGGCCTCAGAAGTGCTAACATCCCTTTTGTCACCGTTATTAATTATTAATATTCTCAAATAGTGATAATTTCACCATGAAGGGCTTCTCTGCCCCAATATGCAGCGTGAGTGAGCATGAGGTTTTATTGGATTTGGAAAAAAAAAATCTTCATGAATATAGAGTCAAAAAAAATGGCAAGTGAGCAATTCACACAGCCTGCTGAAAGAGATACAGGTGTATTTCTTACAGTTCATGGTCCCTCTAACCCCAAATTACCCTTAGCAACAACAATCTCAGAATATTCCCAGCATGTGGTGTTGGAGCTTTCTCTTCGCCAGGCATCGGCACAGCAAGGCAGTTCTAATCTGCATATTGCCTGATCTGACCAGTGAATTGCTTCCTGTTTAATCAACCCGTTTGACCTAGCAACCAAAAGCACCTGGTGAGCTTTTGACTGGTAAACAGTAAAATCCGATCTGCAATCTTGCAAGATCAAATGTTGAAGAAAGCGCTAACGATGCAGGTTTCTCAGCTTTTTTTAAATGAATTTTTTTTACTTTTTAATGAGCTGCTACCTGATGACGGTGACCCCGTTGTTTCACATTGCAGTGGGGCTATTGAACGACACCCCCCCTGTCCAGGAACCATCAAGGCTACAACTCAATATTATACAGTCAGGTTTGTATTTACCCAGGGTTAATTCGTGGTCTTGCCCCCAAGAGAAATAAACTAGGTTATGGAGTAAAAAAAATTTTTTTTTAAAAACTAAGGAGAAAGGAAAGGAGACAGGAGGGGTGAATACATATCATGTAATGTACCACAGATAAAAAGATGGCTCATCTCGACATGTAGGGTATATGTTTTTGCATGCATGCTTGTGTGTGTGTGAGCCACCTTTTGCTTCAAACACAGATCTTGAATCTGTTAAAAGTGGAGAAAACGCTGCGTTCTCCCGTCCTCTGCCTGTGTAGCTGAGCTCTAGCTGCATTTCAAAGTCGACCTGGCTGACTGAAGCCTGGCCACATCGAAGGCAAAGGCAGGGCTGCATGGAATTAAAGAGAGGCTGAGGAGACACCATACACACAAGCACAAATATACACATACAGACACAGAGGAAGCAGCAGTTGGCTCCAGGAGAGGGGTCTGGGTACAAAGAAAACTGAGTCTGAGCAGGCAAACAGAGGTGGCCCTGGACCGAAGGAGATGATTGAGCCGACCACTGAAGGAGAGAAACATCAAAAAACCTCCAGGATGAAAAGATAAAGGGAAAAGGAGAGAAGGATGAGGGGGAAGACAAGGACGAACAGGAAGCCGCTCTGACTGTTTAGCATATGAGCCCCTTCATTAGACCTTGCATGGCAGACTAAATTTTAGTTGGAAGAAAGAAAAGAAGAACGAGGAGGAGGAAAGGAAGGAGAGGAGAGACAGAAAGGTGGGGTGGAAGGAGAGGATAGACCCCCTATTAGTGAGGACTGTCACCTTTTGGCCATCCTGGATCTCCTCATCTCCATAATAGGCTGACCCCCTGTGTTTCAAGCTCATTAGAAAGGCAGACAGCAAGGCCAGGCAGACACACGCCTGTCACCTCTCTGCTCCCACCGGAGACCTCATTGAGACGGAGATGAAAGAAAGATGAATGTAGAGATGGTCGGAGAGGAAGAGAAAGATAGGATGGAAGGTTGGGCCCCAGGTTTGATCAGGAGAACAGAAGAAAAGGAAAAGAGCTGAACAGCTTCTTTGGTTAAAATACGGCACGGCAAGGGGGAACAGAGAGAGCGGCTGTGTGAAAATAAATCTGCCTAGAGACAGCCATTTGATTTGAGCAGGGAGTGTGCAGGAGATATGGTCTATTGTGATCTCCCATTGTAAGCCAAAGACTCAGTTTCAGTCAGTTAATGCATCACTAAACCCAATTCCATATAACCCAGAGTCAGTCATGCATTTGTCAGCTGTGCACAAGGGCATAGTTTCTGCCACTAAGTTCATGTTTTCCCCCTTTTATCCAGTTTTCATTCTATTTGCATGAATAAATCTGTCTAAACAGTGACATTTTATTGTTTATCCACCAATATGGTCTTGAAAGAAGATCCAAGTTGTTATACTCATCTTCAACTATCGCTGTGTTCTCACAACTATTGTGCTAAAGTGTTAAAGTGAGTGATTTGCATATGTACAGTAACTTCCCTGGGTTTTGCCTCTCACGGGCCATTTACACGAGGACCATTTCACCTGAAAACGGAAACCTTTTGGCCATCATTTTATACGAGAACAGCGTTTTCGGGGACTGAAATCGCAAACTTTTGAAAACGGGCTCCAGAGTGGAAACTTTTCAAAACGCCACCGTATTGGTGTCGTGTAAATGGGAAAAACTCTGGCTGAAAACGACGATGACGCAGCTCCGCTTCATGCATGCCTATTACAGTTCCTGCCAGCCTTTGTCACGTACGCCGACAGCAAACAGCCTACTATGGCCAGGGGAACACAAAAATACAATGTCAGACTTGTGTTTGTGCTGCAGATTCTATTGAGTTTATTAACGCTCCTACAATGTAGATTTACGAACCACCACTGTGGTCTTATTCTGTAGTGTTGAAAAGTTACACCACCAACTACTGCCTTGGCATACAGACTACCGTACGGGGATCGTTTCGGAAACGATGCCATGTGAACACAGAAGGTTTTGAAAACACAAAGAAAAAGATTCTCCATTTTCAGCTAAAACGTTGCCGTGTAAATGGGGCCTATAGCATACAGGCTGCCTGAACCCCTTGACTGACTGTGTGTAGTTTTTAAGGAGGAATATAGTAATTTCACCTTTTCTGCATGGTTTGTTTTCCGGTAATATTCTACTGATGGGATGCTAGAGTTTCATTAAGGACAGTAGTTATTGTGGTAAAGATGAAAATACCATTTTAGGATCTCTATTATGAAAATAAAATGCAATTCTAATCAAATTGTAAGAGGGTGAAAGCATGTCATGGTTCACTGCCATTACAAAATTGTTCTCTGTTCAAAAGCCCTCTGTGTCACTACTCTTGAAAACAAACAAGCCCATGAAAAAAGCATGACACCGTACACGAGTAAAAGTCATTGACTGACAGGCAGCCTGACCATTCAGGACAGTGGTTGTTTGTTTGGGATCCTCCCAGGGGAGCCCTTGTTCTATTACATGTCGTCCTTGCTATTGATTTAATCCAGCGTCCCTGTGCCAGACTCCCGCCGGACCAGGCCCAGAGTCAGAGGAGCAAGGTCAAGGGTGAAAAGGTTAATGACCTCATCTGGCTTTTTCACTATTGCATGGTGATCAGTTACCACATGGGTGACTGACCAGTGGGTTAAGTTGAAGCTGCGTCTCGCCCGCAGGGAAATCATGGCTGATGAAATCATAACTGTCCCACAAGGAGGACAATTAGAGATGATTTATCCTACAAGTATGATAAAAAAAAGGCTTTTCAAATATTAGAAAAGAGAAAAAAATGGAGCAGATATATATGTTTTATCTGTTTAAACATGTAACTTCCTCCCTACAAGAAAAACTTAATCAGTCCTTGGCTGCTCCTTCCCTGTCTGATGAGAAGCCCGGTCTCACCCTCATCCATTTTTAGATCTGTGGCTTCCCTATTTTTGCTCCCTCCCTTTATTCTTCACTGCGTAGTCCTGTGAAATCTCTTGAGAAGTCGTTTGGTGTGAAGTCGGCATTAGCTGCATTAACCTGCATTCGCCCTAATCTCTTTGTTTGTGAACTCACCACACTGTATAAGAAAGCGTTTGTGCACTGGTGCTTGATGTTATTCTGCGGTGTTGATTTTGAAACGAGGATCATTTCCAAAACATTGTCGTTTCAACGCAGACATTTTTTTAAAACGCAAAGTAAAAACTTTTCAGTTTCTTGCAAAACCGTTGTCGTGTGAACAAGGCCTTAAGTGATAGGGTCCACTGGACAAGACAATGAGTCCCTCGGCGAAGATGAGTGCTAGTTTGCACCTGGCTTTTAAAGGGAAAGGGCGACGACGCTCTGATGGGTTTAATTAATGTTGTGCCCAAAACACACCAATGAATAAGGCAATAAAAACCATTTGTGCCTTGTGCCTCATTCAGCGACCGGATTATTCATGTTTTCACCAGTGAGTGAGTTGGACACAACCTCAATGCACTTGCACTATGTACGAGATCATTAAAAAGCTGCCATAGTATTGTGAATTACAATATACAGATATTGTACTCATAACTGTAACCAAATATGCAAGTACAACATACAGTAGCTTTTAGGATATAAAAACATGCAATCATTATCTACACACACATTGATAGAAGCCCTTTCTCTCTCTCTCTCTCTCTCTCTCTCTCACAGACACACACACACACACACACACACACACACACACACACACACACACACACACACACACACACACACACACACACACACACACACACAAACACACACACACACACAGTCTCTCTGTTAGGCCATTTACATTAGCCTCACCACAGAGCCACTGATGAAGATGGAGAGAGGTGAAGAAACGAGGAGTAAGAGAGACATACGATTACATGTGTGTATGTCTCCCTCCATGACAACCCCTGTCCTCTCTCCTCCCCTTCGCCTCCTACCACTGGGTCCGTTGTTTGCTTTAATTTGCCCTGCTGGCCTCGACCGTGAGCTCATTGTTTATTTTGATAAATTGGAGGGGAAGGCCCGCTAATAAATCAGAAGGCGTGATGAAGAAAAGCCTTAAATAGGATATTAAGATTTATATCAGAGACTCTGGTTGTACGCTGACAACCACACAATTGCTTTCTCTTCTCCCTGTCTTTCTTTCTCTCAGACATGCTCGTTCTATCGCCCTTTCCTGCTCCCTTTCAAGTCAAATCGTCCTTTCTTTTTTCATGGCACCGACACGAAGATTTCTTATCCGGGCTCTGGAAGGTGGGAGTGAGGCGAGAAAAAAAAAAAGAGAAGTAAAAGAGGAAATGGTGAGAGGGGAGGAAAGGAGTTGGAGAGCAGAGGGGGGTTCTCTGCTGCAGCTTTTGTGTTATTGGCTCAGTGGCTGAGCGTGAATGCAACACACGGAGCTTCATTACTGGAGCAAAAGGGCTGTCTGTGTGACAGGATGCGGGATAGTGTGTGTGTGTGTGTGTGTGTGTGTGTGCATGTGTGCATGCTTGTGAGAATGTACATGTGTGCACTGCATTTGCAGCAAGATGCAAGATTGACTTTGTGTGCCTGTGCCTTCTCCTGGGAGTGTGCACAATATTGTGTGTATGTCTGCATGCGAGTGTGTGTCCTTAGATCTGCGACGTGAGCGCACACTCTCAGTGACTTATTTACTCCACAGGCGAGGCTCTAACCCCAGGTACAGGGCCCTGCATAGAATAATTGCTTTTTTTTCATCCCCACGCATCATGTTGCCTCTTTGCTCCTAACCGCTCACATGCAAGAAGTGACATCTATTTGTGAGTGAGAGTGTGTCTGTATGCATATGAAGAAACATCGGTGCATCTGCATGGATATGGAGACCCAAAATGAGTTTGTGTTTAAAGGAATACAATGTTTTACTTATTCTTTCGCTGTCCCACTAAGGATAAGACGATAATATCGATTTAATCTTTGTACCTTCAGTACAGATATATGTGACATGTTTATCCTAGTTTAGCACTGCAAGCACAGGGAAACAGCTGGATTCCCTCTGATACATGGTGCTGAAGTTGAATCTAATCTCTTGCAACTCTCAGTGAGGCATAATAAGCTAATGTGCCAATATGTTGGAATATTCCTTGAAGCTGGCCTGGTCATATCTGTTTTCAAATATGCTCAAATCCTCTTCGAAATGACGCCGCAATGCAAATCAGCAACCCCAACCGTGATTAATTACCAGATCAGCTTTCGACCATCATTTCATTCAGTTTCAGAGAACATGGCTCCAGTATCTGGTCCATTAGACTGTTGAGTAATGCTTTTAACTCTGTTCCCATAATTAAACCCAGTGTACAATTGAACACTCAAAGGCAAGTTACTTGCATTGCGTAATGATTGCAATTAAGGGTCTCACACAAAGATGTGGCTGCTTTCGGAGTCGGTACGCATGACGCTGGCAATTAATTGAAAATGCAAATACACAAGCTGATGAATGAGAAGAGTGCTGGGTCTGCACTGCGTGAAAAGACTATCCGCCACACTTCACAAGGCTGGGAGGAGCGGTGGGGGGGCTTGTATTCCTTCAAAGAGGAAATCAAACCAATTGGATTTGAAGCATGGCCATGCCGCTGGGGAGAGCACGCTGTTCGCAGAGACAGTGTGATACCGCAGACCGCAGGCAAAGACACAACAAGATGCTGATTAGACAACAACAGGATCGTGGAAGAAAAAAAATGCTCTCTGAGTTAACATTTGCAACTTGTGCAAAAAGAAGCTCATATTCTGTTTATATAAGCATCTGTGTTAGTCTCCATATTTACCAGTTTATTATCAGTCAGATGCAGCCTGTCTATGAATACTATCTGAAAATACTATCTGAAAAGTTAAATGGTAAATGGACTGTACTTATGTACTGTTGTGCCTTTTTAGTCTGACTGACCACTCAAAGCGTATAGTAACTATAGTTCAAGTTCAAGACAAAAAATAAAGACAGGACAGGCACAAGCAGACACACAAATGTGCATACAGGCAAAACCACTACGTGTGGTTGTCTTGACAACAGAACAAGACCAGCATCTTGGACAAGTATGGATGGAGAATGAGACATGAGAAGGGGTGAACAAAAAAAAAAAGTGGCACATCCTGTTAAATCCACCCATAACTCATCATTAACCACCACCACCAGGGAAACACCAGTAACATGAATCAATATAGAGGGGCTACTTTGCCTCAATACTATTAAAGCAGCCCATTATGTCATCTACACCATAATATCCTTGGCTCCCATTTATTAGTGCTGCAGGTTTAAAATAAAACTTTTTAGGATAGAAAATCAAGATTATTGACACACACACTGGTAAAATACATCTTCTCTCTTTCTGTTTCTTACCTTACTTTGTATGCAACAGATGTGATCTATAAAACCAAACTTGACGGGACAATATGAGCACCTGTGTGTGAACCCTGACCCATGCTTGAAAACATTTTGGAGTCAGGGAAAATTGGCAACGCAGATGGTGAGGTGGTGCTTGAAGCCAGATTGCATAACAATACCTTTTGCAAATCCAATTTATAAATCATCGTAAATGTTCAAGCCGACAGATTTATTTGCACTCACTCTTGTAATGATCCATAATTATTCCATAAGCATCTTTCAATTTGAGAGGAAACAGCTTAAATCTTAAAGTCCGTTTCATATTTCGTCTGTGCTGTCTCACCATCATTTGCTAACAGTCCCTTGTAATTAAATTAAACCCGAATACAAATACCAACAACACATGTGTGCCAGCTGAATGGCTCCCCTCAGGGTTCTCTTAAAGTAAGTAAAAAAAGATCATGGATAAAACTCTTCATCCAGATCTACTCCAAAATTCAACAGTTCCATTTTTGGCATATGGCCAACTCTTGTATCAATTCACATGAAAATCCATTGAGTAGTTTGTGTGTAATTGACAAGGTTGAACTTTATGGCACCTGGATCCAGTGTATGCGTTGCCAGTTTTGCTCCCTCGTCTTCCTCCTTTTTATCTAAGAGAAAATGGTCTTCACAATGAGTAAGCTTTGTGTAAAGCTGTGGAAAATGCTATGCACTTTGTGTGCAGATTGCTAAGTTCTCCCTGTAATAATAAATAACAATATAATCACAACTTCATGAAGGCTTTTACATTTCTTGCATTTTCATTGCTTACATTTCGATCTATCCAACTTCATGAGCTGCCAACCATAAAATAATTTCAGTTTTGGGGTGTTGTCATGGTCTAGATGAAGTTTATTAATGAATATTTTAGAAAAATTAACAAATAAAATGTAATTAAACAGTATTCCCTGCCCAACCACAGACAAACACTTTAAAAAAAAGGGCTACATCTCGTCCTGTCCTCAGCTTGGCATAGCACAGTATTGCTGGGCCTCACACAGAAAGCCAGACCACATGGTTGATGCCAACTCGGATGTATGGCGCTGCCTTGGCAGGGGCCCCTAGCACATTGGCACAGAGGCTTCAGAAAAGGGACTGCCAGTCGCATGAACAAAAGCCACTTAACGTCTCAGCTCTCCATCAACATCTCTATTTACCTCCTCTGAGCAGAGGGGGTGGACCCTGTCGTACAATGGGAAGGACACATACATGCACACACCATGCACACACACACAGGTGCATGTCTGTGTGTGTGTGTGTGTGTGTGTGTGTGTAGTGACAGATGCGGGATGAAGTTGTCAGACCCTTGCTTGGCGCTGCTGTAGGCTCTTGTCGTGTGGCTGCTGCTTGTTAACGTGTTAATTAGCTTACTTGTTCCTCCTGTTTGATAATTATAATCAGTCAGGGCCAGGATGCTCATCAGGGGCCACTGACTACAAGACAGAAGAGCCAAGGTGGTATATAGAGCATACACCGAGTGTTCGAAAACCTTCCATATAGAAATCCATGTTTGTATTTTTTTTATCACTTCAGCGAAGTGATAAAAAAAAAAACTTTTTTCAAACCTTTAAGCTTTGATGAGAGTTATCCTCTCTTTGTCAGAGTCACAGTTACACACATTCACATCTGGAAGCTGACCAGTACAACCACAATCAGATCCATTGGCCAACGAGAAGCTCGCCTGCATGTGCAGTTGGAGTTTTAGGGACTTGCTCCAGGGCTCCTCACTGGTGGTAATGAATTAGGGGCAAGCAATGCTCTTTTACTGCCCCCACACTGATTTATCCTGACTGTCTGGAGATCAAACCGATGACTTCTCAGTCAAATGCATTAGATTGTTTAATGCATTTTTCCTGCAGTTAAAGAAAGCCATTGACTTCCATTAGTGTGAACATTAAGTCTGCATTAATTTATGTCAGTGTTACATTATTATTGAGTGATAATGCGGGTCAGGCATTGATTACTTTTAAAAGTCTTCACTGCGTGACATTAAGACAATAATGAAACTAAGACAAAAATTAATTCAGACTTGATGTTCCCTTTGATGGTTTCAAAAGTGTGTGCACATACTTTATATGGAAATTAAAGGATCCCTGTGCATGGTGGGAATGATAGACAAAATACATAATTGGGAATTTTTAAATCAGGCTTTTATAGTTTGCTTCTCAGCTGTGTTGTGCAGGGATTTGATTCAAGGAGATGTGTTATAAATGCAATAAAACATGCAAAACTACTAAAATGGTCCTTTGATGAAAATAGAACAGCTAATATATGCGGGAATTTGGAACGTTAAAAAAATGGCAAAAGGTTATCTAATCATACAATTTACAGTAACAACAAAAGATATGAAAAGTTGTATGTATCTCTCAAGAAGCATGAGAAAATAGTTTTGTTTGAAGCATAAGTGTAACAGAGAAGAATATTGATATTCGCACACTGCTTACGGTGACGGAGGTAGATGGGGAATTAATGGGGTGGCAAAAAAATTAAGATTGTATGCAGTATGTTGAAAAAATGAGCAATGTGTACGGAAGACGTTACATGAAATGAACATGCGGGCCAAAATAAAAGCACGCAAGAATGGATAAAACATGTTTTAAGCACCAGGAATGGACACCAGATGAGTGCTTGGAGAGGATGAGTGGTACTGATGGGGTGTCTCCAACTTTGCTTTTATCTCCCCCCCTCCTCCTTTGCAGGACGTGACTGGTTCATTTTCTATAAGTGTCTGACAGAGCCGATTAAGAGCAGTTTGTTTTATGGACACTGGCTAATTGAGTTGGCTAGATTGCTGCCACTTTCTCACTCTGTATTGAAGATTACATATTTCCTTTTCATATCTTGGCACTGCAGCCGCCCGCCCATCCATCTCCATTCCTCCTTTCTTCCATTCTCCCTCTACTGCTACGTAAGGTGATAAGGGGCTTTGGTCCTACGTCTAATTAGTGCTCCTTTCCATCACTCTTCCTCTGCCTTGTTCACGACTATATCCTTGCCCCAGAGACCTTACTTTGCCTCTCCTCTCCCTGTCTCTGACCCCTCCTTCTCATTATCTCCTCCTCTTCCTCCTCATCTTCCTCTTTGCACCACTCCATCTTTTTACACCCTCTCTCTCACTCTGTCATTATTCACCCACCCCCTGCCTCTGTCCCTCTCTTTCCCTCTATTTCACCCCCATGCTCCTCCTCCACCTCTCCCTCTCTTGCTCTCTCCTTCTCAATGAGTTAATTAGGCTCATCTCTGGCACCCTTTTGCCAAAGTCTGTGCCCACAGGGCCAGCCATAGCACTTCACTGATGATTGTTGGGGGGGGGTCTATTTTTAGAAGTCAACTGAAAGAGGAGATGCAGAATGTGGGAGAGAGGGACAGCTGAAGGTCATTTTGGCACTTTCACTTTGAGCATATATCAGAAAGCGTGAAATGAACGACAGAGAAAGAGAGAGAGACAAAGCAAAAACCCTACATGTGGATTTCAGAGTTTAAAACACCATTCTGCTCATGCTTATCTGGCAATAAAACATCATTTTACCGAGGAAGTAAGGTGATGATTTAATAGTTTACTTAAGCCTGAAACAAATACGAATCCTGCTTTGTTTACCCCCGTTTCCACTAGAGGCCATATGTTGAAGCAACAGCCCATTGTATGTCATCATAAATGTAACTCTCTAATGAGCTAAGCCCTTTGAGAGCTCTGTAGGCATACTTTAACTCCACAGACAATGAGGCACTGACACCATGGCTCATTCCCCAGTGAGCCATCTATACTAAAAAAAAATCACATCTTCATGTGAAGTACTTTGAAAATTGCTTGAGCAACTCATTGGAGCACCGTTTAGGGAGCCCAGGAGGGGACATGGACGAGAAAAAAAAATTAAAACGTGCACACGTAATAGTAAATACCCCGCCCTCCTACCCTTACATTTAATGGGAAATGCGATTTGTAGGTTATTCATGCACCTTACTGTTTTCTAAGGTGAAGCTCCGGTAAGGCCAGCCAAAATCAACGACACTGAAACACATACAGCAGGTTTACTGATATATTTATTTTTCGTCAATGTCCCCTCCGGGGCTCCGTAGTTGTTACTATGAGGACAACAAAACAATTTAGGTTGTCTAAAATGTGCTGTTTGGTTCATTATTTTGATGATTAGGCAATTTAGTTGTGAAATGTCTTGAACATGGAGATTCAAGACAAAGACAAATCCCAATCGCCAAGTATTTATCTTTCCTAATTCCACCTTTCTGCTATGGTCTTGAATAACTTAATGCTGCAGGACCGGAATGAGTAATTCCTCATTTGTAGGCTATTGAGAATGGAAGCATGAGAGGTCTTGCTCTTCTGCAAGGGAAAAATTCTTCCAATCTGTAAAACACTGCGGGCAATGATGAAAAAAAACAAAAACAATGTGGGATGATAAAGGTATATGCACTATATGTCACTGCAATGTTGTTCAGTGGTGCCAGCTGGAGAGTAAACAGCCTTTGCATGTACAATATTTATGTTTTTCCCTGTGAAAATAACTGCATAGGTTCTCCTGGTAGCCCATAGATTACAGATGCATGTGCAATCCATTATTTAATGCATTATTATTTACCTTCAGTTGAAGTCGGACAGAAGTCTGTTTTTTATACAGTACCAGTCAATAGTTTGGACACAGTTTCCCATCCACTTGAATGAGAAACTGTGTCTAAATTTTTGACTGGTAGTGTATATCAAAAACATCCCAGCTCAATACAGCCAATAACTGGATGCATACCTGAATTGACTTGTTATGAGGCAATGACAGTAGACCACAGAGTTACGGATGTCCTCTACTTTGCCTCACACTGTCAAGCTGAATCAGGACTCATTTTCTTACCACTTCACTAATATACCAACCGTCTACTGTGACAAACATAGCACACCCATGCCTAAGATGAATACAGACACCAAGAGTAGCAGAGACTGTATATGAGTCAAACCACCAGGAGTTCATTTACCACTCTCCCTCTAATAAACAAAGCAATCACAGACAACCAGAGACACAATTATGTGGTAATTACGCAAAATAATAGATTTTCCCTCTCTACCCTCCACACTTATGTCACACGAGTACAACCACAGATTACAACAACCCCCACCTGCCCCCGCTCTCTCCTGTGCAACCGTTAACCCCCTGCACTCCCGAAATATGCTCACATGTACTTGAAAAATGCAGGATTATACACACAGATACACAAGCAGAAAAAACACACAGATTTATGCAAAAGCTTATTGGTGTGAGCGTGTGCTCAGTCACACAAACATCCCCATCCCTCCCAGAGCTCGTCTTATTTAGCAAGCCAAGTCGTCTCATGCCAGAAATCTCGTCAATCTCCCCCCATGTAGCCTCATACTAATTAACTGATTTATATGGGAGTGTGCAGCAGACTGACACAGTGGGGGGTTCTAGTCTTTGAACTGGCTCCATATTTGTTAAGAATCTCCAACCCTCCAGCTACAGTATCGAACCCACCTCTCATCTCACACTTCTCAACTTTTATCTATTTGTTCCTTATTGCATCTCTCCTTCTGCTCCTCAACTCTTCATGAGAATCAATAATTTATTTGATTACAGCTATTGACCTATATGGCAGCCTCTCATGCTTCCAACTGGCATGCAACTATGCCCCCCATGACCACATGGCGCGTTGGCATGGTCTCTGCCGTTGATTTCACTACACGGTCATTACCATGGGGAGGTCCACAGGGAGGGCTTACGCTAAACATGCACAATGAGGGCAGTGTTGAAGGTGTCATAGAGCAAGAGGGAAAATGGAGTGTTGCAGAGCTGTTGGCTGTGCCTTGTTGTCAAATCATCCAATGTTTGTAGAAACGGAAAATTACAAATAGAAGAATTTAAGAGCCAGGAGTTCTGGGTAACAATCGCTCTCTGTGGAATTGGAATTTGAAGGGTAAATGATGTCCAGTTTACACAGCAAAGGAAAGATATTCCCCCATAAGTCTCTGTTTTAGTCTGTGAGGCATCATGGGAGGCCCATGGTTGGAACAGGAGCATAGCTGCTGGCTCTGCAACCTGCCTTGAGGGCATCCCTTTTTCTTCTACTGCACAATTACAGCTGAAAATGATAAAGCACCTTTTACTGGCCAGGCTACAGATCTACAGGCTCGTTGCCTGGCACTCATCAATATTTCAAATCCCTTCCTTTATGCTGTATTTACCCATATCTGGACAATGATGGGCCACATCATACCCCCAGCCGCTCTTCCCTCAGGCAATGGGTCTTGTTAGGAAATGAGCTCTTTCAACTGAATGGGAGCAACGGCATAACACCATAGCTGGGATCTCACTGAAATGTGTGAGTGTTTATGTGGTGTTTTGAATCTAGGGGGAGTCATGGTTACATTGTCTCGAACTGAGTCAGAATTTAGAGAGAGGTCTCAGTGTGTTCAATAAGTGAGGATGTAGACCATCTTTGCGGACTGCTGGGTCACAAAAAGACTTGACAAGCCGTTGTTTTTGGATTCTATCAGCCTGGATTGTTTCACAACTTATCTTTTTCCTCTTAAAATTCCACATTATTTCAACTTGGGGCTAATTTCTGTTGGTTGAAGCCATAATTATAACAACATTATCCTAATCAAGTTAATTGCAGAGATCTGGGAATGCAGTGAAATTGGTTCCAAGAAGTTAGACAGAGTAAAGAAAATACAAGCAGACAGGTTTGGAGGTGGTGTGTGTCTTTCTCAAGCTTGGGTCCTCCACCAGAGGCCTGGGAGCTGAGGGTTTTGCACAGTATCTTAGCTGTTCTTAGGACTGGAATCTCCTGGACAGGAAGCGTACGCTGTCCCAGCTTGCATTTTACACCCTGTCACAATATGCTGGACAGTCTCAGGGCATTTTTGCAGCCTGCACTTTGGGTCCTGTCTGCTGTGGTGGACCCCCTACCTCTGTGGATCTGTTGCTGAGGGCATGTTCTCGTGCTGCCATGATCAGAGCCTCTGTGCTGTCCTTCAGTCCAGCCTTTTCCAGCCACTGGTACGATTTCTTGATGCCAGCCACTTCCTCTATCTGCTGGCCGAGATTTAAAAAATGTATTTTTTTTTTTTTTTTTTTTTACAGCGGTAGCTAATTCCGTTTCTATCCTCAAGTAATATTGGCCTTATTGCTCTCACCACTGCATCCATGCCCAGATTCAGTGAGCCACAGGGTAGGGGGAGGGGATGGCGCTGGTGGCGGAGGCATCAACAGCAGGGGGGGGTTGAAGCAAGGAGAGGTAGGTATGGGTGGAATATCAGCTTGGTGGAACTGATTAAACTTTGCTGCCACAGAGCTGTTGCTCCATTACACACACACACACACACACACGCACACACACACACACACACACACACACACACACACACACACACACACACACGCACACATGCACACACACACAAAGACAGAGTGAGATGAAATTTAACTCCCACAAGTCCTGCTCACTCAAGCCCCTTCTGATATTGCCTGGTGTTATATCCTTCAGCATTCACTCACACACACACGCACACACAGCGCTGCATTCCCCTCTATAAAACCACTGCCATCTAGCCATCTCAACACACACACACACACACACACACACACACACACACACACACACACACACACACACACACACACACACACACACACACACACACACACACACACACACACACACACAGAAGGGATAGGGAAAACCATTTCACATTACACCCACCTCTCTCCCCCATGACTATTTTCATTTTTCCTGTCCACATTTTCTCATTCCATTCCTCAATTTCAAGTGAGACCTGGGGCTTCCCTTGTGCCCCTTCCCAGTCCCAACATACACTCCCCAACCCCTGACCCCCCACACATACTGTACAGGAAAGGGTCCCTCTCTCACAGTAAACAAAGAGCAGATGCAGAGAACAGAACAACCTGCTTATGTGTTCCACTCCTATACTGCACCATACATCCCCATGTTAAGGTCTCTTGTTGTTGCTTAGCCTTACAAACACACACACGCAAGCACACACACACTCACAAACGCAGAAAGGCTGACACACAACACTAGGGAGACTTTGCCTTATTGAAAGCTAAATGCCACTAATAGGGTGATTCTGCACACACAATGAATTCAAATTGCCTGCTGTTCTTAACACACTACACTTGAGCATACCCATCAAACTGGGGGTATTTCCCCTTATGCCTATCTGTGCTTTCTTAATGAAGATGTATAGCACAGGTACGGTGATGACATTTTCACGGGCAGCAGCAGACAGCTTCAATCTGTACTGAGGCATACAGTGGCTGTCTGCTCGCTGATTCGGCGAGTCCATAGTTTTGGACACCGTGTGAAAGGGAAATGAGCTCTGTGTGCTGTCAGATGGAAAACTCTATTTGTGACCAGACGATGGTGACAGGATGATTTTATGTTATTGTTTTTCTGGCACTGAAGGATTGCACGGACTGTGGATTATTGCAAGGCTTAAATGAAACACCCTTTAAATAGTTATGAAAGGAGAATTATGTTTGTTACAATTATGGCCTTATTAAATAGCTTTGGCCATCGCGTTGCGAGATCATTGATCTCTTCTGTGGCAGAGGATCAATCTGCAGCAATAAACAGGAAGATCACTGAAAGAAGAAAGCAGACATAGACATACATGACTGATGTCATGATTGTACATACTGTAAAGCGTGTTAGCTACTCGCGTCCTCTTTTTTCTAACTTTTATCTGCTCATTTGTTTTTCAAAGAGATGGAAGAGGAAGTGATTTGGTCGGGGATGCCATGGACCATCAATTCACCCATCAGCAAGAAAATGTGTACAGTTGCATGGGAACAGAGCCACGAGCCGGCAGCAATTACATAATTGTAGAGATTTACTGGTGCATGTGTATTTGCTGACACCGATGCACGAACTATGCAGTGCTATTTAATTGGATCAACTGAAAAGATTGTGGCCAAAATAATGGGTGCATTTCTTTAAAAAAAAAAGACAAAAGCCTATTAGTGGATCTATAATGACTGAGGGAAAAACAGCTATGAATGGTCTATTGTGATGAGTATTCATAAGTGTGAATCATTTTTTTCCTAAAGTATTTTTGGACAGCATCTTAAACACAAAGTTTGGGCAAGAATCAATTAGTCTTTGTTTTTGTTTTTGTTTGAGATTTGAACTTCCGGGTTTGTATAAAACTTTTTTGTCCCACCAAACTTCTTTCCCACATAACCAAAGATCGTACAAATAACCCAACAGGTAAATATTTATTATTATATTAGAAATGATGGACAAAAACTGCAAAAATAGACCTCAGTTGCATGAAGAGAGTTGTTAGCTAAATCTGAAGTCTGTTTTCACCCATTGCTACTCTTTCTATTTCTTTCTTTCTTCATCTCTTATGGTTCTTCTCTTCTCCACCAATTTATCCCATCCCTTACTTCTCCCTCTCCCCCATGTGCATCACTCTCTCTGGGTATAGCTGTGGCTTGGAGGGTTAGGGTTCTGTCTGGCTAATGGATGAGGCTGAGCATGTTGCCATGGTGCTACCTGGTGGGGATTGTTCTGCAATGGAAGGCCAAATCCAGCAGCCTGCCAATGTCACAACAGAGGGGAAGAGGGAAGTGGTGTGTGGTTGTGGTGTGTGTGTGTGTTTCTGTATGGAGGTGGCGCTCTCTAATTTCACAAATACATACTGTACAGAGACAAGCTCAAACAAAACCTTGCAGGCATGCATCTAAGCAAATATACACAGAAATTCACACACACACACACACACACACACACACTTTCCATTCAGTAGAATTAAATCTCAGCGCTTCCAGAGACGCTGCAGTTGAATTATTTATGGCTACCCGTCTGCAGGCATGGCAGTAATAAAGTTACGGCCGAGACTAATTTGCAGTTTGATGAGGTGGGCTTTTAGCAGTGGATCCTGGGCCAACATTAAGTACATATTGTTTATAAAGATTTGATTAGCTTTTTATTGTTATTGTTATTAATGCACTGGGTGTGTGCATAGAGTATAAGGGAGCACACCCCTCCTCGTCTGCTCTAGACGATACAAAAACCTGACCAGATCAGAGAGCTGAAACTGAACAAGCAGTGTGTGGGGAACCATTAAGAAATATACTGGATGTAATCTCTTCACTTTAAAAATCCAATAAAAGTGGCAGCTCAACACCTTTTATAGCAACCTGGAGGCAATTTGCTACTAAATACAGAAGCCTTAGCTGTGAATCAGCAGTGAATTGGACCTGAGCCTTATGCCTGCTCGCACATATACAAACACACACATGAAAGCAGGCGCGCACACACATACACAAACATGCACATGTGCACAACTTAATAAGGGCCTATAGAAAAGCATCAGGTTCGGTAAGATGATGTTGACACTCACAGATAGTGCATTAAGACTCAAGTGGTGAGCTTTACAGTAATGGGATGACGGCATTGGTAAAAGCAGATTTTCATTTGCGATTCATCCAGGCTAAACAAAATTCAAATTTACACAATTTCCAAAGAGCCCCACTTTGTCTGGAAAAGACAGCATGCTGTAAACCCCGTGTATAATTTGATGGAGTGTTGTTGGCCTGTAAAATAAGAACTTCCACAAGCTATAAAAGGCTTAAAGCCTGTAAAAATGTTACGGCCATTAAAATACACGGAGAAAAGTAGGGTTATACAACACCTTGCGGACACTCTATCTCACACTGCTAAACAAGAACAAGACACAGTGCAGTCACCCTAGCCTGGATACATGATACTCCTTTGATTAATGTCACCCAGGGTATTTAATAGAATGGGAGCTGACAAGCCAAACAATTAGGTCAATTACGGGATGACAACTACGTTGCATTGGGTTAATTACTGGAATCTTCTATGGTGGGACACATCCATTTGAGGGCCAATGGCATGTAACAGAGCATACATGCAAATGAGCTGACCTACAGTACAGGGCACAGCCACGGTGGAATATGTGATCTGTGTTATGGATGAGGATCAGTATGTAGGTGTGTGTGCTTCTGCTTTTGCATTTTTTTTGCAGAGATAAAGAGATTATTTATTTCAAACGAGTTTATTGCTATAGGTGTAGAGGTTCAGGTTGAATGTAAATATCTGACCCATGCTGTCCATGTGTGAATATATTGCCCTATAGAGTAAATATTTATAGAGAAAAAAAGGAAAGTGTAAGTCTGGGCAGTGTAAAGCTGGTAAACACCAGCAGAAGAGGAGAGTTGATGTCCTGGTTGTCTGTCAGGGGTTGCTGTCATTGGAAGCATATTGATTAATTAAAATCAGGACACTAGCACCGGTCACAACCACACCTCGTGCCCATCTCTCTCTCTCCCCTCCTCCCTTATCACACACACACAAACACACAAACACACACACACACACACACACACACACACACACACACACACACACACACACACACACACACACACACACGCAGAAGCTTCCTTTGTGTGCTATATCTTAACTAGACATGCAACAGACACACTCGTTAAACACTTGGACTCAGATGCAGAAACAGGACAAAGTCATACATTTGGAGAGGTTGGCATGGGAGCAAAAGTGGATTGCGGGGGTCATTTCCATATTCACTTAGCGGAGTGATGCCCCTCTCCTTTCTGCACTGCAGCGCTTTAATCAAAGAGAGCAGCGCTGCCACTGCTCCTAAATGGCCCTGGAGCGCCTTTGAAACACACTGACACTGGTGTCGCGCTGAAAAGGACATGCTTTTTATCCTCTTAAATAGCTTGTAAAAGGGCCCCATTGACTTCACAAGCAGCTTCCACTTCCATGCCCGCTCACTTTTTCCTCTATTGTACTACAAAGTGAATATGTCAAACCGGCCAAAGACTTGCGCCCTTTTACAACAATATCCTGTGTTTTTTTTTGTTGTTGTTTTTTTCAGTTGCCTTGGAGCAATAGTGTGTGGTAAATATTTATATTTATATTTGTGAGCCGTTCTTTTCAGCCACTTGAGGGTAAGGATGCTGTTTTGAAAAAAAAAAATAGAAGGGCGAGACCATATTATGGGTATGTGAAATACAAGGACATCACTTTCAGTTTCTCTCCTACATTCCTACACTGACACAGACAGCAATGGCAGATAAACATTCAAACGAGAATACATAGTGCACATAATGCACACACACAGACTTAATCACACACACATGTACACCGAAGCCCCTCTCAAAACATACGTCTCATAAGAATGGGAGTTCACTATGAAGGCTGTCATCCATCAAAAGGTATTGCCTGTCCTTGTTAGAAAGTCCTAATCCACTTGTTTCTGCAGTATATTCTCCTGGTTGTTGCCCTGCACGACCACTCTAATGGGCCCAGAGAACTCACTGCACGCACACACACACACACACACACACACACACACACACACACACACACACACACACACACACACACACACACACACACACACACACACACACACACACACACACACACACACACATACTCTCTCTCTACCTCACTCTCTCTTCCTCTTCTCCTCTCCTCTTCTTTAAGTGCTGAAAGAGAAAGAGGAGAAATGTTGGGCCATTGCATCCACATTTTGTGTGAGTGTGAACACAGAACAGTATGTGATATGGACAAATTTTCATCTTACTGCTTTTGTTGTTTACATACAAGAAATCTTGTAAATAAATACCATTATGAGCCCCCCAGTAAAGTTTAAACTTCAGCCCAAAAAGGAGGACCAACATAGAACGAGATTCAGGGTCAGCCAAAAAGGAAATGCTTGAATTTATTCAACCAAACAACCTAAAGAACAAGATAAAAAAGAGCTGATGGGCCGGCCAAAATGAACAAAAGCAGTGCAGCCACCCAGACCAGCCCACATAGGGCCGTCAGACCTGGGCACTAACCCTCTACCCTAACCAAGAAAACACATTCTTACCTAACATGAAAAACATCGAAACATCTCCTCCATTAAGAGGAAACATATGCTACTAGATGTTTTCTATACATCCACGTCCATGAAGGAAAAAACATAAAAAAATACAGATTCATATCTGAATCAATGTAAGTTTGTTAATAAAGGTTAAAAGTTAAAACCCTGCCGATACCAGATCCGTAATTATGTACAGTGCATTTTAACGTCCTGATGCAATTATGATGCAGCTATAAATTGCTCATGATGTGAATCCCCAGGTCTTGTAACCATGCAGGCAATGTGTTATGTGAGTGCATATAGTGTATTCCTGCGGGAGAGTGTCAGAGACATTTCAACAGACCACCATATCGACTATTTGGTTTACCCTTGCGCTGTGCTGAGAGACTTCTTAGTGCTGCTAGATTAAGTGCAGCTGTCTCTTCATCAGATGTGATTGGTGTCTGAGGCACACAGCGTGTGTGTAGATATAGATAATAGGGCATATACAGTGGCTCCTGCAGTGGCTCTATTACCAGTTTGAAATGCTTTATACTTCTTCGTACGGCTGTGCGGTGGCGTGCTGGTGTTTACTTGTGCGAGCGCAGAATTTGTGAGCGTGTCAGTGGATGTGTGTATAATTGAGCTGGTGTAGACGTGGCCCTATCACTTCTCTCTCTCTCTCTCCCTATTTCTCTCTCTATCTGTAGTCTCTCAATTAGGTGGAGAGCAGACCCGTGGGGAGCCATTGTTTGAGCAGCAGTGGAAGACAAACAAGACTGCCACTGCATGCAGGAGCTCCCTGGGCAACACATGAGACTGTTGTACTCATTCACTCACCAGATCCTCACACATACAGGGTCTTACTTAAGATTTGCAAATACTTGCAAATACATAAAGGCCCAAATTTAAAAAAAAATCACATATATACGTACATGTACATTAGCGCTCATCACATTATGACGTGTGCACGGATGCTGGTGTTTGAGAGCTGCAAAAACAGAAAGACTGACACACACACACACATACAGGCACACACAGACACACACACGCACTAATATAAAATTCATGCACAAAACATATGCAGAGAAACACATAAACATACACAGAGGATTATAGCTCAGGTCTGCTACTCTTGGTAAATGGACCAAAACCACAGATCCGGGGGGAAAACGAGGGTACACATGTTTACACACAAATTACACCCTGTGGAATAACTTAGCCCCGTTTCTACAACGAAAGGCCACACAGTGTTAGATGATAATGTGCACATGGATATTCCCCTATGCCGGTTTTACTTATGCCTTAGACACAGCTGCTTTAGTGGGACATGAGGCGGAAAAGACAAAAAAAGGGTTTTGTCTGCAAATTTGAGTCCATTTATATGAGAAGAGGCATAAAGGAGAAGCCCATTTTGTTGCTTTTCCATCTGTCTCTATCTCTCCCTTACCCTGTCATCCCTTAATCTCAGTGTTTCTCTCCAGAGAGAGAAATAGAGGATTTTCAAGTCATAAAAGTTTTATAGGAACCATAAAGGGTAAGCATGTACAGCCGGGCCCTCCTGAACTCTTCCTCCCTGTTCTTTATATCCATCCGAGATGAGAGATGGGCGGTCAGGTAAAGAATTGCTCTTGAAATCAACCCTTTCTTTCCTGCTTGCAGGTTGTCGTGCTGTTTTTCCAACCATTGTTTCAAGGCTTCGGATTTTGTGATGCACGTTAAATTGATTCTAGACTCCAGGTGTGTGTTTGGTGACTTGAAAGCAATCTCACACTTGCACACAGTTAATGACAGGTTTGCTACAAGTATGAGAAGCTCATTGAACGATAAAAACAAAAGAATTAGCTCAGCCACAAGGCACAGACAGCACAGGTATTACTTCATATTACAGTCTAAAGTGCATAGATGATACTCCGAGGCTTTCAGTGTCGCATTAAAGCACAGACATATTTATTGTTATGTACTATAGGGATATACACCACCGTTTCTATTGAGGGTATCTCAATCTGTCTTCTCACAAAATAAGGAAATTACTTCCACGTACAGCACAGGCTCGCAAATGGGAGATGACAGTTATTCAGCAGAACGGGGATGGCAGCCGGCTCTTTCCCCCTAACCTATGCGGCAAGCTGTAAAATAGGAAGCGAGTGAACAACAAGAGAAATAAATGACTTTCTGGACAAAGGCAGCAGCAAAGCAGAAAGCATTTCTCCTGAGGCTAAGGGGGAGAACGAGAGAGACTCGGAAAGATGGAGGGGGTGGGGAGGGCTACATCACCTTGTGCAGCGCTCCATATCATTTACATGGTTTATACTCTCCAAGGCCCCCACCATGCAAATGACTCATAAAGTAGAAATAGAGAGACTTTGGAGCTGGTGTCAGGAGTGAATTTATATATGATTGCCAGGCGGGCCCGGTGTCCTAAATCATTTTCAATTAGATGACACTTTCAATATTGAGCCGCTGATTTAGAGATATTAAAACTTCTTCTCCCTTATCCTCCACAGAGTTGAAAGCAAGCAAGCTTATCTGCCAACCTCCCCACCCCCTCTCCTCTGCCTCCTCGTCTTCTTTTAATCCAAATTTTTCATCTTCCTTTTCTTAAAGGTACATGTCAGAGAGATCTTTCACAGGATCATGCCTGCTCTTCAAGGGAGGAGAGCCCCCTGCATATGAAATGTGGACAATTTGCAATTCATTTTAAATTTACCATGTCATTATCTGGGTAGGCATAGGCAGCTCTAAAACAAATAGGAAAAACTTAACCATTTGTGAGCAATTGTTCCCTGAATTGTCAATTAGAGTAGGGGGGAGGCATCCATTTACAGGTGGGTGAAAGGAATGCATTTCAGTTTTATGATGACACTGAAGTGAGTCGCCTTTGCAATATGAATAGTCAAAGAATCGTGACTTTAAAGTGGTGCAACAGAAAGGTTTCCTCATATTGTTTGTGAGTGAAAACAGCGAGCACATTTCTTGCTAAGCTGTTGAAACTTTCAATGCCTCACCCTAAAAAACAAAAAACAAACAACCTCTATGTTCCTCCGTCTTTGCCTGCACATCATCAAGACAAGCATCGATCCCGAATCTCTTTGAATAGTCCTCCCTCATTCACATTCTGCTCATGTGGCCCTCTCGACCTTTCTCAAGGCTGCTTTTGAAGTGTTCATTGTAACGCACTTAAGGACTCCTGTTGCATCTGCCTGCAGTAGATTGTAAACCTCCGTCTGAAAGGCACCTCCATTTAACCAAATGCATCGACGTGCCTCATCCAACCTTTCCTCATGGCAATAAAGCTGACTTAAACTGAAAGTGTGGGGTCCATATCAAAAGCTGCAATCTCTAGCACCATTTCTGTAGCTTTATCTCGTCACCACTGCACTGAACACATGGCTATCCCAACCCATTCGCAGGCAATAACATCTACATCTTAAAAGGACATGCAGAATGTCCCAAAGTAATGCAACCAAAAGGCATCTCCAGCCCTCATCGTAAAAGTCAACCTCTCACATTTCGAATAACTTATGTCTCCCTCCTTCTCCCTGACCCACCTCCACCTCCTCCCTTTGAGGAACAATAAAACCAAGGCTGAGATGGACGTCCCCCATTTCTACACTTCCCTCAACAAGCTGCCCACCAACTCGTCTTCCTTTTTCTCCTCTCAACCACCCCCCCATCTCTGCCTGCCACTTCTCTATCTCCCTTTTCATCCCAGCACTCTCTCCCCGTCCTCTCTTCTTCCTCCTCCTCCTCCTCCTCCTATCTGTTGTACCCCACCTCTTCGATTTCTCGCTATGTCCTATCAGCCCCCTCCCCTGCTCCTCTCGCCGCTCCTGGTGTGATTGTGTGTTGGGCAGGTCTTGCTGACAGGCCTGGGCAGGGCCGATAACGCCGAGAGCTGAACAATTGGGTGAATATTGTAAAGCCTAATGGAAAGGAGCTGGAGGTGGAGGGGTTCAGAGACATAAATCAGTGCGCCTGGCACTGATGGGGCTTTTCAACAGCAATAAGGGAGGCAATACCTCTCAGAGCACCATACCAGAGGATAAGAGAGAGGGGACCTTCATTCTCCTCCTCTTGTTTCAGATTGAGGGAAGGCACATATGAAATAACCCGACGCACTTACAAAGAAGCATTTTCATACATAGACAAACACTAATGCATAGACAAAAGTCTCTTCTGAAAACATATATCCATTGATATTCGCTGTAAAATGAACGCTTTTATGTGCAAATATCTCAAGCACAAACAAATGGACACAATCCTAAAGCACTGTCTAAAGAGCTATGTTAGGTACTCTCTGTCAATCTGTGTGGGGATGGATGAGGGTGGGGGTGAAGATGGTGGCGGGGTGGGCCCATAAGCCATTGACTTTGATAACCGCTGGGGATGGATGAGTCACATTTTACCTTTATGGTGTTCTGCTATTCACTGTGTAAAGATAATGGACAGAGGCACTTAGTAATCAGAGGTAGAATTAAAGAGCCCCTCTCATCTCCATTTTGACTCACTACAAAGCCTTTCTTATTCCATCACTTCTTATTCTCTCTCTTTCTTTCTTTTTTTTTTAACCTGCCATCATTTCTAATTATCTAGAAATAAGTGAATTGCTTTTGCTTTTGAAAAATGTGCTGTGTGGGCTGTTTCATCCAGCCAAAATGTGAGGGAGGGCAAACACAGTATATGCAGAGCGACTACATGTAGAGAGGGAAGAGAGGCCATAGTGGGTTTTCATTATTTTTAAGACATTGGCTGTATTTGCTGTCAGTGTACGGCTACAAAAATGTTATTTACACTTTTTTTTATTTCTTGGACCTATTCTTCAAATTTGATGCAACATTTACCGATATAGATTTGCAGCCATAGCCTTGTTTTGGTGTGACCATTAGAGGTGGCCAGCCAATTTAGTCGCTTTTTCAGAATAGTGAAACAAAACCTCCTACATTTTATTTCTGTTTACAACTACAGTTGGTTCCTCAGCAGTGTGGCCAAGCTAAAATAAGGATTAGTTCTAGAACAATTTTGGAATTTTAAAAATGTTCAGATCTGAGCGTTTGTACAATTTGTACAAAAGCAGAGGAGAAATAACCAGATTAGTGATGTGCAGATTAGCGACAAGGGCACATCACATTATCATTTGTGTACTAAATCACTATTAACTGAATGAAACACTTTATGCAAGAATAGTTCACATGTATGATAAGCAGCTATTATTACCATCAAGGTAGGGTGTTAACAATTATTAGTGTGTGGATGAGCCATCTTTGAGCATTCATCACTGTAATTGGCTACATAACAGCAGCTGTCGTGTCTGAAACTCAGTCTGCAGCAGTCAGTTTTGTTTAAGGAGAGACAAATAGAGGTAAAGAGAGGACAAGAGTTATTATACATTCTTCATCGGTCTTAAATCTCCATAAATCATTGCTCCTCAGTGACACAAATAGGAACTCGGTATAAAGTGGGGGGGGGGGGGGGGGGGGGAATGGGAAAGGGAGAAAAAGAGCAGGAAGGAAAAGAGGGATATCACAGACTTGTTAAAAATAATAAGCTGCTACACAGCCACATGGAGAGGCCCTGTTGAGATGGGAATTGCTGATTAAATTAGAGGCTCATTAATCAGCTCTTGACCATGACTCCCCATTCCTCTTGTTCAGCTCGCACCACTGACTTCCCCCATTTTTTTTGCCGCTAGCTTTCTCTACATCCCTCTTGCCAAGAGAGGGATCTCCTGCTGAAGGGTCAGGGTTAAGAGTCAGCAGGAGAGTGGGGACATGAGGAGGGAAAAACCTGGCATCCCACTCCGATGATTAGCCTGGAAAAATAGCAGTCTGGCCTCCAGCCTCCTTGACTGCCCCCTGGTGAAAGTGAACACAGCCAAGGCTGCCAGTTTGGCAACACACACTAGTCCACCACACACACATACACACACACACACATATACACACACTTTCAGTCATTCAAACAAAGCTATGTTGGCAGGCAGCTAAATTTCTACTTTTATTTGGCTGCAAATCTGGCAGCAGAGTTGGTTTTCTGTTCAGCTCGCTTGCAAGAGGAGTGAGGAGCAAATGAGCGATGGCTGTAGGCATGAGTTGGCAACACTGTGATGATGAAGTGGTTTTGAGAGCTGGCCGTTTAATGATGGTGGTGATTATGCTGAGGTCATTAGAACCTACGCATTACATCATGGCTGCCAGCAAGGGGAATCCCCCCTGGTTTGCCTAAATGGGGACATACATGTTTTCTCCTCATTACAAACCCAATCAATTAGTCAGTCCGTCAGTCAATAAATTAGTGAATCCATCAGTTTGTCTAATAGGAAAATGATTCCCTCTCCCCGTCAATATGGCACATGTATAATAGATTCTGTGTGTCCTCATTATGACTCGATCAATTAATCAGATCACAGAGTCAATCAATCAATCACTCAGTATTTGGGTGTTTATGGTATGAAATGCATTCTACTGTATGGTTACAATAACTTTTAATGTGACCAATCTCTATCCTATAACATCAATAATAACAGTTGTTAAAGAAGTACTGAGGTCTTTTAAGCAGTAATACCACAACACATAAATTCTTCAGTATAAATAACAGTCTGGTAATCAGGATTTTATGTAAAAGATGCTTTGCCAAGTAGATAGTTGCAAAGTCATGAACAATCAGGTGTGAAGTTTAGGGGTATTTTGTTTTTCTGTATTGTTTTGTTGAAACTTTCTTGAGTTTTGTGGATTTATGTAAGGGTCCATAAAGGAATGGGAACTCCAAACTGGCTCAGGACATGTGGTATGTAGCATTAGCTGCTACTGCTACCATGCTTTATGCTTAAAACACATTAAAATAAATAAATATCATCAGCAAGATATGCAGCTAAAACATCAATAGTCATTATACAGACAAAATGGTGATGAGTAAGCGTCATTTCAATAGTGTTGGACCACCGTGCAAATAACATGGTCAATATTAACCTGTCTTTTTGGTTTGTTCCTGAGGCGAATATCTGGCTCTGCAGCTGCTAAATGCTCCCCTATGTTCACCAACTAGTTGCTAAATTTGTCTGTTTACTGTTTGGAAGAGTGTACCAGAGTGTACCAGAGCCTTTTCATGGAAAACAGCTGCTTGCTGCTTTTGGAAATGAGAGCGATTTATTCTAAGAGAGTTTATTTATTCTTAGTTGAAATGGCCCACTGGAGAGACCTTCACAACAGGTACCTCTGGTGAATATTAATGTCCTTTATATTATTGTGAGGTGGATGACACACAAGTCTGCCAACACTTTCTGCACCCCTGTGAGGTCCCTCTCAGCATCGTCACATGTCGTTGCTCAGCCCGCCATCTCTTACTCGCTCCATCCAACAGAGAGCAGGGGAATAGTAGCATCCCTGCAGGGTTAACTGACCCCCACATACGAAAAGGGCCGAGGCACAAAGCAATTTGGGAGTGGCCACATAAAAAGTAAATGGAATGAAAGTGGAGGAATAGAATAGGAAGGAGGAAGAGTGAGAGAAAAGCAAAGGAGGGTGATGATGAGGTAGGTGTGGAAGAAAAAAAAAAAACAAGTGCCCAGCCATGTGTGAAAGACATAATTGAAAATGTCAAAAGATGTAAGGAATGACAGCAATGAACTGGCGGAGCATGGCAGTGCGGTCTGTCAGTGAGATACTACCTCCATCCTGAACAGACTGTGCCTCTCTCTCCTAAATATACTATCTATGTTGCATGTGCACACACAGACACACACACAGACAAACATTCTAGCCCACACTACAACACACAGTGAAAGTCTATACGCATTTGATTTCTTCCAGCTGCTTTTTGTCTCTGTGTGATTTAACCTCTCTCTGGCACGTTTCCCACCATGTGGGTGTGCAGCACACGTGTAGCTGAAGACCGTGCATGCATGTGAGCGTATGCATAAAGATGGATTTGAAAGGGAAATGTGATGCCAGATCAGCACTTGACCCTAATGTCAGCTTTACAGCTTATCCTCACTTCCACCTTCATTCTCCTCTTCATGAGTTAATCCCTTCGCTACTCATCAGCTTTTTTTTTTTTTATCTGTGAAGATGAAGGTGAGATTCGTCGCCCACATTGGCCATACAGTAGATGATTAGTTGAATGCATGGCTTGTAATTCAGCAAATTGGCCCACTGTCAGGTATGTTTTATCTCATAATAGCATTGGGTGGGGTGGGTTGGAACGTTTCTTGGCATTACAAGAAATGTACCTGTTTCTTATTCTTATTCTTATATTTTGAGACTTATGAAGAAAAAAACAACAAACAAACATTTTTTTTAGACTTGTGACTTTGGTCTCAGAATTATGACTCGAATTAAAAAAAAAAGAAAGAAAAAAAATTTCATGTGGCCCTAGTCCTGTTAAGTGATTTAGAGCAAGGGGTAGTGGTGACACCTTAAGCCATCAAGTCCAGAACCATCCCTTTCATTAATATCGGCACCAATTCTATCTTGAAGGAGCTAATTTTCCTTGGAAGAGAAAACATTTTCTCAGCATCATTAATTAAGGAGGAAGAGGGGGCTGCGTGGCCGTATGCAGATGTGAGGATGTAATTTGCCTTGCTTGATGACACGGGTGGAAATCACTATGATACATATAGGCTTTTTGCTCATTCATGAATATTGATTTCCTCAGTAAACCACCAACACAGCACATCAAAAATAGATGTGCAGGCTGGAAAATTATTTTATCAGAAAATACATGGGTGACATCCAGCATTCAGTTGCACTCCTTAGCAAATGTGTTCAGTGATTATAAGTTAATTGAGTTGACAGTCTTGGTGTAAGCCGGTTTACACAGCCCCTTGATAAAAGAGCTAAACAGAAATGTCATGTAAGCCTTGTGTGAAAGATATTAGGACCATTGGCATTAAAAAAAATGAAACCCTAAAGGCCTCACTATATACTCTAACTCTCCCTGTCAGTGAAAAGGTAAATACCAGAGACAACAGCATGCAACATCCTGCAGCACTGATGAAGGTGAAAAAAGTGGTTCATCTTTGAACATTAAAAGGTGTTTCTTTTCTGTTGCCTATGAGAATCTGTTCTATTTGTACTGTAATGTTACCTTTCCAAAAGGAAATGAAAAAAGAAATTGGAAGGCAGGGAGGGGAGCAAAAAATGGCTGGAGGAGCGGGGGACTTTATTTAAGACTCAAATTAAACATCAGGGGCAAAGGCTCCAACAAAAATTTTCTCCTAAATGACAAATTAATACCTTTATAGTGGCAACACACTAAACACAGAGAAAAAGAGGGTGGCTGGGGAAATCTTAAATGTGTGTATGTGTGTGCAGATGGGGGAGACAATATGGTCGAATCTGCTTTATTGCTCATATGCCTCACATTAACCTTAAACAAGAAGAATATTGTACTAGTGATATATTTTTAAGTGTTGAGCTACTAAAATGAACAAGCACTTGTTCCAGCAATATTTACTGGAAAAAGGTCAAATCGAAAGGACCTCATGAAACAGAAAACCAAGCAAGCCTACAGCGTAGTTGAAGTATGATGTAATTTTTGACAACTTGACAACATGAAATTTCATTTTTCATGTTTAAAAGATTTGATCTTTGCTTACAATATTCCCCGATTGGAAGGTACTGCAGAGATCTGTGTGTGTGTGTGTGTGTGTGTGTGTGTGGATGAATGATTAGCACCGTCTTTAAAATTACCAGCAGTATCACAGGCTGAGAACAACCTCTTACTAACTTAGCTGTTCACAATGTTCCTCAGTGCTGCCCATTTGTCTCTGGAGTTTGCAAACAGGCTCAGCAGATTTTAGCCACACTCATATCACAATGATTCACTTAAGATGCTTGGGGAGAAAAAGAAACAATTAAATCCAAATGTCAAATTGTGAAACAAAAACCAGGAGGGATTTTCAAAGAGTTTCATGTAATTAGCCACATATTTCCAAATCAATCTCACAAACTGTAGTTTTTCGCCCACAGCATTGCATTGAAGAAGATGGTGCGTGCATGTGCACAGGCTGTATGTTTGTAAGACTGTGTGCTGGCATACGAGTCTGGGAATGTGTTGCAGATGAGCACAGTTAGGTCAAGTTCAGTTGAATACAAACCTGCGAGTGCTTCATCACACAACACAGTGGGAAACGAGGGTGCTAGCCAGCAAATAAGAGTGCTGACACAGCAAACAATGCCGTAACGGGGGACAGTCAGTAATGGGAAAAGTGGTGGGTTGCAAATGTGTCAACTGGAGTATGAACGCCAAGTTAGGTATGCAAATGAAGAGGAGAACCTATTGGCTCGCCGTGCATGGCCATGTATTCCACAGCAGTCTGCCACATCGATAGAAGACATACCAGAGATGACTATTCTTGCTTAGCTGTTTACAATGATCCAAAAATATTTCCAGTATCCAAATATCAGTCTTGAGTAATAAAAGAATTAAATAGAATAAAACATAAAATTCAGAAGTGACTTTTAAGAAAGTTTCATGGATATATAGCATTGCACCCCCTCTGCCCCTTGAGCCCACTTCAGCTTCTTGCAGGAGAGAAAAACCTTGTTATAGCAGAGACTAATACACTTGCATGCAAGTGACATTGCTGTTGCCAGGTGAAGCTGCTGGTTGGTATCACAGACAGATTAGTCAGTTGTTGGGCCTTGCAAAACACAAACACAGACCACAGCCCTCCCTCTGCACCCCCTCCTTCTCGCCTTCCCTTGTTTATCTTTTTGATTTGGTGCTGATGCAGCCAGAGAGTTTGTTTTTCCCTCTTTGTACATAAACAAATGAGAAAAGGCTGGTGGAGGTTTTAGAGTGCAGAGGAGGGGCAGAATTGATAGTGTATCCAAAAGATAAGAAGCAAAAAGCAAAAGAAAGTGAAAATGACCCCGAGCAGTGGCTGCATGCGCCGAGCTCCTTTGAAGAAAAGTCAGGAGCTCTTAAGGTTCAGAGAGGAGAAAAACCTCATTTCTGTTTCTCTGCATTTTTCTTTGTCCTTCTAGTCGTCCCTCCTCCTCCTTCCCTCCCTCTTCACCCCCACCCTCCTTTTTCTAATTTTCATGGGATGGAGGTGCCCGCCTGCCTGGCACATGACATTGATTTCCATCAGCACTTGGAAATAACCTCGCAGCCGTTGCCAGGGCAACCCGCATCTACCTTTTTGCATTTTTGCATATTGCCGCTGAGTTTCTTTTTTGCCTCCTGTCTTTCTCTCTTTTTTCATCACGTTGGCCACAGCTCACAGAGCGACGGGATGACAAATGCTCTCAGGTAGGGAGGCGATGGCAGGGGTTGCAGAGGAGGGGAGGGGGGTTGATGGAGGAGGAGGAGGAGAGAGCAGCGGTAGGATGGGTGGTGGAATGAGGGGGAGGGAGGGTTGAATGTACAGAGAGATGGATGGCTATGCCAGGCGGGAGCAGGCAGAGCAGGGTAACTCTGGCGTTGAAATGTGTGTGTGTGTGTGTGTGTGTGTGTACATATATACAGTACGTGTGCGCTGTTGGCAGGGTGGTGTTATTGATGTCCCCCCGTTGGGACCAGTGGGGGCAAGAGGGGTGAACAATAAAACACCAAAGCACTGACACCAATGGACTCCTGACTCCTAATCGACCACATAAGGACAGGCAACGAGACTGGGAGAGAGACACGAAGAGGAAAGACGCTTAAAGAAACATAAAAAGAGATGGAAAGTGTACACAAGTGTGAGAAGACAGAGGACAAACCAAACTGAGCTGCAGTTTAGTGGGTCACAACATGCTTATCACCCACACACACTTCTGTCTTAGCTGCAAGCTAATGCCGGCACTGTCTCTCACAATGTAAGCATGCAGGGAACATCAAGTTCCTCCACTGACAGCCACGGTGTGTGTGTGTGTGTGTGTGTGTGTGTGTGTAAAGTCGCTTTTGGTCATTTAGTGCTGTAGTGAGGGAGGCACCCTTGTTGTTGTGTGGGTCTCTGCAAATTTGTGTGTGAACAGGAGCATGGAGCATGTGACTAGGTGCGTTAAAGGGTGGGGGTCACTATCGAATCACCAGAGTGTGTCATGAGAAATGTTGATGCACAGAGAGTGAAAAGGAGGGAGAGAGAGAGAGAGAGAGAGAGAGGCTACATAAACGAGATTCCCTCAACAACATTTGCCTCTTGATTTCTTTTCCCCTGCCCAGTATCAACACCCCAGTCAAAGTGCAGCCAGGGAGAAAATTAATTTCTTATTACCTGATTATATTATTAGGTTTCGCTTGGAGTGCCACTTAAATATTCCACATCAGCATTTCATCAAGCAGGGTATAACATGGTATAGAGGGGTGTATTGTAAAGCAGGGCTATAGCTTGAGCGGGGCAGGCCGACAGTATTAGCCTGAAGTGGGGGCTGTAATCATCTGAGACATGGCAACCCATCCTGAGGAAGAAAGACTGGCGCTAGCAATATGCTGGCAGAAAGCAATTTGCTCAAGTGCGATTTGTTCTGCAGTGTCCACCCCAACACACGCAGCAAAGCAGTGCAGTGCTCGGCCAGGAGCGTCACTCGATTAAAGCGCTCACATGCATACACATTTTCTGTCTATCCCTGGCTCACACACACACACACACACACACAAATAAACACAAGCTGATTGCATTCATCCCGCCAGCCTTCAGCTCCCTCTCTGCTCCGGCATACAGAGGATTTAAGACGTGACCAGTGCCCGAGTGCACCCTACAAAAACACATCCCGGCATCTCACAGACGCACAAACTGATAGAGGGATTTACAGGCCATCAGATGAAGAAAATGAAAAATGATATTCTGAGCACTGCAGGGGCATAGACAAGAGGGGGAAAAAGCAAAAAAAAAGATAGACATTCTGGGTGTAAATCAATCTCATGTTGTATATCACTATAGCTCAAAATGTACGGATAAGTCTTGGTGGGGGTTTGGTAAATAAAATTGATCATTACAAAATTCATGAGGTCCAGAAATTCTAACTTGGGTCTCTTTACTCCTGGAGGGTAATGTTATTTTTTTTTTCTCTCCATCCCTTGCAACACATCTACACACTCAGTGGCGAGAAAAGGGCAAATTTGCATACCCACCATAAGGAAGAAAATCTGATCATATAAATGTAAATAAGGTGAGCTTAACTTATATTTTCCTTGAGAAAACAAGTGAATGGATAACATGAGCGAGCAGCTGGCAGAGGACGAGGGGTTGAGGGTGTGGAGAGGGCTCCAAGGGGCTCGTGGATCAGTATATGCATTAATGTCAGGCACCAACAGAGGGAAATTAGCTATTTTGAACATGCTGGCGCAGGCTCGAAATGTTGCTGCTACTACTGTGGACAATCAGCAGGAGGCAGTGGTGCACCATCAACAGCACAGACACAAAGATACAGTGTACTTCTTGTGTAGATCATCTCTATCATCTTTATTTTATGATTTGTCTAAAAAAGAGAATTTAAAAAGATAATATTTGATGTGATTTCTCACTGAGACTTGCATACAGTAACCCAAGAATAAAGTCTCTGACAGCCGAATCTAGTCTCAATGTCAGTTTCCCCCTTCCTGGTATGTCCCCTGCATGGTGACAATGTGTACTTTATATGCAACAGCAATGTCAAACTGAAATAAAAACAAAAAAGTTAGAACGAAAAATAAATATATAAAATACAACAACTTTGTTAAAATTATAAATGAAAAAAAAATGAAATTAATACAAAATTTATATCAGTGAAATTTGCACCTGTAAACTAATTTTGACAGTATATATATATATATACACTACCAGTCAAAAATTTGGACACAGTTTCCCATTCAAATGGATGGGAAACTGTGTCCAAACTATTGACTGGTACTGTATATACATATATATACATATATATGTACTGTATATATATATATATATATATGCTATGTTGAGCATGAAAATATTACCAATTTAAGCTTAAGATTCATATGTTGGCAAATCCTTTTTTGTCTCAAGAGGTTATTGAAACAAATGAAACAAATACATCTTACAGTTGGTTTGAATATTTTTGAGAGTAATGCAGTTCGACAGGAAAGCAGTGTAATCCACTTTGACCAGCAAGAATAATTCAGTGCATCTGGGTCATATTTGATTTCTATGTCAATCACAGAATCAGAGAATTGATTTCATTTTGCTTTTGTTCAAAAGCAACAGAATAAAGATTGTGGTCTGATGTTTTGTTGTTATTTTCCATGAACTCAGGGATGTACAGCTAACCCTTCCTGAAGAGAGCAGGGCTGCTTTAGGAGAACATGAATGAATGTCCTTGTCGAGTTCAGCGCCATCATTTGAGGGCTTTATTTAGCTAATAATATACTGTATTTGGCTGTGGGGCACACAAGCTTCCAGACTGAATGTAATTGTGGCAGATAAAAAGTTCATGGCTGAGAAGATACAGGACAAGCATTCTATTAGCCTGCTCCGGGACATGCTGCTCCACCTATACAGAAAAAAAAAAATGAAAGGGCAATCTTTCTGTATGTGCACCACAGACTCAAATCAGATTATTTTCTCCACCTATTGTGACTCAGAATTTGATCTTTTTATTTCTGTCCAAACAAACAGTCAATCTGATTTTCTTCTTGCATTGACATGCAATGCATCTGATATGTGCCACAAATGATAAGAGAAGCAGAAAGGGGAGACAGTCCAGTTTGAAGGTACCATTTAATTCTTCCTCAGAGCAGTATAACCCACTGAGGAACAAAATGCGATTCACAGCATCGTGACCTCGAAGGGGGTTTCATAGCAGTGTGACTATGAGGATGCCAACTTGGTCAATGGTGCATGAAACTGCTTCCTTTTATTGGCACGCCATTCAATCAGTTCCTTCTGGGTATATGTCCTTGGCTTTGCAGTGGGGGCCACTCATTACACCACTCCCTGCACCTGCCCACGTCTTACCACTCAATCCCATTTAATGTTTTCCCCCCCCTCGCTTCCATCCCTGCATAAATACAATAAGCCCTGTCAAGAAAGGCAGAACCACTTGCTCTCCTTCTTTATTGTTTCCATCGTTCCATCCTCCCCATGTCTTTGAAATGCACTGAAAGTTGGCTCAGTGCCAGGAAATCCTCCCCCATCCTTCCCATTCCCACCGTCTGACCCACCCACCCACCTATATATCACCCTTGTCCACCTCTGGCTGGGCGACTTGTCGCCCTAAGCCAGCGAGAGAAAAAGGAGGACACGGTAGGAGAAGAAAACCTTTTACTCGTCACAGATTCATATACTAAAAAAACAAAACAGAAGTATAAATGATAAAACGGGGACACAATGAGAAGCCAGAACACAACTTTTAGTGAAAGAGTTGAGACAAACTGCGAAGTCAGTGAAGAGATGAAAAACGTAGTGGGGAAGCAATGTTTTTCCTTTCACCCAGCCCTCGGGGGAACAGCCTATCTGCCACGGAGTAAAAGATGGCCACACGAGGAACCATTTCTCATTTTAGTACTCCGTAACAGGGGTTACTGTTTTTTTTTTGTCACCTGTGGTGAGTAGCCATGCAACTGCTTTGCATGTGAAAGCACCTTGAATGCCGATAGGCGTCTATATTTCATTGTCAATTGCTCCTGTTATCATGCAGTGCACACTGACTCACTCTACAGTGTGAGCTTTAACTGATGTGCCAGTCAGTCAGCCCCATTAAACCCCAAAGCAGTCCCTGGGCAGCTCTTTTGTCTTCAGTATTTGTTCCCCTCCGCAGCGCTAAACAGCAGCTCCCACAACATTCACTCCAACTAAACAACCTTCACCTCCCTGGAGAGATATGCCTTCTCCTCTCCCACCTCTACTAAGGACTTAAATGAAATATGCAGCTGTCTTTTAATCAAAACAAGGCCAATTTGCATACAGACAGGAAGAGGCGGAGATCCCTCCTCCCCTCCACTACCACCACCACCACCGCCCTGACCGTGTGAGTGCTGGCTGCAATCTGAGCAGAAGAGGAGGAGGAACAGGAGATGCAGGAGGAGTGGATGGAGGCGAGTGGATGGAACGGTGGCGTAGGAGGGACGGGAACAAGGGTAGAAACGAGCAAAATCCAAATTAAGCAAATGAACAGATGGATGTGGCGCATTAACATACTGTACATCAACAACAAACAGGGACGCCACGCTTTGTGTCCACGAGAGTGTTGAGAGTTGGCAGAGCTCAAGGGTAATTAGAGAATACTAGTGGTCTGTGTGTACACATTATTTATTTCATGTACATAAATTGTCAATTCTAAATGTGTTGATTATTCCAGAGAGATCAGGATGACACAAAATACAATTGTTAGCTTGCACTTTTTTTTCTTTTCTTCTTTTTTATAAATGCAAAGCCTTTAATGGTCGAGGATTATCTGCCAACAAATTACCTCGCTTCAAAAGGCGGCGTGAAGCGAGGCAGGAGGTGTGTGAGCTGTGTGTAACGGTTGCAATCTTCTCTTAATGTTTGCTCTCACTTGCGAGGATTTGAGGAATTGGCAGATATAAGAGAGTTCTTTCCTGTTTGATGGTGAACTGGCTGACTGGGAGTGTATCTGGTTGGATCGCTGGCAGTCCGGCTGGCCTGGTGGTTCATTGGCTGTCAGGGTGGAAGAACTCTGCCTGGTAACGACGGAGCCAGTGAAGGAACAAGGAGCTGTGTTTTTTAACACTGTGGGGTTTCTCTCTCTCTCTCTCTCTCTCTCTCTCTCTCTCTCTCTCTTTAATTTCTTAAATACTGCTCTGATCTTTCCTTTTGCAATTTGCTGTAAATTTATGCACAAATGGAGGGCACTGTAGCATGTATTTCTCATTTGATGAACAGCCATTAAGACACAAAGACACTTAGATTACAATGGTGGAAATGGCAGAATGGTGTGCTGGCATTACTCCTATACATGAATTCACCATGGATCACTTTTCCAGCCATACAACACTGGTAAAGAGCTGCCATGTAGCAATATGGTGGTGGGTGAAGGGCAATATGATGTTGCTGAAACACATATGTACCTGCTTGGATTTCTATAATTCTAAAGTAGCACTGTCCAAACAAACAGTCAATTTGATTTTCTTCTTGCGTTGAAATGCAATGGTGGAAGGAAGACTCAAACTTTCTTTTTTTTTTATCATTGCAGAGTTACACGTTTTCTTGTTTCCCCCTGAAGGAGCCATACCTCGCCAGACTCCTTCCACCCCACCAAAGCTGTCAATCCAGCAGAAGCATCATCACAAAGCAGCCACCTGCAGACAAACCATCTCTCCATAATGAAAGAAAGTGATGAAACACATCTAATCATGCTGTCAGACTTAAATCATGCTGTCAGATCTACCTTGTTTAAGCTGATTAACTTAAAATTATGCCATGGAGCTTAGCGCTGTTGATAATTCATTCAGGCCTCCCGTTGTTTCACAGTGTGCTGCTATGTGTTATATCGTTGGCTCTGCTAATGGTGGAGAATACGACAAAACATGCTTGAAGCTTCCCCGGGGGGGCTTTCCTCTGTTCTCGTGACTTCTGTTTACATATTAGAAATGGAGACTTTGATTGGTGCAGTTGAGGATGAGTAAAAAACAATGCAAGCTCCCAGAGTCAGAGTCAGCCATCAAGTTCAGTTGCTCAGGTGATTAGATGAGACGTTATTCTGATCCACCATCCAATACATGCTGAGCTGCAGCTCCAAGGTGGACTGAATGCATACAAATAATGGCATTTTAGATTTATTTTTGCTCACACAGAGTCCATTTTTGGACATTAAATGGGGAATCTGAAACAACAAGTGGCATGGAGCATCCTTACCTGGGTATTTCATGTGGACACTTATCACTTGAAACTTTCCATCTAAAGAATGCGCAAAAAAATGTAGCTGTAAATGTATTGCCCTCATGAATCTGGATATAGCCATGAGCTTATGTAATAGCCTATATTTAGCTGCTAATTGCTAGCTAGTAGCTGGGATCACCACCAAAATCTCATGGATTGTTCTTTGGGTCATACCCTACTTGTCCCAAAAAAAAAAAATCATATAACAAATCAAACCAATGCAGACAAAAACGTGACCTCGGAAGAGGAGATAATTGTACATTAAATTTAACATAATTCATAGGAGGGATGACTGGTGCAGTGTTTTATACCAACAACAAACTTGATTATGTAGATGTTTGCAAAAACATACACATTATCTGAATGGATAACAAATTTCTTTTTTGGTCTATAAATCATTTGTGGGTTGTATGTGATGATTTTGTGCATTAAAAACAGAACTGAAAAAAAACCCCTCAAATCTCTAACTCTTGCTAATTTAGAACCTCTGTTTCTATTGAATGTGAAAAGTTGCTTGTAAAGGCAAAGTGACTTAAGTTATTTATGCAAATACATCATAAAAAGGTACTTTTAAAAGACCAGGGACTGATCCTGGGATAAAATAGGTAGCTTACCTTACTGTTGCTACTTCAGCTACCAAATAGGCATGTATGACCTGGAAGTATTACAGGAGGAGTCACACATTTTAGCACTCAGGTAACTTGATCAGGGTTTTTAACAGAGCCAGTGAAAGCACAGCCTATACAAATGCCACAAATGGCAGATTCTCTAACAATTATCCAATGAGGGCTGGCCACATAAAAGGTCTGCCATTAAATAATGCTGTTTTACAATGAAACCTTTCAAAATAAAAGTAGTCAGGACCTCAAAAGTTTGCTTCTGGATGGTTGGATGAGAATTTTAACATTACTATTTATTTAGGAAAGGAGAATATTACAGTTTTTAAGATTGGTATACATTTTTTTGAGTCATTATTCAAGTTTTAAAGGCTTTGTGTTTATATTATGCGTAGTTTGTGTTGCTGGTTTTCCACTGGACATTTGGCCCTCAGCATCCATTCCTCAAACACTATAATGTACATATTCAGTTGCCACTTTATACCTAGCTACTGCAGTCTAATACAGTTTGATTAAACTATTGTAGAGTTTTTGATAGCAATGCATGATGTTTTGTGTTTTTTTTTTTATCAATTGTTTTTACAGAGCATTTAAAAACCCAGATGTAGGCCATATGCTAAAACTGTTTTTCTTCAATAAAATATAAACTATTCCACTAATTCCGATAGTATTGCCAAGTTATCTTTCATATTTATATACCAAATGTAAAACAAAGTCTCTATGACAGCACTGGAAATATTGCGTGTGCCTGTCACAATCTAGACCACATTCCCCATAAGTCAAACATGATATTTGTGTCTTTGATTAAAAGCTTTCTATTTGTCTTTTCTGAGAACATTTTTTTTCCCAGCAGTTATTTCAGTTTTCCTACAAAGTGCCATGTTGAGAATAAGCTCTGAAAGCTGTCGGGCTCAGACCGTCTCTCTTTGTGCCATGAAGTAATCCATTTAGTTTCTCAGCAAATCTGTGCTGGTGTCATACAATGTGCTGTTTAGATTGTGGCAGAACATGGGGAATTCTTCTTACAGTAATTATTCAGCTTACTAATAGCCAACAGAGTGTGTTCCATAGAAAAAAGTTGAACAAGATAAAAATATGCTCTACCATTGACAAAGAAAATACATCAGAGGACCAGACGCTCTCATAGCAGTGTCACTGTTGTCATTATCATTCACCTTCATGCTTTAGGATGGCTGCCTGTGAAACCGCTCAGATGGTGGAGTCGATGTTAGGCCAGTGTGCAAGAGATACATATTTTTCTGCAACTTTCAACTGTCACCTTCACATTTGCTGGCTGTGTCGTCCTTTGCGCTGAGTTTCTATCTAATCCACAGCAATGGCAGGAAAAGCCACAGCAGGAGCTCCAGCGTGTGAAAGGGTGACAATGACCTTCAACAAACAACGCTGCCAACACATTACAATCAGCGGGGTAGTTGAGATAGAGTGTGACGGTAGGTGTAAATGAGACGCCGTGTTAAACCAGTGCTGTGTGAGCATGGTGCGATAATACTGCAAAGGTGCAAATTCACATTTCCTCTCAGCTGGGTTTGTATTGTAAATGTGATGCATGTTTCATATACATGTCTCACTTATAAATGTGCTGCTTGCTTCCTGTAGTTAAGGTCCCGGTCTCATTAGTTGTCGGCACCATTATTTGTTATTTATTAGAAGAAACATGTTCAAAATGTATTCCTTAGTTTTCACACAATAGCATTTATTAGAGTTGTGCTATGCCAACAAAAAGCAAGTCATGTCTTTTATTTTGAAATGGCTTAAAGACCTCTAAGGATTTGACAAGTTAAACATTTACGGCAGTGAGCAACGTGTAGTGGCTTGTTCCCCAACTAGAAGGATCATACCTCTGTAAACATCCAGAGTACATTAGTTTGAAATGATTAAATACTGATGAGAGGATTTGGCTCAATCAATCAAATCTGAGTTGAAGTCTAATAGATCATATCTGAAAACAGGATTTACTGAGAATGTTCTGAACTAATTAATTATCACTGTCATTTGAAAAATTAATTGCCAACTGATGCAATATGGGCCTGTTTTTATAGGGTATAACAGAGTAAGAATTATTCAGTGGGACTGAATTTTTCACAATCACGACAGTCAACTTTAAACAATAAAAATATCAATCTTTATTCTTTGAGATAACATATCAAAGATAAAACCTTGATCTATAATAGCATAACAAATCACACAAGAACTATACAACAGTAAACAAAGTGTAACCCAATAACTGTCTGGATAAAAGACAACAGCTCCCTTAGTTTTTAAAATGGTCTCTTCTGTATGTACTTAATTCTTTTTCTTGTGAATTGAGGCAGAAAATACACTCTTGACTATTTTTATTTGGAAAATATTTTTTGGAATTTAAAGATGTAGCCTCTATAAAATATTGCTCGAGTTTGTATGAACGAACACATTTAAAAAAAAAAAATTAACAAAATTTGTGAGTTGCATTTAATGGTTTTTTTGGCATAAGTTCTTCCTCTGTGTCAGTAAAACATCCTCCTCTGACAAAACGCTTCATGAAATGTGAACATCACCATTCTACCCATTATCTATTGGCAGGATCAGCTGTAATTATAATCAAAGTACAAATATAAACAACTTTTGTCCTTTACCAGCAGGTAAAGCCCTTTGTTGCTCGTTATAGTGCAGCCTAGCCAACAGCATACAACATACTATAGTAACAATGTTTGCAACAAAAACACAAGCACTGTCTAAAGCTATACAAGATCCTCACTGTTTAAGTGATGGAACATGTGGAAGCCAAAAACTGGAATGAAAGTTGACTTAAACTGATTACACTTACCATACACATAAATACCTATTCATAAATCACCTCTATATACTGTATGTGCTTCTCTTTAGAACAGAAAAATTGAACTCAGGTTTACAGTCAAAGAAACTGGACGAAACGGCTGCAAGGGGTTACAGTTGCACATCCTCCCATCTCATACAATAATATTAGATCATGAACAACAGTAATAAAAATACAACAATAAATGAGCGATGTAAAATGCAAGGTATGGCTGTATTACACAACATCGGCATTATATGAGAAAGACATGGGATGGTTTGGATAAAAGGCGTTTTAAAAACATCACAACACAGCGGAAAATTGACTAAAAGGACCCATTTTTCCGAAAGCTGCTGAACACTGCTGCTTTCTTTTTGTTTTTAGTTTTAGGTGTCGACGATATCTTCCTCCTCAATACTACAACCCTAATCTAAATATCCCTACTTAACCCTAATATCAATACAAAACTATGCACCACAACACAAAGCACACCTGGCAAGTGGCACTAACAGTTACTCCTAGTTTAGAGCTACAGCAATCTAGTATTTCCTGATACTTTATTTTGAATTATGCAATTTATTTTCCCATCTGGACAGGCTAAGATCCTGCAAAAGTATTCTGCACACAACAGACTTTTCCCCCCCTGCATCACACCAGATGACTCTGTTCGTAATCTTATACATCTTTTTACTGATGATTTACTTATCTTACATGCATGGCTTATCTACTCCACTGTAGTCCTGACACTCAGTGAATGCTCTAAAAAAAATAAACCCAGCAGCCAAAGCTCAGTAATGAGATGTGTACTTTTATCCATGACCTGACAGCTTTAATGGTTTATTGTAAAATGCATGTAGGTTGTATTGGGCGGTCACGCAGATGGGGAAAAAAATATAAGGACAGTTATGTACGGTTTGAGGATCTGCAGAGAAAATATATATTTTTTTAGGAGTTGTATTGATAGAAAAAAAGAAAAAGATAACAGCCCATAGAAGGGAAATGTTGGAATTTACTTTACATCCTGTGTCATGTAACTTCCTGATGAATTGAAAGCTATGGTAGATATATATAAAAAAAAAAAAATCCTTCTAGGCAACAGAAATGTGCTTCACAGCATGGGTGCGTGAGTATGTGGTTGTTCATGTAAACAGTTTACATGTGAGAGAGTATGTTTTGTGCCTGGCTGCGCCCTGATCTCATTAACTGGTGATTTGGCTCCTCACAGGACCTCCCTACATCTCGTGGGACAGGACTTCGTGCTGAGCAGTCACTCCGTTGGCCTGCGGGGCACTGGGCTGCTCCTCAGGCTGACCGTTGGCCTTCGGCTGGGCAGCAGGATGATCAGATGAGTGTGAGCTGAAGTGGGCATTGGATTCATTTAAGCGGCGGACACGATACGTCTCATAGTGGATGTTGCCTGTGATATCCTTGATGTTCTGCATGTGCGTCCTGAAAGAAAGAGGATGGTGTTACTGCCTGCAAATATTTGTTTTTGTGTTTAAGGTTTAGCTCAATTTTACTTTATTTCTTTACTATAAACTTTAATTGCACATATTTAATTGATCTGCAACCCTTTCATGACTAGAAGCTAGTTTTCTCACTGTAATGCCACATCTGAAAAAATTTTTTTTTTATCATATAGGCTCTTCAAGCATGTAAAAAACGGAATGAATCCATGATAATGTGTAAAATTTTCTAAAGAACAAATCAAAAGGAATGCATCTAAACCTTTAGCATATTTAATGTTTATTATTTTATTTTAGCATAACCAAAGCAACATAAAATGATAAAATAAAATAATGCAATGTGTACAAAACATCAATATAATTGATTTTGATATTTGATTTTTTTGATTGAGCACCTTAAATTTGTGCTCTGTTGTTTCAGCCTCTGAGTCAGGCATAGATACAGACCGCTTTACAAACAAGCAACTGACATGCCAACTTTCAATGAAAAACTTTTGCAGACATGTCTCTTGTAAGTCTGAGAACCAATCAACTTGACCAGGAGGAGGCTCAGTCTCTAACAAGCCATGTACAGCAGTTCCTTTATATCATATATTCCTTTAAATAAACTCTTAGAGTGTGATGGAAGCTCACCTGATGAGAAGGTCTCTCAGGTAAGCAAACTCACAGTGTGCAATATTCTCCACTGCAGAGAAAAACAAAGAAACATCAGTTGAATTACAAAACAAGAGAGAGAGACTAACACAAATAATCCTGTTTCTTATGCAACAGTTAAGATAAATACATTAGGACTTTGCACATCCTTTCTGTTCCACCTTACCTGTCATTCCTTAAAGCACCACAGAGTGGCAGTGTTGCTCACAAGTTAACTGCAGGGCCAAGATATGGCACTCCTGCACTTTACAGTCATTTAATACATCTCGACTCGGCTCTATATTGGAGAACTTAAACGTTTTATAAAAACTCCCGGTGACAAGCTACTGGTGCCTCCATTAGGCCTAACATGTGTTTGAATTATAGATTATGTCAAGAATATAGATGAAAAAAAAGGAGGGTGCTATTTATGTAAAGCCTTGAAATCCAGGGGCAGGAAATTAAATTCTCTTTGAAAGGAGAGTGGAATAACTGCTGGGTCTGTGAGCGCTGATTAGTGGCGTCGAGGGAACCCAGTACTAACTTGTAACAAGCTGTACTGCTGCCATCTCCACTCTCTCCTCAAGGAGAAGTTGCTGTATACAGTGCAATTTTTAAATATGTAAATGCATGCATTCTGTACTTTTTCTTCACCCTGGAAATAAAGAGTTCCTTCTCTGCTTGCGATATCTGGAGAATTGACCTCTGGTTCCTCCTCTGAGGGCTAAATTACAATGTCGGTGCCGACAAGTCCAGCAGCCCAGCGGCTTCCTCTCTCTCTCTCTCTCTCTCTCTCTCTCTCTCCCACCGATTGGCTTTACTGGATGGAGAATGAAGCCATTGTTCCTTCAGCCAGACAACATGGCGTTTCTCCCTCAGTACCTGTACTTCACCTCTTTCTCCTTCCGTTCTGTGGAGTTCACGTCATGATTCGTGCTGAGTGAGTGGTGGTCACCTACAGGATCATGGTCCTACATGAAAAATGTAATCTTTTCAGGGAGTACAACTTCTGAGGTTCATGTTGGACCAATATGAATCCTTCATTATAAATAAAATAAAAAATCTCTGGAGTCTTTGTCATAATTTATAAGCAGCGGTGGAAGAAGTTTCCTTATGTGAAAAGTAGCAATATTACAAGTCAAGCCCAAAATACTCCATTTCTATTACTCTAATATCATTCATATTTCTACCTCTTTGTGCAGGATAAGTAGACACTTTTTGGGGCCTTTGTATTGCATTTTATTGTGAAATGTAAGAAGTTATAAATAGATCTAGATCTAGACATAGATCTAGAATAAACAAATCTGGATCCACCAGTATGAAAAATCATATTTTCATTGATAAGGAATAGAGTTCTAGGGTCAAGAACTAGGTGGAATTATGTAATCGAAGTAAAGTGATGTCATCATGGCGACATCACCATAGTGCTCTGGGTGCGATGATTCAACAGTTGATAGTTTTTTTTTACAGGGTTTTGTTTTAACACCCTGAACTATTTTCTGATTGTTCGTGTCTTATAGAGATACTGGTGTTGGCAGAGGTCTGAACTCTCTGAGAACTTTATTGTTTGAAAAGTAACTACAGCTGTAGAATATAAAGACACACACGCACGGACACACACTAAAGCAAACATATGGGGTGAGGTGAGGACATTCGCTTGCTGAGAACCCTTCTTGGCAGTGTGAGCATGGAGCACAAGCCAACAAACTGTTAACTGTATCAAAGTCACTGCATGTGTGTGTGTGTGTGTGTGTGTGTGTGTTTTATGTTCCTGTCTGTTATCCCAGTGGACAAAGAGAGTCTTTGTAACTCTCTTCTTCCCCTCTCCTTCCATCCATCTATCTAGTTACAGAGTGTCGGACGTTTAAACCAGCTAATCAGAATTTAAAGCTCCAGTTCGTAACTTTCCACAAAATCTGAAAATCCCCCCCAAAAATGACAATTTGTCATTTTTGTGAAGCTGTTTCACCTCATTGTTGTTGGTTCCTTGTGTGATTATCATCAGACCTAATTCCACTCTGTAGCTGGACAGCGTGAAATATTATTAGGTAAATCTGTAATCTGTGTTAAAAAAAATCTCAAAGGATTTCAGCTTTAACGGATGCTGGCAATGGCTCATTTGTGTTATGACTATCATGGAAAATACATTATGTTTCATTGTCTGTTATTGCGGGACATGTAATCAGTTCTGCAATATCATACATAGTATGTGTGTCTTAGGACGCGTGCCTTACCCTCTATGGTACCCCATTTTGTTTTCCTTCCCAGAATCCTCTTGCCGTTCACCTGGTACTCCTGGTCACTGCCCACAACGGCAAAAGGGATCATCTCCTGTTGAGTGCACACAAAGAAAAGACAAAAAAAACACAAATGCACAGAGTCATGTAAGCGTTATGAGTGATTTGCTTTCAGGTCATGCTTTGGTTGTTTTCAATTTGCCACAACAAGTTGCTCTAATTGACAATCTTTTAATATTTCCCCAAATAAAAAGAGAAAAGATTATGAGACTAAAATAGAATAAAAAAAAATACATCTACCAAAGGCTTGAATTTAAAGAAATATACACATTTGTGAAAGTTATGTCAAGTGCTGAATCCAAAACTGTGAACTCACCCTGATTTTGTCATTGATCAGCCGGTCCTCGGCATCCTCGTCAAACTCTTTCTGAGGGTAAACATCAATTCCATTGGCTCGCAGCTCTTCCCTAATCTGCACAAAGCCAAGCACAATGACACAAACACTTCAAAATATACACACTGTAGTAAAAAATATGGTTTATCTTAGTATTTAGTAGACTATTCAATTCAATAATGGATGATTGACCACTATAAAGCAGACTTTTAAGCAGACTTTTCTTAAATTAGCTGCATCATAAACATCTTTACACATGGTCAACATTTTCTCAGGCACAATAACATACATCTGATGCTTGAACTAATCCCTGTTTACATACATCCAGGTGTTTAAGCTTCGCCTGGATAACACTGCTCTGAATCACGAGAGGACTTGAACACTTGATTATGTTAAACTGGATAGTGTCGACTCCAAATGTTCCTAATATCCTTGAGTTAACAAGGAGGTTAACCGCTCTCAGGAAGAAAGAAATACATCCAGACAGAGGTATGATTGATAACACAACCAGCCCTATTCTCTCTACGTCTGTGTTATGACTGAAACTCAGAAAAATAGACAAGCTTCTGTGAGAAATGTCTTTTAAATGAATGACTGTTCATTCCCACAATTACTACTCTGACAATTTCCACTTCATCCTTGATCAAACATTTCATTGTTTATCCTGACCGACTCATATAGGACTCATACCAAGTGAAATCCTACAAAAAGGCACCTCAGCTGTTGGTGGGAGGAATATGAAAAACACACAGCTGGACATGCTGAGGCTGAACATTTAATAGAAGAAACCCTCGTATTTTGTTTCCCTGTCAAGTTGGTGCTGGAAAAATTGGGGGGGGAAAAAAACAAAACATTTGGCACAAGAGGCTTTTAGTCAGTCACCTTCAGGGTCGTACATGTGCAGCCAACCAAAATATGCAGCTACAAGCCCTGCAGCTTCCATTCTCTGCCACTGCCTGGTCCAGTCCCTGCTTTACTTTCATTGTGGATGGTATCGCAGTAATCGGAGGGGGGAAATGATAGCCAAGACACCCATCGGGTTCCTCTAAAATTAATGTGAGGGAGGGGCTGTACTCTTTGAAGGAGGGATGGAGAGAGAGAGGAAATGATGGAGAAGGCAGGTGGCTGTCCTACTAATATGGAAAAAGAATTATTTGCAGGATAATTATCCAGAAAAACACCGAGGAAGGGGATGTTTGAGACTGAAGGCAGATGGAGAAAGAATCTGTTGTAGCAGGGGAAGCCATGATAAAGATGTGATGGTTGTGATATTATAGTGGGAGAATTATCTGCTTGAGGATTCTCACTGTCTGTTGGTTAGCATTGAATGAGACAACAGAAACACACCAGGTAAAAGCAAAAAGAAGTGACTAACCCACTACAAAGTCTAAAACCTTTTAAATGAAAGCCTGCATCCCTCCCCAAAGTTTAATCTATATGCATATGTACATTTGATGACTTTGGCTACTGAAGCAGCTCTGTGGTTTAGAATAGCTGCGAAGACTTTTCATCAAGAACCAAAAATGGAAAATACATGAGGTCATGATCTCTGTACAGAATGTTATTATTATTATTTGATAAATATTCACTGTTTACTGTACTTTCTAGCTCCAGCTCCAGCTGACTGTTTGACCTTCTGATGTGCTTGTCCGTTTATTCTAAGCTTACCATAAAGACCCACTAAAGGGTTTTGGAGATGTGACTGAAGGAAAATGTGACCAAATATATTAACATACAAAATATTTTCAGGAGATTTGTAAAAGTGTTCCTGCCAGCCGAGCACCCTTGCACATCCACATGCACATCCACTAGCAGACACCTCTCACCGTCTGTTTAAAGTAGTCCCTCTCCTCCAGGGTCAGCGTGTCGGCCTTCGCGATGACAGGAACGATGTTGACCACCTTACTGAGGCGTCTCATGAACTCCACATCCAGAGGCCTCAGACTGGAAGAGGAAAGAGATGAAAAATGACATAAGATCTATGATATCAACTCTGTGTGTCTGTTGGATGCACTACAAAATAAGTCCAGGTCTGTGGCAGAGCCTGCAAGTAATAAATGGAAGAAAAAAAACATAAGCAGATTCATGCATCATAAAACCAACAGGACGTAAACTTGATTTCATCTCTGAGTGATGTGACAGAATCGTGAGATGCTCTAGAGGAAGTCGGCGTTTTTTCCCACTGAAGGATCCTTTTGGCACAAAGCTTCCACTGCAGAGAGCTAAAACATGTGGATTCAGCAATACAACAGAAAAAGCACTAGAGGGCAATCATGTTCAGGGTTTTAAGCTGACATGTTGGTTTCTTTAATACATGTTGCAGTTTACTTTCTATACACACTGAAACCATTTTAATGTATAATGCATACATTCTAATGCAGCTTTTTGTCGTTTGCCATCTATTCTTAATATTCTACTTTCACTTAACTTGAAGCAAATTTGAACAAATCCAGAATCTATTCTCCAAATGTATTATTTTTGTATGTATACGTGATTTGTCAAGCACTGGATAGCGCTGTCCTTAAATAACTCCACAGTTCTGTCCTTACATGTTTCCCATTTCCCTCTGCCGTCCATGTTTTGTTTTTTTCTGTCTCAGTGTTGCCTAGAGTTACTCCTCCAGACAAACTACCCTCATGCTGTTTGCTCTGCCCTCCAATTAGCCCCAGTCAAGCCAGGGCAGCCTGGTTCAAAGACCCAGGGGCAGATGAAGGAGAGGCCTGGTTGGCTCTCCATAACGACTGACAGGCATGTCACCATGAACATAGGATGTCACATGAACACAGGGGAGATTCAAGGAGAAACAGCTGCACAAAGGTAAAGAGAGATGACACAGTAAATGATGCTTTCAACCAGAGACAGGGAACACTATGTTTCCATGCATTTTTCATATTGGGGGGGACAACTGACAAGCATCACATGCATGAAGAGTTGACAATCTCTCTGTGTTGATATTTACTGAATATAAATTATATAACTCCATACATAAACTGTCTATGTGTAGCTGCAAGAACGCACAAATTGGCATGTGACCTGTGTCTCATGCATGACTGAGTATACTTGCAGACTCATATGTACATGCATATATCTTTGCACACAAACATATGCTGTATGCACAATAAGTATGCATCTTTGCATTCATGCACATATGTTCATTTAAAATGCCTGCTTGCATGCACAAATTCTCACAAAAAAAACTGTTTACAAGTTGTTTATATAAATGGAGAACAATAAACTCTACAGTCAAGTGAGAAGTGAAGAAATCAATAAACCACAGCGCAGAGAGCTCTCACTTCCTTCCTTTTTTCTATAACACATTAGAAACTATCTAGTAGGAAAGAGTCAAAGTTCAGCTTTCTTTTTCCTAAGAAGTCATGCTATAACATGACTGCCCAGAGGGAGAGCACTATAGCTATCTACCATCATCGGAAATGGCTGCTGGTGTTGTTCTGATTCCCAGAGAGCTGCTCATCTGTCTGAAACCACAAAAGCATCTTAAAAGCAAAATTGCTAACATGCACATTATAAAAGACATGTAATGAGTACAAACGTCTATTAAAAAGCTTCAGAAAAAAAAGAGCACATCTCCAATGACAGAGGCATACGAGATCTAACAGGGGGGGTTCTGAGGGTCTGGTAATTTTCTTGACAGACATGTCCAGAGGATTTTGCCACTGAACGATTACACAGACACAAATACGAAATTAAATGACAATTAAAATCATTAAAATTCAATTAAAAGTCCAAGCAGCCTTACTGTGTGAAATAGAAAAGGGAAATCGGAGTGATTTTTGATTTGTTACGACATTTTACCCCTCATGGACCAAAGTAAAATCTGTGGGATAACAAATTTGTCCCACAGAAATTTAAGTGTTATTATGTTGCTAATTTAAGTTAGTAAAAATCCATATGTTGTCTCCATATCTAAACATATGCACACACACACACACACACACACACACACACACACTTAAAAATGTGTCTTTTAACATACGTCATCCCTATGCCAGGTCACAGCGGCTGCCCAAACAGATATCTCCTCTGTCCTCCTGCCTGCAACTCTCTGGTCGGCTCTAAGGAAGACACCGTTTCCTGACAGATGTTTGCACCTCCGCTTTAAAAAGGAGTGTATATTTTCATGTATTCACGAACACGTTTCAGTAAAGTGCCTTGGATGTTCATGTGTGTATGTGGGTGGTGACACTTTTGAAAAAAAGCTTGCTAAGAGATAGCGTTTCAGGATATAATTCTGGCTTCAGTTCTGGCTTAACTGAGCAGCTGTAAACAAGATGACACACAAACACAGCCAGGGGACCCACATTAAGTGTAGTTATACAAGCGTTAGCATGCCCACTGCCCATCTGAGTCCACTGCATGGCTAAACACGATCAGAGAGGCACACAAACGCACACTTCTCTGAACGAGCAGCTGTGGCGACAACAGCAGATGATGAGGGGGTCTGTCAAACAGCGGCACACAACAGACACACACACATGTCATCCCCCCACTCATAGAGAGAGCCTTTAAGTGGACAACTGTTGAGTTACTGGTGTGCAGAAACACTTTGCATCGGTAGATGGAACCGTCACGGAGGAATGCGGTCAGATGTTTGCAGTATGTGTTTACAGTTGGTGCACATGGCTGTTTTGTGCGTGTTTATCTCTACGTATACGATAAAATGATGAACATTCCTGTGTGCGCATTGTGCCTTGAGTTGTGTTGTTGCCTGTGTGGCTGCATGTCCTCCTTGACCCTCAGTGCACATGAGGACACACACCACTCATCGCTGTTTACTTAAAAACAAATTAAGACTTGGAGAGGAGGACCCGGATCACAGACAAACAGCAGGAGGGACGGGGTTTGTATTACACCATTGAAGTGAAGCAAACAGCTGTCGCCTGGTGGTTTAAAAGGACACGTGGGTCAGGACTCATTTTGTGTTTGGAAAATTTTTTTTTTTAAATTAATTATTCAGATAAATCTTGCGCTAAATTACAACAACATTATTGTTAAAATCCATGCAACTTAAATTAAATTCAACACAAAAAACTCAACTTTCAGTCATGTTCATTACTTAATTAACGTAATAAGTAAAAAGGTTATCATATCTTAAGTATCTATGTATTATATTACCTCAACCCCTACAATACCTCACTTTAAAAAACACATCCTGACAATTGATTTCCTGCCTATCGACCTCTCTGAACTATGAGAACTGTAGAGTTTGATTCCTTTGTGAAATCTGACTCTTCAAGTGACACTTGAGTATCTCTGAGGAGAGAATGGGGTCCACATGTGGTCACTAGAGTAAGAGAAGAACGTAGTTAAAGAGCTGTGGACAGACAAATGGGTGAGGAGAGATTCCCAGGATTGATTCACCTCAGCTGTGGGAGAAACTGGAGGAATGAGGGAAAACAAGTGGAAGACATATTAGTCACAAGGGTGCGTGGATGATTCAGAATGTGATCTCACCAGTGGCCTGTGGGTGGTATGAAGTATATGCAGCAGTGCACCCTGGAGTCTGGGATCCTCTTCTTCCTGTTGATGTTGATTTCCTCCTGTAGGTAGGCTTCATACTGGTCATTGATGAACTTCATGATGGGCTGCCAGCTGACAAAAGAAAGAGAGTAGAGTGACCATTGAACCATATTAACCCAAAAACTGAAACTCCTTTTACACAACATGTTCAAGGCAGTTTTCAGTGAGCCTTATCGCTCTGTGTAAAGGTTAAGAAGGGGGACTGGGGGGTAATTTGTTTTTCTGTCGACAGCGAAGGTAGTAACAACACTGAATCTACATCTGTATAAACGCACCAGCGAGCCGGTGTGACAGGAGGAGGGCGTCACGTTTTGATAAACTTTTATGTTCCACATCCGGGAGATTGAAAAAGCAGCAGTTAGCAGCTAACTCAGAGAACAAAATCAAACATGGCTGCAAATTGGAGAGAAGGTGCAAGGACTGGTAGCTTATTACCCTCCAAGCTGTGGACAAGATCAACAGGGAAGATAAATGGCTTTTTCTGCGATGTAATTTCATTGTCTACAAAGCGCTGCTCGACGGAAAGTGTAAAAATGTCACTAGACACACACCTCTGTGTTATATGTCATGCATCTTGTGCTAGAGGGAATGCAGGCATGCTATTTAACATCACATATGGGGTTTGCATCATAGAGAAGGGTCTTCGTTGTGGCGCTGCTGCACGATCTCTCTGTAAAAAGGGCGTTAGTGATGATAGTGTGGTACCATTTCATGCATACTCTATCCTAAACAACGTGAGTGGCAAGTCATATTCTGCAAAACAAGCACTTTGTGATTAATAGTATTCAATAATTATATCATATCACGTTGCAGCTTCATTTTTGGTTACATAACACATGTCTGTAAGGTCAAAAATTACATTTGAGATATTTTATTTGTTAATTTACTCATTAAATTGTGTATTTTTGTAACCTAACATGTCAGAAAGAGCAGCTAAACTTAAAATGATTCATATGTTGTTTTAGTGGAGTGGATGAAACTCTTTAAGGCTCATAGACGTACAAACAGTTACTTATTTCTATAAAACACTGGAATTTGGCCTTAACAAACAAGCCAGAGAAAATGAGTCACCGTACAAATGCATTGATGGAAACGACTTCACTACCAGCTGCCGACGTCTTCGGGTAAAGCAGCCTCAACTCACCAGTTTTCATTGTTGATTTGATCCCCAAATCCTGGAGTGTCGATTACTGTCAGCTTCATCCTCACTCCCTTCTCCTCAATATCTAGACAAAGAAGAGCCAATCATTAAGTTCTGCCAGGAGTGAGAGAGAAATAAATCAGTATTATGATAGAACAGCAGGAAACACATTGATGAGAATACTAGAAATATTTCTGCAGTATGCTTCTAGACATGAACTTAAGCCAACCATGACTGATGGACTTGATCTCGATGGTCTTGGGGATCCTCTCCTCTGTGTTGGGCTGCACAGACTTACGGCTCACCTTGGATTTGAACAGGGTGTTCATCAGAGTGGACTTCCCAAGGCCACTTTGTCCTGATCAGGAAAACGCAGACAAAGTTAGACAAATAGGAAACACGTTCACTCATGGTTTTAACCATAGGCAGTCATAACTGCCAACCCATTGAAGACAAGAGCCTCAATCAACTAAATAAAAACTATGAACTTAAATTCAAAATTGATGTTTAGCCACTGCATCATCCACTGCTGCACTGCTCTACATTCATCTCTGTGTTTAAACCACCAGGGGATGAATTCTCTAGACTTGTGTCAACACTATATGTACTGCCTTCATAATAAAGCGTAAAACAAAGATGAACTCATGATGTGACCTCAGGACTACCTGCTTAATCTTTTTTTTGTGTGTGTTCCCAACAAAAACAGTTAAGAAAAATTATCAATAATTTATTTAAAAACAACAATTAATTATTTCTAAATTAATTATTTCTTATGACTACTTGCATTTTTTCCCTGACTGAAAATATCATAACTGGCCCCTGCATTGGACTTAATGCATCAAGGGTAATTAGTGTATATTATGATAATTGGACCTACAGTATGTTTTCAATCAGCTCTAAATGCATTTTAACATATAATCATGATATAATTTTCCCTTCTATAATACATAACTGCCATTATGGTGGCCACACTGTATTTGATATTTAGTAGATGATACACGAGTCACACTTAGTATACACAACCATGAGAACATGTTAGGTATCCGTACCCTTGAGACACTTCCATTCCATGTTTACATACTGTGTAAACTCACTGAAAGCCTAAAAACTACAAAAACAAAATAAATTTAAAAAAATACAACAAACTGCGATTTCAGCTTTGGTTTTGAAATATTTAGAAATTTTAAAAAAAGAAGTTATTCTTTGTGATTCTTGCTTAAGAGGCATCCATACAAAAACACACACACACACACACACACACACACACACACTCATACATGTGTAAACACGAACCAACTCCTGAGCCTGTTTCATGTACCTCCATGTTCCTCTCCCTCTGTTTGTACACAGCCCCTATGGGTATACAGTGTGGCATGTGGAGCGTTGCCAAGCTGCCAGGCCCTCTGTGACAACCAGGGCAGCCTCTTCCACAGCTCTCAGTCTCTGTGACATTCTCCACATTCAGTCTACACAGTCGTATGCATTCACCCACATTCACCCTGTTCACACACACAGACATCCTAGATGCCCTGCATGGTTGAACTCAAAAGGTCAGCTGGCTAAAGGCAGGGATTAGGCAAATGCTTCTCACAGAGGAGACCACATCGGACAAGGCCAAGTCCACAGCTGCTGTAACCTTTCACGTCCTCAGTACCCATCGAAGTGACAACTCTGTTAGCCAAAGGATGTTTTTATTATAATCATAACAGATGCTCTAGTTTAAAGATTTCTAATCTCTATCCTCCCATCATTTTGGTCTTCTTTTAGTTAATTTACATAAGCAACTAGGAATCTGACAATGTTCAAGCAAAGAAAATGTTAAAAAAACAACAACAAAAAACAAAACAGGCATCTGATTGCATATTAAAGATTTGTGCAAGAGCTCAATGATCACAAACGTCTTTCCGAGCTTAACATTTTTATGGATCAAGTGTAAATGTCAAGGTCTGCCAGTGAGGAATCAAGACTCCAGAACATTACCCTGAGGAACCTGATACATTGCTATAGCGCCTTATATAAAAAGCTCCCTCAAGCAGTCAAAAATGCATTCATGCATGTTTAAGCTCATCATGCTTCTATTGTATTCTACTTTACTGTTTACAGTGAATTATTTCTCAACACAAGTTTTATCTATCCTTGAGGTGTTGCTGACATGCATCCACCTGTAGTGACAACTCCATACATGTCTGCATCATGTGGAAATTTTTCTTTTTTTTCTGCACTGAGGTACTTTGATTATCCCCACAAATAATATTCATTCCACATCATCTATAAAAAAAATAGGCCTCCATATGCAACAAATCCATGTTTTTGTCACGCCATGCTATGTCTCCTTAGCGTTGTGCTGACACGCCTTGTATAGTTGTGTTCACAAAACACTGCCCTGCAAGTCTCGAATCAGACTGACTTGTGCTCTACAACTATATCCATGCCAATATGAGCCAGGGCTTGAACATCAAATTGGGGACGTAGCTGACTTTTCATCTTATTCTTGCTGAGTAAACTATATGCCTGCACATGATAAAACACACTTTGACATTTTTTTTCCCTCTGGGTCTGTTTTCTATGTGCCTACATGAATTCAGGGATAACTGTGAATGTGCTTGTAAGTGTGCACAGACTTGATGGTGGGACCAAACTGGCAGGCAGTAGCTGCTCTCTAAGTATGAGCTTCAGCTTGTCGAGAATAATTGCCATGATTATGCCACTTTCTCAGTCTGACAGCCTCCTTTTATCCAATCAAATGTTTGCATGTGTGTGTGTGTGTGTGTGTGTGTGTGTGTCTGTGTGTTACATCTTGGGTGCCATAAGAAAAGAAAAAAAAGCTCATTGAGAAAGGCACCATGCTGACTGACTCTTACCAGGACAAATGAAATAGAACCACAAATACAAACACATACAGATTTTATATTCTCCTCTTTTAACAACTCCATCGAATGAGAGCAGAGGAGAAGTTCCACGTTGAAAGAAAAAGAATAAAAAGGCTTTTTTTGGTGTTTTTTAGGTCAGAGACTGTGCAAACCAAGCACGCTGTGTGTGGCGTCCTGTTTTCTGTGACAATGAGCATAAATCTACCCTGAGATTGTTCTGCATTCTTACTTATTTTTGGCTTGAGGCTTTCAGCGGCACTGTCAAACCGTATTACACTTGCTTTGTTCTGCATTTTATGTTGTTGCTTCCTAATTTGAGAAGTCTAATGGTTACCATCTGATAGTGTTGCTTAATTCAGTACAGAGTCAATAACTGCAGCAGATATTTGAAGCAATTACAGCCTCAAGTCCTCACGGATGCATCTGAGGTCGGGTTAGATTTTAGGAGGTTCATCCAAATCAAAAATATAGGCTGAATCGAGCTCAGTGTCAAGCAGGAGGTCAGGCTTTGGTCAGGCTTTGGTCAGGCTTTGGTCAGGCTTTGGTCAGGCCTTGACCCAATTCTTGTCACAGAAATATTTTTACATGCAACCATTTAGGATTAGTAACACATGACACACCATAAAGGCTGGGCTAAGTTGTCGCTAACTTCAGGTGTGTAAAACAAAGGTTAAGCTAAGGGGAAGGTGGCTGTTATGGTAAGTTTGTGCCTCCATCCTTATTTCTCACTGTGCTATCCTGAGACTGATTCTGGCACTAAGCGTTTTTAGTGAAAGTAAATTGCTCTCGCAAATTAGGGTAGATGCATATGAACGTACAGTAATTTGTGGAAGACATGGTTGGGCTTAACAGCCTAAAATAACACTGCTAAAGCAGGAAGAGTCAAGAGGGCTGAAAAGTTTCTGAGGGGACGTTTTTCAAAATTAAAGAGAACACAAGAGGGAAAAATTATTCGCCTGTAGCTGCAGTTCTGGGAGTTTTTTCTTCTCAGTGGCAGATGAACAAGGAGCCCTATGCTAGCCGTGTTACATTACATGCTGAACTAAATATTTGACGTCCGTGTCAGACTCACCCACAACCATAATGTTAAGTTCGAAGCCCTGCTTCATGGCCTTCCTCCTCATCTGCTCCAGGATGGCATCAATGCCCACGTAGCTGAAGTCGCTGCCATGGGTCTTCTCCCCCTTACCCTGCGGGTTGGGGTGGTGGAGTTTGGCGGAATCCGACATGTTGCTGTGGCTCAGATTGACCTCTGACCCTGAGGGATGCAAAAGACGGAGAAGTAAAAGGAGATGTAAATGTAAGTCTTGGATTTGTGTTATAATTTCAGGCTCGTTATAGAAACACAGAGCCTGATTTCTATGCATTTAAGTATTTAAAGTATAGGCATTGGTGATAAAAATATAAGCAACGAGAAATCATAGTGAGATAACCCCAGTTCAGTGTGAAGACCATAGAAGATACTGATCTGAGCAGTTCATTTCCTCTGTGAAACAGGATACACCAGACTTCAAATTTATTTGTATTTTATGAGCACTTGTTTTTATACGAGACGGCACAGAAAGGTGATAAACATCATTTACACTATCTGCCAAAACCCCAAGAGGAAGACACATGTGCACACACGTGGCAGATGTGCATACGCACATAAAAAAAAACAAGATAAACTTTCCCCCAACCGTTCGAAAATGAATTCTTGTTTTCCCAGTAGGGAATGTGCATACAGTCAACTGTAAAACTAAAAACCAATAAATCAAAAAGATCCTCAGGCACACATCTGCTCCTTAAAGTTGTATAAATACGGACAAGCAACATCCTCATGTTAGCAGTGCAAGATAAATTCTGACTTTTCAGAAATAAATGAAATGGAAGTTGTAACCAACAGAGTGAATTTCAGAATTGCGAACGAATTAGGAAGAAAGAAAAATGAAGGGACATTTTTGGTAGCAAGCGCTGGAAACTACAAATCACGGCTTACCTCACTTTAAGGAGGATCAGTTGCAAGAAGACAAAAGCTGTGTGCCAGGGCACCACCGCAACAAGCAAACTGAAACACAGCTTAACTCTGCCAAATGTGCTAGTGTGTGCTTGCAGGAGTAGAGACTCTTCTTAGTGGAGGAGGAGACAACATTTCAACAGAAACCTGTGGTATTGTGTGTAGACAGATTGCAGTCGCAGTGCAGACACTATTAACCACCAAACACATATACCTGAGCCTTAATGCAGACGGCTATATCCTGACTCTCCAGCCTTCATGCAGACGGTTTAGCTGTAATACATCGGCCTCTTTTTAGGTCTTTAACCAATTAACAGAAAAGTGAGAGTTCACAGCATCACCATCTGCAGCTTCCTGGAGAACATGGAAGTCTTTGTGCTTCTGTCTGTCAGACATGACGCAGTGTCGGCCTGTCTGTTACAGCCTGTTGGTGACGAAGCACAAACAACAGTGAAGCATTTTAGGATATCTAACTTTGCTGCTCAGAGTTTTGCCTTCCCGTGATCTTAAAGAAGACAAACTGAAATATAGGTAAAATACATGTTGCTTGCTAAGAGTAGCAATTTTCCAGGTTTTTTTTTTACTGGAACTGTGACATACAGATTTTCCACAAGAAAAGGAAAAGCCCTTATTTGGTTCTCTGTTACTTTGATCTGGGGGAAAAAAATGTTGCTAATAACCATTTTATGCAGCACCTGTAGGGGTGTGGGTGCTTTTAATTTTGGTGCATAGCTGGGGCCTGTCTCCTAGAAAACACAAGCATCTTTTTTTTAAGATTGAGTGTACCCGCCCCTGAATCAGCACATATCCTACAATCACAACCTTTTATACATCGTGCATGTGCACTTATATCACAACCTCACCCGCCAACAAACTTGCACACCTTAAACACCCAAAGTCATGTAGGTATTGATGACTCCGCTGGCTCATTAACTATGCGGTGATACATGATGCTTTGCTAATTAATTAACAAGGTTTTGTTTTTGCAAAACTAAAGAGGCGATTTTGCTTCCAGCTACCACATTCATTTTATCAGCAAAGACGCAGTGTAATCTAATGAGTGTAATCTAATGAGTGAAATGTGAACCCTCTGTTAATACCTTATCACAATGGGCTGAGGGGGATTTAGTCCCGCATCGCTGTCCTCAAGAAACCTATACGTACACAGAAATGCAGTGTATTGAAAGTGATACAATAAGGCCGAAGCATTTTGGCCCACTTATGTGGTCTCTAAGATGTGTTTGCAAATAATTGCATAGTGTCACAAAAGCGTCATTTGGAAAACCCTATACTTAGCTCTGTTACATAGAGCCTGATTGCATCAGTTGCCTCTTGAGTGACAGAATGCAGATTAGCTCTAACGACATACTCCAGGTCTGCAGCCAAACTGCCTCCTGGGCTCCTTGAGCATGCCAGCTCTGAGCCATCTTGCAGGCTTGCTGGCTGGCTGGCTGCTCTCTAAACAAACAGTCACTAGTGTGTGAGGCATAGTTACAAGAACTAGGAAATGCGAGATACACATGAAACACAAGCAATGGAAGAAAAGTACGCAGCCAGAGAGGAGAGTTGAAAGTGTTACCCGTCCAGACAACCAGCCTTCCGCTTTGATATTCACTTCTCTTTCTCATACAGTCGACTGTGCATTTATATTTTCATCAGCTTCTAACGTGTCTCTTCATGAGTCAGATCTGCATTCTATGTTCCACAAAGTGAGCACTAATAACCTTTCCTGGGCAGAATGACTCAGATCACGACTCGGTGGCCTCAGCCACTGAATTCAAACTGTCCTCAAATGAGATCACTGAATAAAAAATCCTTCAAAGAGCTTTTTAACAGGATCAAAAACTACATTCCAAATTAATTCAAATGAAAAATAGAGACCGGATCCAAGCAGGTGCACAAATGATCCTGAACTGACCCCTCAATAAGGAAACAAATCAAAAAATATTTGACCTGCTCTTATCCCCCTTCATTGATACAAGGTCTGTGATTAATAACATTTTACTTAAACTGCAAACAGATGTTATGTGTGAAGTTTGTTTCCAGTAAATAGAAGAATACAAGAGGCAGGGGATTTTTTTTTAATGAATTTAAATTTGTTTAATTAAATGGAGAAGAGTTCAGGTTTTTTCTTTGCATAGATTGATCCCATCAAAGAGACGAGTCTGATCCTTTGTCTTCAAATGAGGACATTTATATGATGTATGTATCCTTACATTTCTGAAACTGACCTGACATTGTATATTCATAGTTTACACTGTAAAAGATCGTTTGTGTTGTTGGTTAAACATTCCTTTTTTTTTCACAGCTTGCATTTCACTCATATATTACTGGAAAAATAAGTTTCTTTTGCATGTTTTTATCTGCACTAAGGGAGCTGTGTGGGTTTCCTGTTTGTCACTGAAGGCATCAAAGAAGACAGCATTTACATCCGCAATTCAACAGCTTGTAGCCAAAGTGGTACTCCCATCAATTTTAAACATGAAATTTATGAGTAGCTGGCTTGACAAACAGTTGTTTGTCTGCAGCTCTAATTAGCAGCATTATGGTAATTGTAGGATCCAGTGTTTTTGGATGTTGAGCCCCCACTAAAGGACTAAAAATCAGCAAATCTTGGCCTCTGCTGCTTCAATTTTGAACATAGTTTTTCAAATCTGTCTCTACCAAGTCCTGAATCCTGGCAGAGCTCAGTGGAAACCAGAGAGCTTCTTTCAGACAACATTGTTTTCTGACCTCAACCTTCACATGAAAGTAATTCATCATGCTAATCTTTCTAAAAGTAAGTAACATGTAAATCTTTAGCTGACAAATATCAACCACTATCCTTGAGCATAAAACCCACTTTGTTCCTGCCTTAAGCTGGTGTGTAATCTAACCCTCCTGGAAAACTAAGACAAAGATTCCCCCTTCCATCAGGTGCAAGTTTCTATTTTCCCTTAACAGACTCGCACATTACTCAACAATCCCCTCTGGAGCCTTTCATTAGACCCCCATCAGGCACATCACATGCAGCCTTAAGTTTAATATTCACCGAGTGAAACTTGAAATGCGAGGAACAAAGCCTCCATTGTCTGCTTGAGGAGCCTCCTAAAAAACCAAAAAATAATTCAGCTTCCTTCGATCCACAAGCACCACATCACCGCATTTCAGCCCAGCTTTGAATTATAGGAGAAATAAGTTCTTGTATGTTATTTAATTGTAGGCCTGTATGGTAACTGTCCAGCACAAAGAGAAGGAAAACAGGAATGAAAGAGACAGACTAATAGAAATCAGTGAAATGATTCATGGCATACACAACATGTAATTGGTGCAGATGAACCAAACTGTTACAATGCTGTGGTTCATGATTGATGCTCTACATAAGGAACTGGTCTATGTGGCGAATTTTACTGCTGACCATAGTTTCTTTTCAGTTCTGTATTCAAGTGATTTATTGTGCTAATTTTCCCTCATTTTTAATACTCGTGCTGATGTTTTGCTCCACCTCTGCAATGAATTGTAAACTGGAAACTCCCGCTGCCATCACGCGGGATACAGTTGCAAGGAAATGTGACCTCAATAATAAATAACTATGAGGAGGAACTTAACCTTGATGAAATCTAGCAGAATTCACATTACATCCAAGTCTTCATCACACAGTAGGCCTGTGCTGATGCACAGGTTCCCTTGATTTTAATTTTTAAAAAAGGCAGACTGGTAAATTACCTTTTACAACTTTCTATTTCACTTCCATGTCTTTCTCTTGCACAAATATTTGACACTTGTAGGTGAACAAGGCATTTGTTTTTTCCTCTCCCCTACAGTCAGTCTAAATATAAATACCGTCCATTTACTCCTTAGAGGTTTATGCTTTGGGAAAATAAGATATCATGTCTGTGCACTCATAGCTCTTAAACACTGTCTGCTATTTGAAAGCCATTAAGTGAAATCCCTGAATCTCTGTTCTGGTGTAATTCAGTAGCACACTTGCCTTTCCTGAGTGTGTAAATGTGTTTCTAAGTTTCGGTCCTCTATTCTTCCTCTCTCCTTTCTCTCTCCCCTTTATATTTCACTGCAGATGACATTTCCATTGGCCATTTGGTGACTCCCTCTAAAGAGGAGGAGATCATTAAGTGTTATGTGTGCTGCTGTCTAGATTAGAGGATGGATCGAGGGTCCAGAAAGTAGAAAGAAGCACAGGAGTTCACCGACAGTCATATGAATACTGGATTAACCTATGCACGATTTAATATCTTCTGACTATTTGATGGAGTAGTTTTACGAATACGCTCAGGTAAAGAATGAAAGTCACAAATGAGAAATATGCCGTCTCATTTTGGGCCAAAAGCACATTAACATGTGTCATTGCTGATTTCAGCTTCCATTTAAACACATCAGTGCTATTCTGATTGCTTATTTTCCTTAAAATGAGAAATGACACTGATACATTCAATGGAACAATAATGGTTTACCTCCAACAGTGACACAATCTGTTTCATGCAGAGTATATAGATGCCTCAAACACAAAGTGCATTTGAGTGTAAGTGTGACCTGCTGTATACTCTGCAGAGACAAAGGATGTCATGTCAGCAAGTCAATTGATAAGATGTTATTGTTGGTGTTGATATAAAGGCTTCTACACTAGAACATCTGCAAAAAAAAGAAAGAAAAGAAAAGGAAAAAAGGAAAGCCATAATGCTGAACATAAACTTCACTTGGGGAAGCAGTAGACGAAATTATGTAACAAGAGCACTCAGAGAGTGTAAACCTCCGCCAAGGCCCAACAATCCTCGACATAATTGTTATTCTAGCAGAAAAGAAAATCCTGGATCCAGATCCTGATTCAGATCATCACCAAACTTTTATCATCTGTAGGATATGCTAGGGTCCATCTTTGGTGAAAATTTCATGCAAATCCGTGCATTAGTTTTTGCGTAATCCTACAAACAGGCAAACAAATAAACAAACAAACCAAACCGATCACATAACCTTCTTGGCGGAGGTAAAAATGTCACAGAAAACAGCTGCTGTAATCAACACTACAATATCTGTGTGCTATATTGAGGTGGATGTAAATTATCAGAATTCACCAGTTACAGTATATTGAGACCTGGTAGTTTCCTTTTTTTTCTGCTCCAGAATGCCCAAATCATAAAGCACGAGTATAAGAAGTGTTTACAAATGAGCACAGGTCAGTAGCTTAATGCAACGCTCTGTTCAGTTTGAGATAGATAACATGCTGGCGTGCTGTTGTTGGTAGGTAGTGACAGAGTGAAGTTGACAGAAGTGAGCTGGAGGGCAGAGGAGGTTCTCACCAGGCTGTCATCTGCGTCTAAGAGGAAATCCCTCTCATTCAACCCCCCATAGGAACACGATTAAAAATACTGATGGGTTTCTACACCAACAACTCCCTGCACGTGCAGGACGACAAGGTCCAGTGAAATGATGACGACGGCAACATCTGACAGAAACACACCTCAGCACCTCAGAAAAGGTCTGAAGAATGCTACTGACCCACTTCGTCTGTCTGTGGCCTTGGGAACGCGACCCCGCGTCTAACACTGAGCAAAGCAGATGTTGCTGCTCGGTGTTAAAATACAGCTCTCCACATGGAAACGTCTGGAAGTGCAGATGTCCCAAAAAAAACAAAAAAAAAACCCACCCAAAAACTCAAAAAGAGTCCAAAGAGATGAAGAGTCTGACGTGGAGGGAATGACCACCGAGAGAGAAGAGACGTGAGATAAATGCTATAGTGACAGGTTAAAAAAGCACAACAAGTCAACAGTGTTTGGATCAATAGCTGTAAGCAGAGACGAGGAAAATGAGAAAGCAAATCAGGGCAGCCATAGTGGTGATGAGTATGATTGTAAGAGCCTGTTGTTCTGGGCAGCTCTCCGTGGGCTCTGGGCTAACTGACCACAACCCAAACATTTCCGAGAAACATGGAGGGGGAACAAGGTGGTTCACAACCACCAAGAATGGTTAACATATTTCAGTGCTGGATGATGCACAGTGCTTAAGGACAGGAAACTAGAGACACACATTTGCATATGAAGATGGTTCTTTTTTTCCCCCTGAGTCACACCACTGAGTTATCCACAAAGCATACTGCTAACTGGGTCTCTTTATCAGCTCACCGTTTAACTTTAAAACCAAGTATAGGAATGAAAGAAATTCAAGAGATGCAAGATTGAATGGATCAAACTGATTTGATTATGTTTATTCCGAACGTGTGAAAACAAAAGAAAAAAAATCGATTAAGAGTATCGTTAAAAAAACGTTGTTTCCAATGTAAATAACTACAGTACGCGCGGGTTGTTTAAGCAAACCGAAGACCAAATTCTGCAAATTCCCATTATAATCCCAGAATCTAACTGAGCTGGATGACCCATAATCCTTAAAGTTTAACCTAACCTATAGATTACAGCGCCACAGACCTTCACCCCTTCAGTCCTAGCAGGCCCACAACCTGTCAACTCTGACAGGATATGATATTTCTGACATCCTCCCTTCTACGGCACACATGTAGAACAGGAAACATGCTACAGTGATACAACAGACGCAGTTGTTTGATTTCGATGAACTTAAAATAACATGCAAAAAGGCTGCCGGTTCACCATTCTCTACTTCAATGTGTGTGTGAGGGACTGCAAAGAGAGAACACGTCACCAAGGAAATACACTCTTCACTTGCTGATGGAACGGGAAAATAATTAAGACCTTATTAGATTATACACACATGGATGCAATTATCTAGATGACTGTGAAGATACACAGTAATGTGACACAGAATGTTTTCAGACACACAGTCTGGTTGTTTACTGAAAAACATTTTCATGCCTCTCCTATTATTCTGCTGCCTTCTGGGCAAATTCTTTGGTCAAAACATGAGCCCATAGAGCATACAAGTGTCCCAACATGATGGGAATTGCAATTCATCTGCCGCACAAATGAATTGCATTCATAATAAATTGTCTATCTGTGTGTGATTGAATTACTTTTTATCAGCTGCATGTGTGCTGCAGTGATTAGCAACAGGCAAACAATGGTTGAGTGGCGTTAACTGGCGCCTTTTGTGAGGCATATTGCAATAGTTCTTTATCAGATATGAGCATTTGGAATTTACCAGGCTCCAGCACACCGACACTGCTGCTTGACTACAGTGGGAAAAGAAATCAAAAAACAAAATTTTAATTCAGTCATCCTCTGTCAGCGCTGCAACATTGTTTAAGTGACTTAAAAGTATACAAGTGCATTGAATTAAGTCTTACTTTAGTGAAGACTTGGATGGGACTTCTGGTTGCAGCATAAAAACAGAGCTACTATTCAGTACTACAAACATGGAAAAAGTAAGACATGTGACACATTGAACAAATAGCTGGCATTTCAAAGGGTTTGCTATAGCCTCCAGCGCACAAAATGACATCAAAATAACTAAGCACAACTTTTTCCCACCAGAGGCAACTGGCAAAAGTTTGGAGATGGGGAGTTTGTACAATTCCCTCCAGAAGAGCAAAACTGAAACGGAAAAAAAATATGCCCTGTTTGACTCCTCAACTTTCCTTGAACTTGGCAACAAATGCTCTGGAGAGCAGGCACAAGGGATTGTCAATATTAAATCATGTAAAAACAGCTTGGCTCCATCAGGGCCTCGCTAATCCACTGCACTGCATCAAAGTCAGGCAGGAAACTCTGCCTGATGTTAAGGGAGGTGAAGCTAAAGGTGAAAACTGGGCTAGAGAGAATCCCCAGAAAGAAAAAGAGGAATAAGAGCCATCCTGATTGGTCGATTCTCTGTCTCTTTGTGGCAGATTGATTATCCATGCATGCTGCAGAGCTGAAGACACAATGGGAGGGAGAGGGAGAAAGAAAAGGAGAGGGGTGGAGGGAAGTGTGGGAGACCAAGGGGAGGGGGGTGTGTGTGGGAGACCAAGGGGAGGGGGGTGCTTGGTAGTGCTCACCCTCCAAACTCTGATGGCTGAACAATGGAAACAATAAAGAGATAAAATAAAAGGAACAAGTAGAAAGTCTGCATGCAAAAGTAAAGGTTTTCTACAGATCTCCTGTCAGGAACACACCCTCTACCTCTGAGCATAGAAGAATTCCTTCTCCACACAGCCCACACAAGACACCTGGCAAACTTTGACAACGATTGCCTCAGAGCACCGACCCATCTGTTTCTCCCCCCTGCACCCTTATCCCCCCCTCCCTTACCTCCAGTCTCATCAGCTCTTCTTTACAGCTCTCCTCGTAAGACAGAAAGGCTACCATCAAACATAAAAATCAGCAACTCACCCAACCCTTTCCTCTCCTTCTCGCCTCTCTTCCTCTCCCACTCTCTTCCTCTCTCAATCACAGGCTCCAGCTGGTGAGGCTGTAACTGTTGCTCCTGGGGCCACGCCCACAGCTCAGTCATGTGACCACCATCCCTAGTGGCTGGGAAGGCATTTGGGCAGTCACACCCCTCATTCACAGAAAGTGAATGGAGAACTTTGTGGATATAGCGGGCTATCTCAAAGTATGTGAGATTAAGTAAGGCCACTAGAGGAGAAACTGTGTGTGCATGTGTGTATTATTTTTATTCTTTTATCAGTGTGTTTATAAATGTGTGACTGTGTCTTGTGTTTGCACAAGACAGGAGCCAATATCCTATTTCCCTGTTGTGTGTCCATCTGCTTTCTCCCATCCCAGCTTTGTTTCACTGTGTGTGTGTGTGTGTGTGTGTGCACTGAAAGCATTTGGCCATCTCCCTCCTTCACTCCTCCAGGGCTCACTCTCTCTTTCACTCTGTCAAACACACACACACACACACACACACACACACACACACACACACACACACACACCTTCATCAGTCAGCCCTGGTTGACTCGTGACTAACTCCATGACTAAAACAGAACATTTCTGCCTTTAGTGTGGTATAGTGTGCAGTGTGCTGCAGAGTCATGGAGAAGGTGATGGTGAGATGCTGATGAAATATTCAGCAGACTTTTAGATTTGAGTTACATCCTTTTCTTTTTTTTTTAATTGAAAGGTGCGCATGGAATAATTATGGCTCACTACAGGTTCAAGCACAACCAACATTGCTGATTTGAATGTTTATGATAAGTTGGACCTATAATTAAAGTTTGATTAAGTGGTGGTAGTCAGCCAGTCTGTCTCTCTCCTGGTTTCCAGACGGTTTATTTTGTTATATTTAGTTTTTCTTTACCTTAACTTCCCTTTTAGTTAAAAGAAAGTTGTGATACAGCCAGTCATCATAAAACAATCTGGCTTCAATTCACCACCTCGCCGTCTGCGTCTCCAAAATGTTCACATGCATGGATTCAGAGTTTACCTACAGGTGCACACATTCTCCTGTCAAGTCTGTTTTAGTAGAACACAACTTTTGCATGGAAAGTGGCATGCAACTCTTTCAGGCTCAATTTTGTGCATGCGCCACAGTTGTCAGTAAAAGCCCTGATGTGCTTCCTGTGGCCCAGTTGAACCACCACAGATATCACATCTGTTACAGCCAACCCGCTGACAGCAAAGTACTCATAAAGTCAACATACGAGACGTTTTCTAAGAATAGTCTTTATGATTAAAGAAAGAATCTGGTGATAAAATGGTACTGGCCTTGTCTGACTGGAAGTGACTGATTCCTTTGTTTACATGGATACAGCATACAGACTAAAAGCCTGAGAGAGTTTTTTTTGCCTCCGCATTCAGCAGAAAACACATCCTTCCTGTCAAAGCTGGGGCTGGAGCCCAACAGTTGGCTGGGGTTTCATTTCATTGTGAAAGTAAATGATAGCAGGTAATATGTGCTGCACACTAATGAGACATATTCATTATTGTTATCAGTTTTCATTTGACTTTTGCACTGATCACCCCTCGAGTAGATTATTGATAGATTCAATGCAGTCTAGCAATGGACTTTCTCTCTGCACGTTATTTTTCTTCAAGATCCTAAATCTGTCACCTCTAGTGTGGAAACAGCACCAAAAGTCAATGTTTTAACTGCCTGCATGCAAGAAGAACAACCTTTCAGGGTTGAAAAAAAAATCCTGACATATTCCTGCTGTGTATCTCTTATGAGTGAAGAAAACATTTTCCATATATCTCTCACTAAACATGCTGTCAATGAAACCCATGACCCATCAGTGTCTGAAGCTGTCATTTCCTCCTTTGGGAACCAAGTATCAAAGGAGAGCTCTGCTGTATGTTAGCAGTGTTATTTCATCAGTCGTCCTAAGAGGCTAGAAGGAGCTTTAAGCAAAGATTTATGGCAAATAAATTCAATCTGAAAGCACACATTTCAGAAAACTGTGCAAAAACGAGCTGTGCCATGGAAATATCCCATCAAATGTATTCCATGTTTTAATAAGAAAAATATAATCGAGTCAGATTTTATTGCAGTGAAGTTTTAATTGTGTATTCAATATTTTTTATTTATTTCAATAATTCAATATTATTATTATTATTTTATTTTATATTTTATTCTATTATTATTTATTATTTATTTATTTTTTCGTTTATTTTTTTGGAAGGGGGGGGGGGTTCAACTTGAACATTTCAACTGAAGACTAATATGCAGTGATGACTGGCATGCCATGAGCCCCCATTGAGGAGATCTGTGATTGGCCTGGAGGTCAGGGCTGATTGCCGGAGGCCACCAAACCTGGGTAGATCACATTTGGAGCTCATTTAAAGAGTCCGCTCAGCGGGCCAAGTGACTCAGCAACACAGCGAGGAGGAAAAAGAAGAGGAGCAAGGGAAAGCAATGAAAAATAGAGATGATATAGAAGGAGGGGGTGAGGGTGGTTGGAAGAGTAAGGATGGCGAGAGAGACTGGGAGAGAGGAGGAACATCTGGTTTTGCCTGGATAATCTAGTGGGAAGATAGCTGGATCTGTTGGAGACTTCCTGTTGTCTTTTTTCCGCTGTGGTTGCTCTACTCCCTTGTGGCGCAAATGGAGACAGCATGTGTGTGACGAGTGAGGATAGTTTATTTCAGCACCCAACAGGGGCCTCTAAGACCCAGTCTCCCCCCTCTTGCTGAAATCACTGAGCATACATTAGCAGTACAGCTGGGTTAATCTGTATATTTTAGGCTACTTCACACAGACAGTAAAATACATCTCCCGGTTTATTTCTCAGACCTCAGCTCGTACATCTTACCCCATAATAAGTGAGATTTTGTGGTTAGAAGATGGGAAAGTGTTTGCTTTACGGTGTCTTTTGGTTTGTTTTTAGACAGAAAAGCTTTCCCAACTGGATTACTTAATTCTGCACCAAGGACAAACAGAATGTGTAGCCTTTACTGCTTTCAACTCCCACAAAAACGTTGCCCCTTTAAAATCAAGCAACACAGCAAAGCTTAGGCAACAACTTGTTTCTTCAGCTCGAGAGAACAAAACAAGACTTTTAAGAGGAAGGGTGGAATAGTGTCCAGTAAGCGGATTTGCTTCAACTAAACAATGAAGTTTGCAATTAAATAGAAGGAAAGAATGGGGAAAATATTCAACTAGCACATTGGATTATTTCTGTGCATTAAACATTGGATACATCATGCCTTAGCTTGATTACCCTTAATGGAAACCAGTTGCCCTTCTTGCCTCTCCAGAGTCTATAACAGGCTCTCCCACAGACACAAATGACAACCAAACCAATACTTACAAACGGCATCCATCTCGTGGATGTCGTACATCTCACTGCAATCACAAGTCATCGTTCCTTGCCAGCCTTTTCTGTCTCTTCCTTTTCTCACTTCCAGTTGTATTTAACAAGAATTAAACTCTGATGATGCAAAGAAGTCTTTGACTATTTCTTCGCCTGTGATTCTAGATGCAGTTTAATCCTTATTTTATCCTGTAGCTGAGAAAATGAGCCCACACTGTACAAGCGCACTCTATTTCTGATGTTCTGGAGACAAAACCTTCCCTAATGAACAATAAACACAGCAACTCCAAGGGATCAGCCTTCTGGGAAATCTCTGGCCCCTTGCTGGATCTGCAGGGCCAAAGGACAGGGATGACTCAACTCCAAAAATGAAGAGACTTCTGACTGAACTCACTGTGCATCATTGCAGGCTTCCAGAAACATCTAACCCAGTTATGGTGTTATTAATCTATTACAGAAACCTTCCATCTGCAGAGACAGAGGAACAGATAGAGGCAAAGGGCGAATTTCTGTCTTCTGACATCATGTACCACCATCTTTTTGAATTACCACTACAGAACGACCCTCAGTTGTAACGCCCTCCATTACCCTCCTCTTCCTCTGAATCATGCTGATGTCTGTCTGCTGTGTAGCATCACAAAACACCTCGAGCCCTCCAACGATTAAGTTGAAAGTTCACCGAAAAGCTCCTCCAGACTCCACAGCCAAGTCTTCATCTTCTCAACAGATGATGCTGTTCTTCCAAGAGGCCAATTGTCTGTAAACGAAAGAGCTGCAGTCACATCCTCTAAACCCCTAAACAATCACTGGAAACCTCGGTTATGGCGTACGATCCTGTTTTGGATCAGAGCTATTTTTGAGCCCCTTTAAAGTCGGAGCCAATTAGTGCAAAGCTTTGACTTGAATATCGTTAAGGATTTTTTTTTTAAAGCTGCATGTACGTTTCAAACTGAGGGACCAATTAGTCACTTAAGCAGCACTTCTGCACAAGCCCCACTTGGCTAATCGACAAAATTACTCTGCAAGATATGAAAGGTCGGGGTATTTAAGTGCAAAAGAGGCAATGAGGATTATTACAAAAAGTATTCATTACTTCCCTTCTGCCTGCATTGATCTGTTATGCAATGCTTTATTGGACAGTAACTGCCCATTTCATCTTTTGTTTTATCTTTGCACTGCTCTGCAGTGAGAGTTAGCACAGTTGAATTTCACATCTACGGAGTTAAATGGCTGTTAAACTACACTTCAGCATGGATTCATCACTGCTCGGCGGACCGTGATGCTTTGCAGTAACTTGGCACATCAAGCTGGAGTGAAATTGTCACTTGAAAGCATATTTGAAGACACATGGCTCAGTAGTCACAGGGCTATTTTTTAATATCTATTTTTTCACCAGTGTCCGTTTGTTTTCTTGTTTTGTTCTGGTTGGTTTGTTTGCTTGCAGGATTGTGCAAAAACTGTGAGACAGAGTTAAAGGACATTTTTCCCACTTTCTTTGACATTGCAACAGTGCATTTTTTGATATTTTCTCTAATTACGCAAAAACTGCTGAACCAATTTCCTTGAAACTCTTTGGAGGGGTGGAGCATGGGTCACACTACAGCTAAAAAGATGGGTGTAGGATGGTTCAGCCTTGGCAGAGGTATGAGTGACATTCTAGTTCACTTATGGAACAAAACTCTAACAGTCACAGGGGAAATGTTTGTTTGGAGTGCTTTCATAGTGCCCACAACTCTTTCCATTTCAGCTTTGTGAGATCAAATCTAAGTAACTATATTGTCTTTAGATCCGTAATATAAGAAAATCTCTTTTATCACAACTGATGCAGACCAGCCTCTGTGCAATGGTCTCTGTTGACAGAACTTGGGGAGTACATGAGTTAAAGTTCTGTGCTTCGTGGCTCCAGAGGGAGCTGCGTGAAATCTGCTAAATTGACTCAACTGATGTCACTTGAGTCAACTTCAGTCAGAAAGACATGAGCTTCTGTAGCCCACTCCTCAGCTTGTGGTTACGGCGACAAGCATAACATACCCAAAACTCTCACCAAACTGTCAGCAGTCTGTTTTGCATTGTGGGAAATGTAGGTGCATGGATAAAAAAAAAAAGAAGATATCTGTGGTTCTGCTGCATTGATATTGATTCTTCAGCAAGGTTACACCAAAGCTTAATTGGTGGCCCACTTTCTGATCGAAACAATAAATAAAGAATATATCATGGTGAGTCAACAAATGAGCTTTAACCTGAATTAAAATTGCGGAAAGCTACTACAGTATATAATCATGGAGTCTGACACAGTTGGTGCAAAACAAGGGACAAGACTGCACCGTCTTTTTAAAAAATCTTTTTCCCACACATGCCCACTTCAGTCAGACACACACCCTCTCCCAAGAACCCCTCCGCCCCCTCATCATCAACTCCTCTCAACAGATGGCTGGACTGTGGTAAAAATGGACATCTGTCTGTCCACACACACACACACCCACACACACACACACACACACACACACACATACACACATACACACACACGTACACAAAACAACAATGTTTTCCAGTATGTCCTCTATCAGCCAGCAAGTGGGCCAAACATAATTAGCAAAGAATGTGGAGAAGAAACCAACCTCAATTGAACCTTCCCTCTCCATCATAAACCATTCTGTTTTCAATAGAAGCGTGCAGATGATCCAACCAACAAAGACAGGCTGACTCATATATGTCACAGTGTGGGTATGTCAAAACTGCAACGTCATCAAGGGCCTCATGTCATGTCATTGCAGGTCTGTTGAATGATGTATTTAAAGAAGTATTTTAATCCTTCATTTTTCCAGGTCGACCGTGTCCGATTGATGACACTGAAAACAACAATCTGTGTATCGTGCTGGCATGATGTTTGTTTCCATTTCAAGGTCCTTCATTTCTTCATTTCCACGGCCAAGATAAGAGACATTATTTTCCCATCGGCGTCTTCGACACAGGAAACACAGCAGAGTCTCATATCTGGATAAACATGAAGGAGGATTCACCCGAAGATGACCAGTTAATGAAGATACTGTCAACTGAGACATGACGTTATCTCTGTTTGCTTCATCAGGTTCTGATGGCGCATATCCTGCTATTTGTCTTTTTCCTTATGGTGATGGAAAAGGTTGATAAAGTATATGTGTCTGTGTGTGAGTGTGTGGTGGTTGATTTTTATTTATTTTTTTTTGGGGGGGGGTGTTGTTAACCAATGTCTGGCTCTTTAGTTAAACTCTCCGTGGAAGACAAAGCGTGATCATTCTGCCAAAAGTCATACCCCCAGTGTGATGAGAGGAAGTGTGTCTGTGTGTGTTTGCTTGAACACATATGTGCTTTACACGTATGTGAAATGTGTGAATGTGCAGGCTTCATAGCATGCAGGAGAAAGTGAATGAAGAGGGCTGAGTTTACTGCAGTTGTGGGATTTGGCAAGATGACTGAGGACGACAAATGTCTTTATGCAGTGGTGGGAAACTTCTTTAACCCTTGACTTCCCCCAGATGCTCAATGTAAACTTCAACTTCCGAAAGCCTTATCTTAGGGAGAGGGGAACTGTGTGTGTGTGTGTGTGTGTGTGTGTGTGTGTGTGTGTGTGTGTGTGTGTGTGTGTTTGCATCTATTTATCTGGAGCAGAGGGGCTGGTTCTTTCCCATTCCTCTCATCTTCACCCTCCTCCCTCCTCCAATGTAAGATGTTCATGAAAAAAGGAAAGTCACTCACTTCAAAGAGCTACAAGACATTATTTTAGAGTGAATGTCTGTCCTAGTGATATATTGCAGCGTTAAAAATTTTCATAAAATATGATCGGAAAAAGCCTGACATAAGTGTGTTGGATTCATTTCCTCAATAATGCACCGCTGCGGTCCAAGCTTCTGACCCTGGGGTTGTTTGAGAGAGCTTATTAAAGAGAGAAGAAATCCCATCCTGACAGAATGGATGACAGAGGTAAAGATAATATCTTTTCACTTAGAGTTTGTTTGGTAAACTGGCTTTCACAAGGAGGAAAGCTTTAGAGCCAGGGTCACGGATTACACCTGTCTCACACTGCCCCCTGGTGGCTTGTTGTGGAAGCACAAAAACAGCGAGTTGCTATGATGAACCATGAATTTTCAATAAGCATTTCAACTCAGCTTGAAAATGGAAATGAAATGCTAGGCTACAAGGTTATCAATATTAGCTCATCTGCTGTGATTATCTTTATGAAACAACTCACCTCTTTATGAGACATTAATAAGGTGATGATGTATTATTACTAATTTCAACTCATTTCCATACAATCATTTCATTACTTGTACAATGTCCAAAGTACAAACTGGCACTGATTTTGAAACAGTGGACCCAATTTAAACAATAATAATTTTATAGCGATGGCAGGGGGTTCAAGTGGTTTGTCTCCATAGCCAGTCCAAATCCAATTAAATAATATTCAAATCTTAATATGGTCAGTGAGCGAGAGAAGTTCAACATGATCACTCCTATGTTGCTTTCTTTAAGAGAATTTGAAGGGAAAAAAATCACACAAAGCAAAATGAGGAAATATGATTGACAATAAAATTACCTAATAAAGTCCTTTAAAATCAAATATAGGGCAAAAATGAACGTTTCTGCTGAAGACAACACTTTAATCATGCACATATCCGACCTGTTGACTATGTAGTTTTCTTGCATGTTGAATGTACATGTTTTGTTGGTATAATATTATTATAATTCTAGTGTGACCTTATGTCCTCTGCAGATATTAGAACAGAAGTAGCGACTCATCTTGTTAAATGACGAAGCTTTATGTTAACATTAGCTGCTTCCATGCTGGACTCACATTTATTATGACCCTTTCATTTTACGGCTCTGCCATCATCCTTTAACTTCATTCATAAATGTTGTCTCTTTTTTTACAAAAGTTCAGAAACAAGCACCATGTGAGGGGGGACATTAACGACTTTGTCTTCTTGTTGTAATTCCTTTACTTCAACATTTTGATTGTGTGATAATTTAAAGATCTACTGTATGGTAGTAATGAAGTATTGGGATTGTTTAGAATTTCCTTCCATCTAACAGGTTGACCACTCCAGAGCCTCAGAGTTTTTCAGCCACATAGAATGTTTAGAATGATAACAATCACAAGCATGAAGGCAAAAAGCTCTCTTTCCTTTTCTCTGCCTCTCTCACCCTTTTTCTGGGTAGTTTGACAGGTCACACTGAGTAATGGTCTGGGATCAGACCAGAGCAATTACACTGGGAGAGGATTGACCTCGGATATACCTTCGCCTGAGGGCCCCTGTATATGTCTGCACGAGTGGGTGTGTCAATGAGAGACAACTAAAGTAAGACAAAAAATATTGGTGATGAAGAAAGTGTGTGTGTGTGTGTGTGTGTGTGTGTGTGTGTGTGTGTGTGTGTGTGTGTGTGTGTGTGTGTGTGTGTGTGTGTGTGTGTGTGTGTGTGTGTGTGTGTGTGTGCCCCTTCTTGACCTATGGGCAGGCAGAGACAGATCACCCGCAGCCCTTTGCTGGCCCCTCCTCTCCACTTTCAGAAGGTCAATCCAAATAAAAGACAAATGGCTTCACTTGCTCTTTCTTCCATAATGACTACACCTCAATTAGGAAAACAAATGTACTGCAAGTTAATCTGTTTATTTAGGCAACAAGGCAGGAACAGTTCAGCATACAGAATGTGCCTCCCTTTGAAATTAGGAGATCTCACAACAGGAAGACAGGACATCATGGTACCACACTCAGTAGCACCCTTTAAATACACATTCCTTCCCTTTAGCAGAAAGCAGGGCTGTCTATACTCTAGCCTGGATTTCCTTTACAAGGCTCGTACAAGGCTCGTACAAGGCTGTACGAGTAAGAGATGGACAGACAAAATCATGTCTGGAAACTTCCCTATATCACAATAAGACACTAAAGGAGTTGCTAAATGAAGTTAGAGGATATGATAACCTAGCAGTCACCCTTATCCCAGTGATTACTCCACTATGGTCCAACTCTACAATGACCTCAGCAGAGTCTAGATACAGCAAAAGAAAATATCTCTATGATGAAATTACATTGAGTATTTATTCTAATATATATACAGTATAGGTTTAGATCACTATACACAGACAATTGAGGGAAACGTCTGTTTATATATATATGAAAGTTTCTCCATTTTTGAAAGCTGGTCTGAAAAGTGCAAAGAAATGTGTTACGTCTGACCCCAGTTGGTCGAGGCTTTTCTGCCTAGAGATGTTAGATAGAGCTCTCTCTGAAGTGTGTGATGGATTGATGAACAGCAGGCCTAAATGTCAAGATAAGGCTCCCTGTCTGGCTGAACACGTCGGACCAGATACCGATCAGAATGAGTCTGATGTCTTTTTGCTTGAGGTGAATGGGATTGTCTGGTTTTTGTTTGTCATTTTCCTTGAATGTGTTACAACAATCAAACATCACTTATCGCATATGTTTGAAGTGATAATATATACTGTATATTCAGTACCGGTTTCTTCCAGGGCTTTTGAAGCTTCATCATAGTTGAACTGATTGAAATCTAGTTTAATGGATTCACATTAGACCAAATGGAATATTGGAATTCGACAAATCTGTCAACTGAGTTGAATTGAAAATTTTGAAGAAGATGGCAAGATGGGGCTTTTATGATCGTTTTTTGTCATTTACATATTAACTATTTGACAGATTATTATGAAACTGGGTGGAAGGGTGGGGCAGGTGCCAAGGAAGAAACTATCACATTTTTGAAGAGGACCCAGATTAAGGGGTAGCATTATGGATGACAAGAGCACAAACATGAGCCAACAAAATAGGTCCCAACAAGAGGAGCTTGTAGCCCCAAGAAATTGCCTCTAGTTGATTTGCTGATCAGTCTATAAATTATCGTAATATGGCAAAGTCGACAACAGACATAAGAAAGTGCTAATCAAAATAGATACTTAATTTTTGATCATCTTATCAATTGATCAACTAAACGTCTGTGTTTTTCTCTGACCTCCACTGACTGGGGTTGCCAGGTCACAAAATGTACCTAACACTGATCTGCCAACAATTGCAGGTCACTCTATAGCATGTGTAAGTGTGTCCACAACATTTTCCCATGCTGACCCTCTACATAAACACCATAGTATATCTCTCAGTGACACTTAGATCAAAGTACGGAGAGACATTTGCGAGGAAGTTGACTGACTTAGATCACATGAGCCCTGGGAGAGGAAGTGCACTGCAGTGAGGTCACACAGCAGGGCAAACAATCACGCTGACAGAACACGGAAGGAAGCACAGGATTCTGTGTTTTTGTGTGCGTGCTCGCAAACGATGTGTGATGTCATTTCCTCCTGGAAAAACTGAATGAGCAGGAAAGCATTTTATCTAGTAGACTCCAAAAACACAGCTGACAGTCATATGGAAAAACATTAAAACAACACTGAATAATATGATTTTTTTTTTTTTTATATTTGTCATTGCAGAAATTGTTGCACCTACAATAGGAGCAAGAGGACAAAGAATCATGTAGCTAAACAATTCCCTCTCACATATTCATGCCTTGATATAACTTGGACCTAAGTAACAGATACAGTGCAGTAAAATCAGTGGCTGCACTGCTTTAGTGTTGTTGTGAACTTCTTTTCAGCTCTCTTGATAATATGTTAGAGTAAAGCAGGGTGGGCCCAGTCAGAGGCCCTGGGCCCTCCAGGCAGGTCACCCGTCATTTAGACTCCTATGGGCCTCTCTCTGTGGACAAATAAGGGGCTACGACCCCCATAATCTAGGAGAGAACCATGCAAAAGCTTCAGCACACACACAGTCACATACAGAAATTTACAGTCAGATGAAGTAAAAATATTATGGTTACAGCAGGATGCACTGAAGCTCAGACACACAGAGAGAGACACTGAGACAGTGAATATACTGTGGGAAATCTAGAATCTGCCAAATGACAAAGTGCAGTATTTCATCTTAAGGAGAGTATAATGTACAAACCTATATATATGACAACAAAGGTCTAAATCAACAAGAAAGCACCCATCAACAGCTACCTGTAAAGTATTTGGCATAGCGGTTAATAGTGATATGTGGACACTGATTTATCCAACACAACACAGTTTCACATTTTACTGTGACGATGCAGGCCAGTAGCCGTTTCATTTTGTGTATGTGCCTAAAAAAACACATGAATAACACAAATATTACATATTACACATGTAATTCTAAATAAAAAAATATACACATATAAGACATTCGGTATATTTGATGTATCATATCATAAGCTGCATCGGAGTAAATAATGATAGCCCGCAGGCTAAAATCTTTCTCTGTTGCATATAGTTTTACTGCAGTTGTAGCACTAATTAAGATTTAACAACCGTGCTGCCACGGTTGGGCTTTCATCACATAACAAAAACCACCACGGCTCCAATACTGCATCACGAGCAGACATGGACAACCACACATACAGACATCCAGTCTGCTATTTCCACTGACAGACAGGCCTCCAAGGACATGGTAACTGATATCACTGACAGACATGCAGACATGAGACCAATCAAACAAACTGCTCCTATTACTGATGGGGTTCATTTCTTGGTGAGAGATCTGTTGCTTGTGTAAGTGTATTAAGAGTGCAGAAGGAACAGGAGGACATGAAAAGTAAAAGTCCAAATGAGTCAGAGTCCGGATGAAATGTCATCTGGAAAATTTGACCTTTTTTTTTTTTTTTTTTAACCAAGTGGGATATGAATGTAAACTAACTTACAGCTAAGAGTGAAATGTCCACCTGTCCTCTTCACATAAGAAAATGTCATTTGGTTTTATTTGAGTTGTTGAAATGGTCACACCAAACAGGTATGTCTGTGCAAAAGCATTCACACAGGATAGTGAACTGAATCTCAAATTTGCAGAAACTCAGATTCAGTAATCGAGAGAAGTCATGATTGGAACAAGTTTGGGTATGTTAAGATTAAACAGACTTACTGTCAGGGTTGGGAGATTTTCGTCCAGCGTGACTAGGCGAGGAGCAGCGGAAGGTGGTGACGATGGTGTTGTGGTGAGGGTTGGGGTGGTGTGGGTGGTGCACAGCTGGGTGGTGGCCGTTGCTTTCTGGGGGAGCTCTGGTGATGCTGATATCAGGTTTACGGACGTCTCCGGGACTAGGAGGCTCAAACTTGCGAGCATGATTCTGCTCTGTGGTCCGGCTGATGCCGTTGTTGTTGTTGTTGCCTTCATTGCGACGCACTCCTGGGGAATCACTAGGTGTTTTAGCAAAAGTGACCTCCCTCTTGTGGCTCATCTCGGGGGTCTTGGAGTGGCCCAGGACTTCAGGGCGTTTCAGGGCACTGTTGGTTGCAAATCGTGCAGAAGCAGGACTGGTGACGTTGTCTACCTGCTTGCTGGAAGAGGAGATGTCAATGGAGAGTTCAGAGCGGCGCGACACAGGCTCTGGGGTCTTGGAGCCTCCTCCACCCATGATGGAGCGGGGCTGGGTATAGTTGAGGTTGTTGTTGTTGGTCGCCGGGGCGGCAGTGCCCAGGTCACGATAGTAGATACTGGTAGGAGACATGGCGTTACGGTGAGGGGAGCTTGTTGTCCGACGTGAGCCGGGGGAGGAGTGAGATGAAGTGTCGACATCCTCCACCTCAAAGGACCTCTTCAGAGCTGCAAGTAAGGGGCAAACACAACATGTTAGTCAAAGGGTCATTTGACCACTGAAATGATGAACTGATTTAATTCTTTACGGTCCGGAGCATGAAATGACGGGGGATGGAGCCATAAGGTTTGGCGAGGCTTTTTTTGTTGTTTCCATGGAAACATGTTGTTTTAGGTGACTCTGAAGGTTATCATTTTGTCTGGAGCATATCTGGTCAACTATACATTCTTGGTTTACCAACTTTTACAAATAAATTAAACATGATAGTTGTTCCTTTTAATATTTTTTAATTTATTTTTTCTACAAATTTTAGTTTGTCAAGTTTTCCACGGAAACGTGATTTTCAGGTGACTCAGACGGTTGGTCTTCTTCTCTATAACATATACAGTATCAAAAACAACACACTGCTCTAGGCTCATCAAAGAAATGGAGGACATGATGCATTTAGTCTACAATTTTTCTTGTTTTTATCATTTTCTGTCAATTTTATTTACTATAACTAGATAAACCAGATACTAAACGTGCCAATAAAATAAAGTTAAAGTACTAAATTCCTGGGAAATGTCCATCTAAAATCCTACATAAGTACAAGTACAGAAGTATCAAAATGTAGTATCAAATGTTAAATTACTAGCTTTGAAGAAAAATGCCTCCTGTGACTGATGTATTAGCCTGAATTACAGTACATCATTAGGTTGTTAGACTTGTAAAACATGACAATAATGACAATAATTCCCACTACGAAAGTAGTACAGTGAAAGTACAAAGTAGCATTATATGGAAATACTGAAGTAAACAGACATGAAATAGTTTTACGCACAGCCATTTGAAGAGTTACACTATATATTTTGCAATGCATACAATCAGCAAATAATCCTTCACTGCACAGCACAGAGATAGAGGCGCATCCTTCCCCTCCAGTTGGTTTGTGATGTGAGAAATTAGCTGCACTGACCAAGAGGGAGATACTGAGGGTTGGACTCACCCCCCGGGAAGAGCGCACCAGCTACAAGTCGACTTAAATTTGACTCCCACTGTGGATTTGCTGTGCAATGCCAAAAGTTATACCGCCCTGCTCTCGCACACCCTGAAGAACATCTCCTCCTACAATATTCCTACAGTGTTGATAATTTGACCCTGATAATTTGACCCATTTGTGGCTTGTGGTGTGTCTGCGTCTGCACTTGTCTCCATGTAATGTAGTTGTGTTCAAAGTACTTGTAGAAATGAACAAGCATGTGTTACGGGAATGTATAAATGTTTATTTTTAAGCGACTGAACCCACAGGGAGGGGACATGGAGCTCAACATACATCAGCCAACATCACCAATCTAATTTACTGCTATGAGCTGCCTCATTCCAACATGGGGGACGTTTGATAGAATTTAACTGCTGACAAAAATCCAAAGTATTATGGTTTTTTTTGTGTGTGTTAGTCATACACAGCAAGGGTGTTCTTGTGTTCTTGAGGTAATAAATGGGTCACCGCTCACGTCTTGGAGTTTATGGTGCTTTGTCATACAAATCTCCTTTACGCCCTACTCCATGTAAAACCTTTATCTAGAACTTAAAGCATGGTTACTTTAGGCTAGCCAATGGTTACTTTAGCCAATCCATCTATTACTATAGCACTTATTTTGTGCAGAAAGCATTAAATGTTGCTAGAAACAGATTAAACAGCCATTCTCACACTCCCATTGCCTATTTTCTGTGTTAAAGTTCTGATGAGAACAGGGTTCATTTTGCAGTAAGCCACCACAAAATATCATTAAAATCCATTCTTTGATAGATATACATATAAAAAATACATGATAAACTTGCAATTTGTTAGTGGTCTCCAAACCCATATCGCCAGTGGGCTGCGTCCTTCTTACCCCTGCTTTACTCTGTCTTATTTTTTATGATTACTAAGAACGAGTCCAAGGCTGTGGCTACTTTCAACTCTGGCCAGAGAATAAGTTGTTCTGCCAAAATTGGTCTGCAGATTTAATAAGGAGCTGAAAGGCTGCAATGCATGCTTTAAGACCACATGAGGCACTCATTTTCACCTCATCTGAGAGCTCCAACACTTTAGGAATCTGTGCACACGCTAACATCACTTTGGCACTTGCTGTAGACTTGCTGTAAATATGAGACCAAAGCTGAACACTAGAGGAGTATCAGGATGCACATTCTCAAGTCATGTCAAAAAAGAGAGAGTTGAATCGAGACGTTGTTTTGCCAGTGACCTGTTAAGTGATCTTAGATTAGTACGTCTGCTCTTGGCTGCTCTGTGATTATATGCCCTCAGGCTGAGGATTACAGTAGAGGACTTGAGTGCTTTCCTCTCAAGCCATTTATTTGTATTTAGAGACTGTGCAGTCAAGGGTACATGATTTAAGAGCAGAAGAGAATTTGAATCTTTCTGTGCTTTAATGTTGCATGGGAATACAGAGAAAGGAAAAAGTCACTCAACTCCTGTTTGTGTTTTATTTTGTTTTTAAGGTCTTCCCTGAAAAGGGGTCACGCCATAGGCTTTCTACTTCCATTCAGGGTGTTCTTTGCATAATTTATAATTACAGAACAGGATCACAAAGCCTTGTAGGAATAGCATATGTGCCCAAGTGTGGGACTTATAGACAAAAGAAGGAGTACCATTCCCACTGAAACAGCATTCCCAGACTATGAGCTGGAAATGAGAGATCCAGTCTACCTTAGAGGAACCTCATTAACAGCAGCCTGGAGTCTTGTCTCCCTAAGTCCCTCCACTACCTATCACTGCCAGAGTCCAGTATCTTCTTATCAAAGATAATGCAGTACAAACAATTTAGTACAGGACTATTGGTGCAACTAAAACAAATAAGGAGGCAGCTGGTTCCTTACTTCAGGTTCATGGTCATTTCTCCTAATACAGCCCAGGTGTTAGGCTGGGCTGCCTCTTTAGCATCAGTGTCATCACTTTTTCTCACAATTATCATCTCAGGCCAGATGCACTAATAGGAGATAGGCAACACTTGGAGGGAGGAAAACAGAGAGACAAGTGGGAAAGGAGGGAAAGTTGACAGGAGATGTTGCAGGGTGAGGGTGAAGGCGAGGTTAAAACAGGTCAAGAGAAAGTTGCCGCTTATTGTGTTCACTATCTCTGATATTAGGTGGGACTGACTGTACTACACAAACAGTAAGTATGTTAACAGCCCAATCCTATTCCAGTTAAAGTTTGGTGATGCTGTGTACGTGAAGTGATGATCTTAGAAATAACCGGTGGAATGTAATTAAATACAGTTACACAAGTACTGTACTACAAATTTTAAGTACTTGTACATGAGCTAAATTTCCTTCTTTTTTTTTCTTTGTTAATGCAAAAAAAGGTTCAGACCATAATTGGTTCTGTTTGTTTGTCTGTTTGTTTGTTTGTCTGTTGTTAGCAGGATTACGCAAAAAGTAATGGATGGATTTGCATGATATTTTCACCAAAGATGGACCCTAGCATATCCTCGAGGTAATTCAATTTTGGTGATGATCCGGATCAGGATCTGGATCTGGGAATCTTTTTCTTTTTAACATTTCTTAGCATATAGTAGAGTTGTATATTTACATACAGTACCAGTCAATAGTTTGGACATACCTTCCCATCCACTTGAATGGGAAACTGTGTCCAAATTTTTGACTGGTACTGTAAACCATGACCGAAAGGCTATATTTTACGGCATCATAATAAATTCCAGACTTACTTGAATAAAGGAATTTCTTTAGCTCAAACAGAGAAGTATGCTTGAAATATCGTGTGTATGTGTTATGGACAGAGGAAGCAAAATGATCACCCTTGTTCTGCTGTTAAAATATTTCTTAAGCCCCAACCATTTTTGTCTTAAGTTTTATTTCTATTGTAGATAGAGATGCAGATATTTTAGGGTATATAATAATCAGACTGTACCAGAAAATGAAAGATGGGACTGGTACTGCTGGAATAACAATTATTTCGAGGATTGTTGGGCCTCGGCAGAGGTTTGCGCTTTCCGAGCGCTCTTGTTTGTGAATTTATCAGGCTGTACTTGACAGCTCTACTTTCGTATATGTAAACACAAATAGATTAATTGATCAGATAAATTGTAACTGTTTGAAAGAGAACTCCACAAATACAAATGAGATTAACTAAAAACAAAAAAAACCACTACACCAATATTAATAAAGGATATACTGTATACAGCCTTGAACTCTGAATACAGCTTGCAATTCTAGCTCGATGCGGTCAAACCAGAAAAATATCCTATTCGACAAGACAAGGCCAAATAACAACTGAATTTCAAACTATGTTATTTTACTTGGTCATACGAAGCCTTAATGCTGCTCTATCAAACATACACTCCCTCTTACTGTCCAGTGGTGGTGTTTGGTTTACTAATGTTGACCAGGAGCAGTGCAGCTCACTGTGTCAGATTTACTGTGTGGTTCCCTCCTGGTCTGGCCGACACCCTGTGACCAGCACAAAGGAATTCTGGAAGTGCAGAAGGTATTTGGTAAAGAGGGAAAACAGAAGAGGTAAGTTGGTAAAAAAAAATCTTTCATTTGTTTCAGTAATGTTGAAGCACCAGATGTTTAAAAGGAGGATCTGATTCCTAAATAGAACCAGTTTCACCCCTGATTAGAGATCTTAGAGAGCGGACACACACAAAAATGCACACACATACACACACACACACACACACACACACACACACACACACACACACACACACACACACACACACACACTCACACATAGTCATTCAGGCAGCTGTTGAGTAGCTAGTGCTTCGCTTCAGGCTCTTGAGGCCTCAACCTTTGACAGGTAAAGCCTTGTTCTGTTCCTTTGATCAAGCACTGGTTAACTATCCACTTCATTAACAGATTGATTTACATCAGTGAGCAGTGATGGTATAAAGGCAGTGGCTGCATTCCACTAAACACCTGTCGACACAAAGTGTTTCGGAGAAGTTCTGATAAAAAGCGTGGGGGAGAGAAAGTGTTTGCCATTATGGACTGATGCAGAAAAGATTAAACATGTGAATTATTAGAGAACCGTGAGTGACCTCAAAGCAGGAATAAAAAAAAAAATCATGCCAACCACGTTTTACTGTATGACTCACACACCCCGATACAAAAGAAAGAAAAAAAAACACATGCTTCAGCGGAAAAAAAAAAAAAAAAACACTTTCCAAGAAGACAAGGAAGGCAGGACACTGAGTCTGTAAATTACTGGGTAGAGAACACGATGGTGCAGCTTTTTTGGCAGATAGAGTGTGTTTGTGTGAATATGTGTTATGTGTGCGCGCGATGATGTTAGAGGGAGCAGAGACAGACTGAGTAACAAAAGATTCAGTCAAACAGCTTGTGCAAAAAAAGTAAAGTACATCTAGAAATGGGATTCCTGTTTAATTGGACAGTCATGCGTCTTCCGAATGCGGTTTAATATACAAACATTACCATTGAGAACTGATGACAAAGTATTGTATTTACACACATTACCTACTCAAACCAACTTAATAACACACCGGCCTCCCTGTCAGCTTTACAGAATTGTACCACACACATGCACCCTCTCCATTCCATTCCAGCGTTAATTTCCTTTCCATGTCCACATGCCACACTGGAGCCACAGCATGGCGGCTTTAAGAAGATAATCAGTACAAAATACCTTGAAGCTCAGTTTAGGTTGGCAAACAAAGCATGAGCCCATGATGGACTGTGTAAAGTCTTTCTCAGTGTACAAATATGGGCTTATGCTAAACTCTTTTTTTTCTTGTGACTCATATGTTTAGATTCAGCAGAGACATTTTTTACCTTTTAGAAAATCATAGGCCTAATATTGTTTCAGTGTGTCATTGTTATGGTGGTTTCTATCATCCATTTTCCATAACGCTCCCACACAACAGTCTATCCAAGAGGTATTATTACATCTTAAGTAGGGTCACCAATTACATTGACTTTCCCTCTCTGTGCCTATTTCCTCCTCAGAGTGAGATAGAGCGCAGTGCCATGCACTGGAAAACAGAATGCTCTTGTATAATATAGAGATTTATTCAGACAAGTGTTTACTGAGCTGTCCTCTATACAGCTGTTTCTGTCCTGGATGGACTGGAAGGCCTATGGAATGGTTGACCAGTATGATCTACTGGTGATGTACACTGTTTAAAAAAAAAATCCTGATTTTACAAAAAATAACTGTAAATCTTTTCTGTTTAGCTTTTTTCTGTTTATTTAATTTAATGCAAAACTGTGTAAAATTATGGACATTGTCTGTAAATTAATTAGCCAACTGTTTTTTTTTAAGTGTAATGCCAATAATGACAAATTACATTTATTTTTCAGTTTTTTTAGGGGTGGATCTTGGGCCAAGGAAGAGTTGATAAAAGTTTGAGATGGATCTGGGTACAGATGTGGTTTCGGGATCATTTTTTTCACTTTCTTCAACATTGCAGGATCGGGCCTTTTTTTGTTATTGACATTTTGCCAAAATCATGAAAACATAGGCCAATCAAAATAAAAAATACCCAGGCATGAACAACTCTTTATAGTCCATCATTATGATGATTGTAATTAAATATAATATATATATATATAATATAATTAAAATATTTATTTGGAGGGAGCAACAAGAATTGGGTCATTGTACGATAACAGAGTCAGATAGAGACATGACACTGACACCAATATGTCACTGAGATTCAAATGGATTTCATTTATTTGGAAATGTAATAAGTTATAACTAGACAAATAAAATAGATCCAGATCCATCCTTATGGAAAATCTAATTTTACTGGACAGCTCATAAACTACTGATGATAAAGACATGATTCCTAATGCTAGGAGTAGGTTTCCAGGGTCAATGAAGTAGGTGGTGTGACTTAATTTGGCATGAGGCAGATCCGAGTAAAGCAATGTCATGATGGTGACATCACACAGTGTGTGCTAAGCCATGGGTGCAATGATACAGCCACTGAATTTTTTGCAATGGCGTTGGCGGAGGTCTGCACTCTCTGAATGCATTCCAGTTGAAAAAGCAAACAGTCTATTGATTAATCAATTAATTATTTTTTATTTTTATTTAATAACTATTAATTAATTACAAATAATTAATGAATAACCTGAGAGTCAAGTTGAAACGTTTCTCTTCTCAGCATCTCACAGCAAGCATCAGGCCAAAGAGCAGCTGGAGGGGCCCAGTCTGACCAGAGGAGGAACAGGAAAGAAGTGTGGAAGGAAGGAACAGAATGGTGGGGGAAGCGGAGGACAAAGGGAATCAATGCCAGCTCCACATTGGCTTAGTAAACAAAGGAGAGACATAGTTGTGAATGTTATATGAGGGGTTAGACAGATGTAAGCTCTTAGTGCTGAGGTTTCTACTGTCTCCCTCTCAGTGCTTTTAGCTAAAGGCTTTCCGGTGCTTCAGTATAGTGTGGTGTCAGTGCTGTGTTCATTTCTATTATTGACGTAACTTGCATATAATCAATAACAGACTATAGCCTCCAGGAACTTGGCTAGCATATGCCCACCACCCTGTTTTTAAAGCAGACTCACACAAGTGTAGCACAAACAGTCAGATGCTGTATCATGTACTTTAAGGTACAATACAGTCTCACAAAGTCCAAAAATATTGGTCAATATTAATACGATTCACCAATAACATATTTCTGACAGATATTAGTGCTTAACTATCAACATAAACATTATAAGTGAAGGAAAAGCAGAAATCCACAATAAAAAAAAACAACAAACCTTCAAAATCAGAAATAATTCCCTCCAAGTGCGGATTGACTCCAGAATCAGACATTTTTTGCAGGCAACTTCAGTTTCTTTGCAACTTTCAAATAGCTCCCTCCTTAATCTAAACAACTTCCAAAATACAGTCAATGAGCAACGAGTCTGCAACGCTCTTCAAGGAGCAACTTCTGACTTCCCACTAGGTTCTCTGTATCACTGCACGTCAGAGAGAGCGACAAGACAAGCCTCCTCCCTTCTCCTCCCCTTCTGGGAACACACTCCCGTTTCTCCCTCATGTCCCGTGTATGTGTGGGTTTGTGTGTGTGTGTGTCTCCCCTTCCCCCCCCCCCCCCCCCCCCCCCCCCCACACACACACACACACACTCACACATGCACGTGCAAACATTCAAACAGACAGCAAATCTTGTCATTGTCCAAAGTGTCTCTCTGGTCTGATTTTTTCATCCAGGCTCACGGCGGCTCATGACGGCGAACGACGTGTCACACAGTCCCTTTAAAGGAGTTAACCTGCAACCAGACACGATCCTCTGTTAAAACTGTGGCTCTTAACATTGCCCTCAGACGCACAGGCCAGTATCACTCTGTCAGAGCTGCAGAGGGAGACCACAAGTGAGAGTTTGAGGCTTCACTTTTGAGTAAAGCGTCAGGCATGTTAATTAACGTGCAGTCACATCTGCAGGAGCTGCTTTCCTGTGACAGCAATTCTTCCTGAGGAAAGCTGACAATAGGCATCTATACAACGACAGCCCTCGGGAAATATAGGATGAGTCGTGCACCAACTTGCCCTATATGTGACACAAGAAAGTAGGAATTTGAGCTCGGTGGACACTTCTGACCAGGTAATCCAACGCCGGTGCATTTCTTTTGGAAGGGACACCAATGACAGTCCAGCTTTTGATGTGGTGAGTATGGTTACAGTTTTGTCTTTGAAGCTACTGTGGCCAACTTGTTCTTTGGAGTTACAGAGAAACCATGTTGAAAAGATGATAATGAAAAGAGATGAATACCAAAGCTGGCTTTGCACATGCATCCCTATGATGCATGAATCTCCCATAGAAACAAGCACATAGTGATCATATGTAAGAACTGACTGGTCATGAGTGAGAAGATTTTCACAGGCTCCTGTTTAGAACCAGATGTGACTGCAAAAGATATTTGCCATAAAATGTCACTGATTCTGGGTAAGTTTTACACTAATACTTCAGGCCAAAACAGTGTATATAGAAGCTTGTCCAAAATCAGCACTCAAAGGAAATGAAAAACTAAAATGAGGGCTGCAGGAAGTTGGCCACTTGCAGAGGAGATACTGTCATCAGATGTAACAAATCAATGTCTCACCCTCGCTGAAGGGAAAGGTCACAGCCCCAGAGTCTGGCACTTTTATAGACTGCTTTATTCCATTTTGAATGAAAAGCTTCATTCTAAGGCCAACCAATAGGATCCCAAGCCCACCCAGTGGCCCTTAACCCTAACACCTGAGAGGCTGATGGTAACACAGAATAACACTGTGTGTTTATGGTGCAGTCTGGTTATTTCATACAACTCCTGTGAAGGTGTCTTAGGACAAAGAACAGAGTATGACACACACACACGGTGCGTTCACACACGACGTGTAGACTCAGGATTTACTGTATCCTAAATCCATCAATCATGGAACTTAAGTGGGTAGAATATCTGTTTCCTCCAGATGTTTGCTGTCATTTGTTGTGCAATTAAGCTTCGAGTGCATCATATAATATGCATCATGCATCCTGTCAGCTGTATATAAGCCTTTATGGTAAATATGTTTACTGGTTTTGCATGAATGGTTATGGATGTGCATAATGCACCACAACAAGCATATGAAAGTGCATCGGCATGAGCATGAGAGTTAGTATACTTTCACATGCTGTATATATCTGGTAAACCTATATACAGTTGTATGTATACTGCCCTATACATTACAAAGTGTGTGGCCCCTCAGTGCCCATGCAGTCCCATGCTGGCTGCTGCAAACCATATGCCACAAGTCTCTACAGTACTCAATTAAACCAAAACACACGGTGTGTGAAATACGCACATCCCCCTGCCAGTGTGTACTTATCTAAACATGGATACAGACTCTGGACTGGCTGCAAGGCAAAGCTGAGTGACAGAATGAGGGAAACCTCCAGAACAACATCTGGAGACGTGTGTGTAAGTGTGTGTGTGTGTGTGTGTGTGTGTGTGTGTGTGTGTGTGTGTGTGTGTGTGTGTGTGTGTGTGTGTGTGTGTGTGTGTGTGTGGTGTGGGTTACACATTATGTGAGTATGTGCCTGTGCATGCATGTGTAGTTACTAGAATATGAGTGGGGATTTGTGTGTCTCAGTGTTCCACTGCAAACACAGAGGCCTTTGCACATTGTGGGATAAACCTACTAAACCAAAGCCATTATATCTATATATTTTAACTGGTATTTAGAACAATAATTAGCATAAAAAGACACACAGTGTTGTTTGAATAATTTAATGTCAGTGAGGTTGTTAGATTTCATGATTCCTGCTGAATTCATATTTGTGAGATTTGCTATTCACTTTGCAGCTACCAAAGCTAGCAAGACATTGAATTCACAGCATGACTGATGCCTAAATTGTTCCACCATTGTTTTTTTCTCTCTAATTGCTTCGCTGTATATATTCAGAACATGCAGGAATTTACTTGTGGCCCTTGGAACAAAGCAAAAAAAAAATGTGTAAAATGTCACCAGTAAGTAAAATCCCCCTTTTTTTGTATATTGGTTTGAAGTTTATGCTCGGTTTCTTGGTCAGTTTAAGACAAATAGAAATTCAGCACAACCCACAAACATTTATTGGCAGGAAGCTACACAAAACCAACCTCTGTATTTAAGCATTATCTCTGTTTGCCCATATGAGTTAATGTGTGTGGTTTCAGTGTTTATCTAAATGACACCTTTTAAAGACGATCAGTTCGACCTACTTGTCCAGAGAGTTTGACAAAATTACACATCTGTAAGTGGAATAAGCCTTAATAGCACACTGTCACTGCAGAAATGTTGCGTAATTGAATAGGGCAGTGAAACTGCTGCACAAATGCAAAGACAAGATAAATTTCAAGCAATAGATCATTTCAAGAAAGAATACTGAGAATGAACGGAGAGGAGTAGAAAAGGTTTATAGGGAGTAAGCATCTCCAGCACACAAGGCCTTACTTTGACTCAAGACACCCTCTGCCACCACTTACACATTACACATTTATGACAATTCTTTTGGAATGTTTAATTCTTTCATGGTGAGATTGGCCTAAAAGCTGTGTGAACAATGCTGGCATCAATATCGCTGCAGTGGCTTTAATTCTTGGGATGTTACTCACGGTGGAGTGAATTGTTGTGCTGGGCCCAAATGTCATTTTATAGCAGGGATTAATAAAGCAATGGTTGATGGATGAAGCAAACGCCTAGTATCCAAGTATCACATGAAAGTTGATGCCAAACTGCACATAAAGGGCTGAAGATTAGAGCTTACACATTTGTTTTGCTCTCTGACTGTGAGAGGTGATAAAATTATAGATATAGATATAGATATATAATATAGCTCCTACATTTATACATTTATCCATAAAGTCAAGTTTTTATAGAAAGTGCTATTTGACTACAACTATTTGAGCAAAATGGGGGTTTTTTGGGGGGTTTTTGCAACATAAAAAAAATACACAAATTCCTTGCATGAAATTCATAGTGTGAAAGTTATACTTATTGTGCCTGTGACAAATGACAGCCACAAATATTTATTTATAGTAGTCAATATTTTGAAGTTTTGAATGAAAATATTATTACTGTTATTGTTATATTGTTAACACATGTCAACGAGAATGGCGCTCAGCAGAGGACATACAGTACCTTCACCAGGGCCCAACAGTCCATTTTAATTCACCAAGCCTTAAAATCAAACTCGTAGCCCCTTGACTATAACTATAACTATAACTCAACTATAACTATAACTTAAGATTACTGGATTTCTAGAAGCTAAACATTTAAATCTGGTGAGTCCAGATTTTTATTTGGATCCGCATAAATTTGCACACACTCATAGCTACCAAACATAACCTCCTGGCTGGAGGTAAATATGGTGAGCTTGATTTTGTAACATTAATCAAACAATTAAGGTAGGAAAGCATTTTTCATTCAGAAAAATCTTTGTGTTTAAGGTGCAATTAATATGTTAAAAGGACAGTTATCTCTACTACTAAGCAAAAAATTGAAACTCTGTAAATGTGATTCAAAACTGCGTAAAGCAAACGTTCCCCATGCACAGTTGACTCTATAGCAACATTTTGAAACCAGCTGATTTCCTCTTTTCACCTCGATGACCACAATTACAGCCTGCTTGTAAACAATGGCTTAATGGTTTACAGTGGATTTCATCTATCTCTGTTATTTTACCCTTGACTTGGCCTGTATTTCCATTACGTTGAATAATTTCACCTGTCAAAAATCCTCCCTAAGGAGGACTGAAGGTGGGGCTTCCCGGTCAGTTTCCTGAACATCCTGTGCTCGCTATTTTCATGACTCCCTCACTTATCATTACTAAATAATAATCTGAGCAACAATATGAGGTGATACTGGGTAGGTAGTGGGAGGAGATCTGTGGGGCGTTCACTCATAGAGGATATCCTGAATGCTTATTTTATGAAATATGGTGAGTTCCTCTAACTCTGACTTCACGTGGAAGTGTCGGGGGATTTTCTACATGTGTATTTCAAGGTGAAGACATAGGGGCATCGGAGTGGATACATCAGCACTTCTAAAACTGTAGATTCATATGAGAAAAGGGGGTAAGATTCAAAGAGGGACAAACTTAAACACTGAAGATTATGTGCAGCCCTTTATGAAACGAAAAAAAGGCTAATATCGCATTTTAATAGAAAGAGTAATACATAATAATCCACATTATTATGTATATCAGAACATAGATAACAGCCCAATATGAGTCCTTGCCTTAATTCCTTCATGTTAACAAATACAAGCAGGTTTTAATCTACCTATTTACTTTAGTGAGTGTACAATTGGTCATGAAAGATAAATAACTGCAAAATTAGGTGGATATAGCTGTCTCAGTTCTAATCCCCGACTCTCAAAGCCATATAAATACTTAAATTAGTGTCATTCCAGCCAACAGGGCACTCATTTTCTTCCTGTTTAACTGCCTGAGCATAAAACAGCATGACAAAACTATTTCTCTCATTTTCCAGACTGAATCCTTAGTTTTTCTTTCCCTTTGTTGTGTTTAAACAGCAAGTCAATGCGGTGTCCATACAGTGCAGTCACAGAGCATATAATACCGTATTATGTTATTTTTGGGGAAGGGAAAGGAGACACTTCAAGTTAAGATGGAGATGTTGCAAATTCATGCACAAAGAAGAGGTCGAAAATGCCATCTATGCACCAAAGCCTCAAAACAAAGTCTGACAGGATCAGTGGTTGTTGAGGCACAGCTCATAGCGCAGGTTGTAAACTAGGAAGTAGCTTGGCCTGTGCAGGACTTCCTCAATTGAGACGAATGTGTGAGGGGTCTCTGTGTGAAAAAATAATGCTCAACCACACACATGGAACATTTGACAAAACTGGTACAACTGGGAAAAAAATGGCAGCTGCACAACAGAGGACAAAACGACATCACAATACTGCCACCAAGTGGTGATAAAAACCAGTGCACTATGTGTCTGTATGCATCATATGGTTCGCTGAGCTCAGCCACCTTATTAATGGTTGAATTAAAGGCTAATTTGCAGAGTGTAGCTCAGCTTGATGGCCAGCTTTAATCACTGTAAGATGATTAGCCTTACCCTCTCGGTACAGACTGAACACATACGGGTCTGAACTGAATTTCCACTGAAGCTGCGTTTGCACGAAACAAACCACACATTAAAACAAAAAAAGAGGAACTGAATAAGGGAAATAATGAGAATGTCTGTTGAGACATAGTCATGCAGGAGCTACTGAGTAGGTTATTATAACACCATAAATGCAAAACAGTAACGCTAAACATTCCTCAAAAGAGTCTGCTGTCTGTCGAAAACTAAATGATATTAGCTGACACTTGAGCTCTGTTTTCCCCTCCCTGGTAACTTAAAATAAACCATATGTGTCAGTCAGAATTAATCTCACAAATGGCCTCCTCAGCTTAAACTCCAATCATGTGATGGTGGCATGAAGATGTAACTCCGTCCTTCTACTGTCGGATCCTATAGTTCTATATGTGGGTCAGCTGTAAGTTAGAATCCATCCCAAGGATGCCAATTAGAGCACAGCTGCCACTTTGCACGGGAAGATTATGTTTCCTGAATGTGGGAAGTCTTCTCTGACAGCCGATCAAACCAGATTTACTCTCTGTTGCTCTGCATATGGGAGCTATTCAGAAATAGTGTGTGTGTGCACACTTCAAAGTGAGCATAGAGGGGCTGACCAATCAATGAGAATAAGAGAAGATGTGACTAAAACGTCGGTTTGCTGCTCAGGCATTTTATGTGAGAAATAAATCTCAGAGGTCAAGTTGACAGACGGACAGGTCTGCTCCAACTAAAGCAAACACAAGCAGGGTGCGTTCCAGCTGTAAGTGCTACCACTGCTGTGGAGCTGCTTCCCTGCATAGTAACGAAGAAAAGAGCAAAAACAAACTTCCTCCTGAGGAAAACCATCTCAGTGTTAAAGTTTCAAAATAAGTTTAGAAAAAGTCACAACTTACCGGCTATTCTGTCTCGCTCCATAACTCAACGGCTACTTCAGATAGCCACATGTAACCTCTCCTATTTTCCTCCTCACCCTCCTTCTCTTCCTTTTTTCTTCATGAAGACTTCCCCTTTCTCCTGACTTAGTCACCCTGTCCCTCTCATTCAATCCTCCCTCTCTCTCTCTCTCTCTCCTCCCTCCTTTTCCTCCCTATGTCTTCCTTGCTCTTACTGCCTCCAAGTTTTAATGTCTTCAGTCTGTCAGGATAATAAGTGAGGGGAGCAGACGTCCACAGCCATGTGCTGGTCAGATGGAGTCCTGCTCTCTTCCTCTGTCTCTGTTGCTTTCTCTTTCACAGCTCTCATTCTCTCCCACACATAAATGAAGCAGGCCTTTAACCCAGACACATTCAAGCGGACATTTTTTCATTTTCATTCCTTCTCTTCTTTCTCCAGTGCTTTCTATTATTCCCTCGATACCAAAAACTTAAATTGGCTCTTTTATTACAGAGAAAAACAAATACAAACACTCCTATCATGTCATGAGCACCACTCTAATAACAATACCAGGATGTGTAAAACCATCCAAACAATGGATGACCAGCTGTAAGTGGAGTGCAGACTTCAATCTAAGCCCCCAACCACATGAAGCGCTTCCCAATAAAGCTTATTTACAACCAGCCAATAATCAGTGTTACAGGATCAGCCAACAGGCTTGTTGAGCTCCCCCACATCATCCGAGATCCTCTCATCCTCAGCTATGTGTGGGAAATTACTGTCTTGTTCATCAGGCTGCATGGGAAATTATGCATGCAGCAAAAATCACTCGTCTTACTGAAGCGGCACACACACACACACAAATCTTGCTTAAACTCTGGCCTCTAACCTCCAGCTTTCAGCTCGACAAGGTTAGGAACCACTTAGCGATCCATCTCTCGAACACACCCATCTTTGTTTTTGTTGTCAGGGACAGAAGAAGGCACAGCTCAGCAGATTATATCCACTTCCCTTTCCTTCGCAGGAAGATCCCTCCTAAGCCCATGTATGTAAGACTTACACAAAACAATGATAGGACTTCTCTCACCTGCTCTGATACAGCTGTGTCTGTTTGTGTGTTTAAGATTGCAGACCTTATACTGTACATATTTTTTATACCAACGCAAATGGCAGATTTCTGGAACATCCTGCATGATATAGGCCACTTCTCACACACACTCACACAGGCAAACACAGCTACTACGCCCCTGTAGTCCCGAGGCCTTGTCTGACATCCACAATAGAGAAGTGAGGAGAAACAGAGCTGAAGAGACAGATTAGGGATATTCAAGTGTACCTGCGCTGAGAGTAGATTTAGTCCCAGTAAGGCCCTCTGACTAACTCTACAGATTAGAGTAAAAACATTATTTATGTAAGCATAGTGAGTGTTATTATTTTAGTATTATTATTAATGCCTTAGAACATTTTTGTCCATGACACATAAACTACTTGATGGATTACCGTGAAACTAGGGGGAAGAAATCATAAAATTTTGGAGTGAATCCAGATAAAGGGACAGTCAAACTAATAATGATACCAATGTGATTCCAAATTCCAAGGGTAGGTTTTCATGGTCAAGGAGTCGTGTTATGAGGCCCAAACTATCATGGAACTATTACTATGACATAATGGGGAAACTAAGCTGCATTGGCGGAGGTTTGTGTTCAGAGTGGTGTCTAATTTTTTTGTCTCCCACCATTTTTGGTGGGAATTTGGTTATTTTAGTGCACAAGATGTAACCATATTAATAATATTGCATCTAAGACATGTAAGAGTAAATCACCAATATGGTGCCTATTTGTATGTTTATGGATGGATGGATGGATTGATTTATGGATGGATGAATGGATGGATGGATGGATTTATGGATGGATGGATGGACATTCATATACTGTAGGGTTTGAGTTGGGGCAGTTCACATCCGATTAGTGCATTATGATGAGCAAAGAGGGATAACAAAAACTTCTCGTGTGGACAGAGAGACCAGAAAAGAAAAAGAAAAACATTTCTAAATGAGCCTTTTGGTGCGGAGTCCATATGGAAAGCAGCATGCTGTGACAAAAGTAACATGCCTCTTTGTGTCTTGTGATCATTTTCTTGACTTAAATAGCTGCACTAAATCTCAGGGCCAGGGTCAGAAAGACCACATGAAACACATCAGAGCTTATACATTGTGCTTATACATTTATTGACTCACTCACATGTGCATAACATAGAAACACATGTTTGTGTTTATTTCAAATGGCATAATTTATTTATTTATTTAAATGAAGCGGTTTCTGTTGTTTTATTATTTCTTTTTTTTACTCACGTAATCAATTCCTAACAATAAAAAACCCTCTTTTGAGAGGAAAATAAAAGATCATCCACATGTTCTCAATAGATTATTTGCTCCGGTGCTTCGAAACCTAAAGTGACACTGACCTTTCAGTTTTATTTATCTATTTTTTTAATTAACTAATGAGAAAATAAAACTTAAAATACACATTATTAATTAAATATCGCTCAAAAATTCAAGCCTATGCTGGTTTTAACACCACATATCAATCCAGTGTGTAAACCTGACAGATTTGACCTCGTTTTTTTAGGTTTCAGCTACACAGTTGCAGCATGGCCTCGGTTTCTGGCCTCGGTTTCTTTTTAACAAATTCCAAGAAGAATTCCTGAGAAGCACAAGGAGATACTGTTCACTGTTCTTTTGCAGTAAATTCAGTGGTTTGAGCTGGTAGAGGACATAATTCAGACAAACGTGATGCCGAATGGGCCTCCTTCAATCGTACCCTTCAACACCTCACCTCTACATCAAACCCTAACTTTTAGGAGACAGGGCTGCTCCATCATCTCAACCTGCTGGCAAAATCCCTCCCACCATACACACACACACACATGCACGCACACACACACACACACACACACACACACACACACGAAAGCTCAAACATCAACTTAAAACCAGACACACAGATACTCAAAAGGTTATTCGAGTAGATTCCTCTAGCGTGACCGTACACCCTGTAAATGCACCTATAAAACACACACACACACACACACACACACACACACACACACACACACACACACACACTCATCCTCTCTCTTTCCTTGATACACATATACCAAACACACAACCTATATTTGTACCCGACGAGGCGGATGCTCATGAGGCACGTGTCCTTGATCACTCATGCAAGACAAACTCACACACACAACCCAAAACACAAAAAAACAACAGAAACAACTGTGCATCACACATTGAGTAAGGGTGGATGGTGAGCTTTTGGGTGCACGTTAACGTAAGCCGTCACTTCAGAGTTCGACCTATGGCCGAACGCGTGACTCAAACATGCTAAATTTAGTTATATAACAGTGGAGCAAAAAACTCACCAGCATGCCAGCCAACACTAAAGGGATGCCTGCAGGGCAGCGATGCACAATGAAGGAGAAAGAACAGTGGGGAGAAGATAAAAGATAAAAAGGAGAGGAGGAGGAGGAGGAGTGAGCAGGGGAAGTGGTGAAAGAGGTAAATGGAGGGGAAGAAGAAAGGAGGGACGGGGTGGAGGGAGATGAGGAAGAGGAGCCGAAGCTTCTTCTGTCAAAAGCACATGTGAGAGGGTCGGACACACAAAGTAAACTACAGAATTCTTCATGTATCCTAAATTTATTGATTCCAACACTAGAAGGATCGTGCTTTAGTTGGCCTTTCCCACAGGAAGCAGTCACGGTGTTGTGCATGCTGGCTCACTAGGTTTCAAACCAGATGTAATGCAAATTCTGAGCAAATTTTCAGAGGAATAGCAAAATAAGGTGGATTTATGCATGTTTCCATCTAGACTACTTTTATGCAAATATTAACGGTCGGTTCATCGAGATAAGAAGTATGTGCCAATGCTTCAGCTTATAGCAATTTACATACGTGGCACTTTTCCGTCACTTTTGCTTTTCTTTCCCATTTTAACATTGACCAATTACAGCCCTTGTCATCTTTACATGTGACCACGGCTTGAGGTGTGCTTACATTTTTGAGGAGGTGCAGGTTGGCTAAAGCCAACTGTGTAGCCACAGGGTCCAGATGCTAAAGCTCTGCTGCTATGCCATAACATCCAAAAACTCAAATTTAAATTTGCCTTTAAGACATCCAGCTATCAAAACACAAAAACTTTCCACTGCAATGCAGAACGCATGTCTGCATGTGACACATTTACAGACTGTCGTTATTCTTTCAAGTTCCCCCTCTAAAGATTGCTCTCTTCAAACATAACGGCAGAAGTTCAATAATCCCCTCTGCATATAGAAAACATCAGAGAGCACAAAAGTGGAAACAGTGTGACGTGGTCCTGTAAGCCATGTCTGATGACCTCATCAGAGCGCTACACAGCACTCATCTTCCACCTGCCTCGTCTCAATCGTACCCACACACAAGCACACAGAGAGAGAGAGAGGAGCTGTCATCCTAATTTGTGTCCTTGCTGCTGCTGGTGCTGCTGCTGCTGCTGCTCCAGCTTGAACATCCAACCTGGGGCATGTACAGGGACGACAAAACTCTTCACATCACTCATCTACACATACCAAATTTAAAACCAGACCCCATGTTCTCATGCAAACATGAAGAAAATCCCAAAACACAAAGAGCTCCTATTGCTTGTTCCCCAAATATTTCACCTTTCCTTTCTATAATCGCTACTCTACATAATTAGGGACATACCAACCAATTCTCTAATCAGCTAAGAGATCACATTCTGACACGCAATCCTCTGAAAAACCTTCCAGAATAAGGGCAGGAGACTGTCAAATACTGTAAGAGCACACATCATTACAGCAATCTGGGAATAAGAGGATGTCATTATATCTCTATTTTCCTATCATACTTCCCAGTTTGAATTGATGGCAGCCACATTTCCACACAAACGATTGCCATTGAATTTGAAAGCGCATAAGGAAGGGGAGATATGCTGGTTTCTAGTTTACATTGCATCTAATATGTTGAAATGCATCTCAGGAACAGTACAGGTGAAAGCCATGTTGCTCTGTCTGCTTCCCATTCACTACTGTGGTATTTGCATCTACATCCAGACATGTGAACCTGGTGTGATCATTTATATACAATTTACAATTATATATTGATCTTTGTTGGGGGCCCTACTTTTAGGATCCCTGTGTTCTCATTTGATATTTACAATTCTCCATATCTACTAGAAAGTTTATTAAAATGTTGATAAACTTATGAAGAATCCTATACAACTCAAAAACAAGACTATTTCCTGTATTTCCACACAGAGAAAGTGCTGAAAAACACAAAATGTTATGGTCATAAATTAGAGTAAGCTGAGGTTGAGGGGAATGTCAGGATTTTTTAAGTTATCTGGCCATGAATCAAAATATTGGACATATCAAAAATTTGATGAAAAGTCAGGGGATTACTAAAGTCAGTATGATTCATCCTTTGGTGACTATGACTATGAAATTATTTATGGCAATCAGAATGGTGGACCAACTAAGATATATTGCCGGCCATCCTTCTGGACTTTGAAAATGTGGCAGGACCTAAACGTCTTCCAGACATAAATACTGACCTCTATAATTACTTTCTATCACAATTTCTCAAGTCAAGACATTTCACAGCTCATAAAACTGGTAGTCAAAACAAAGAGCAAAACTCGAAGCCAAAGTCATTACTGATGCTGAGTCAGCAACTGGCATGACTTCCAGTCAGCACTGACATGCATTCAACCAAACCCAGCAAGAGCCAGAAAAAAAAAGAGATGACAATAACCACTACATGACCCTTTTCCTCATAAGCCACTCAGTGCACACACATGCATACACTCACAGAGTCGGGTCCAGTCAAATCAAGTTCACAGAGGCCCTCCCTCCCTTTATAACATACATCTAACTCATGTGGGCTTCCAGTTCTCTAAAAATGTAAATCCCACTGTCAGATCAGTTGGACTGTCAGAGGCTATATGAGCACTAGAGTGCAGTTTGTCCCAGCATGGCTGTGGTAACACTGCTGGCTACTTCCTCTTCACCATAAGGAAATCATTAGATGTGAGAGAGAGAGAGAGAGAGAGAGAGAGAGAGAGAGAGAGCTGGCAGCAGGCTACATAAAATGGGATATCCTCGAAGTTCCACATCCCTCGAGGCAGAGAAGACGTCTGTTGTAGTAATTGCTAAGTTTGGGGAGACTGTGGATAGTTCAGATAGAGAAGAAACCACTGTGGAAGTCTCAGCACCTTTCATCCATTCTGCAGGATTTTTGTAAGAACTACTTCTGTGGTGAAGCAGGAATAAAAACAGCCTGTGTGTTGTTTTCACAAATCCATATGAAATGACTTAGGCTGGAACAATTATAGTCTGTCAGCAATGATTAGTGTTTGCCACAGTGTGTAATATACCACATTGTAGTTTGTACTATACCATCCATACTGCTTAACTGTGTATTAGTTAATTGAGTGGTTTAGACAGAGAAAGGAAGAAAACAGCAAAGTTATGTGATTTGGCTGATTATCATGAGATACAGTAACCGGCCACATCGGCCCGAGGCCTGCAGCTTTCACCTCCATCTCTGCAAATTAGGCTGAACTGATGGAAGGATAATGCTTGACAGAAAAAGAAGGGAGAACAAGGAAAGTTCCTGTGGTTCCATGTGGCTTCAGACCTCTATAATCAGCATGCCAAGCTCCTGATGTCTAAATCCACAACGCAGACACAGTCTACGCATGCTCTACACACACATATGCATAAATGTGCATAGACACGTGTATGCAGATGCACCAAGCGAGCTCATGGCACATGCGCTGTACAGCGGTCTCTGGTCATGTGGAGTTTGGCGACGAAGCACACCACAAATAAATGCAAGATGACTGAGGGTAAATCCTTAACTACAGTATGTATTATTATACTGAGCCATTACTTTACTGTAGTAAAATCAATCAAGAAATCTGGGAATGAATGTATTTGTCCTGGGTTACAAAACAAAATGAGAGTTTGCAGTCCCCTTCATGTTACACACAGAGTACATTCACAGGTAGTTGAATTTAGAATAAAGTAAAATAAAGATGGATAGAAAAGAGCAATATACACACATATATGTATATACATATACATGCATACACCCAGGAAGTAATTCTGTGTATTTTAAAATTAAAATTAAGAATAAGGTCACATCCTTTGATTTTGTTCTAATCTTTTCTTCTTTTCTTTTTTTTTACATGGAAACACAAACAAAAGCTCTTATACATATAACAATAAATAACCTACATGCGAAAAGTAAGAGTGGTGAACTCATTATGATCAGTTCCTGCTATGCTAATGGCATCTGCTTGTATCAGGTGTTTCTTTAATGAACATGCCGCAAAATCATTCACGACTGGCCGGCTGCTCGTCACGGTAAGCAGCAGTGACATGGCCCGTTTTCAGCCTTATGTTATTCACAGAGGGGGTGGGGGTAGGGAGGTGGGGGCTTTGTTAATCAGAAACATCATCACCGACCATCTCTATTTATAGCCAAACTGACACAGTGGAGATGATGTCATACTTGCATTTGTGTGTGCACGTGAGGCTATTTAGCAGCGAGAGAGATCTCCTTCACATAGCCTATACAGTGTGCGCTGATTGTCGAAGCACGGGTCAGTATTGCAGAGCCCAAAGTATAATCAGATAGGACTTACAGCTGTGGAGAGACACCAACTTTAAGATAAAACCATGAGAGACAGAGAGAACCCATGTGTTATCTCGTGCAGAGGGAGGGAAAAGATTAAGCTAATAGCTGAGGGGAAGTTCTTCTAAAGGGAAAAAAGCTCAGTCCTTTCAATGAGAGTAACTTTTGTTGGATAACCAGTATCTAAGGTAGCCCCCGGGGGCACATGGTATTTACGAAAGAAGACTGATGAAGGTTTATAAAGGTCTAATACTCATGGAGGCTTTTATTGTGTCGGGGATCATATGAGCTGCAGAGCCCGACTCTTAGGTAGTGAATTAAATAGATGCTCACTGATGAATAGCAAAGTAATAAAGACAGCTTTATCATCACAGGGACTAGTAGTGAATGTGTAGAGCAGTGCAGGCCAATATATGACTCAGACTGAAAAGAATGTAGCTCAGCTGTCACTGAAGAGCCATTGTTGAAGTGAAATAAAGAGTTGTATTGACTCCCCTCATCTGCTGGTTCTCTATGGAACCTGCTGGTGTGGTTCAGTGGGAGGATGGATGATATGAAGTGTCATGGCATTTTTTAGAAAACAGTTTGACCCAACAGCACTGTAGCTATAGTCCTCCAAAATTATATTGATCTGACAATGCAGCGGAGTACTGAATGCACTGATCTGTGACCGGTTTGACCTCAGTCTTTGTATTGTGGTATTTTTACTGTGGTGAACAGGGAGCAGTGTCTGTAGATTAGTTTTTTCGACTCTTATGAACTGCATGAGTTAAGTTCCGGATAAAATCATTCATTTCAATCATCACTTCACTTTACCATGCAGACATACAGTACCAAACAATTCCCTGTCTCAGCCTCTCAAATGTAGGAAGTACAGTATCTGTCCTTCTCAGTTGTCTATTGATATAAATTGTGGAGTGGCTCTGCTAACTTGTGTTTGGACATTTTCATGATTTTCTTTAGTTTAGATTATTTGACAGATATGTGTAAAAATATAATAAATACTAAACAATGATCAACCACTTATGAAGAAAACAAATTAATGCCTAAAGTGGGTGAAAACAGTTTGAAACAGTTACTAATGTTTCTTTATGGATTAACATACAAAGTACAGTGAAGATAGAGGATAAACTGTATAGTTGGGGGGGGGGGGGGAATGGAATATAGGGACATTGATCTATTAGCAATATTATTGTGGATGGAAAATGTATACAGAATCACATTTATGATATTCTGATATTTAACTCCGCCAACATTGTGAGATGGGGCAGTTTTACTTCTTCGTCTTGTTGATGAATTGTGCTCCACTATTAAATCACATAACATTCTTTATAGGCATAAAACTGAACTTTCAAGTTCTTTTATCATATTACATTGCAGTAGCCTTTCAAAATTGATACCAAACAAGGAATAGATAAAGGAGTGATGATACGAGGAAACATGCTTTGAATTCCTTAGACATAGTAAAGCAGACCGGAGGGCATCTAACAGGTGATAGAACATTCATTACAACCATAAGACATGTGACTTGTACTTGTGACTAAAGACTTGAGACTTGTCTTGGACCTGTTCTAAGAGAACTAAGACTTGACTAAGACTCTAGCTCAAATATATCAGACTTGAGTTGGACCTGCAGTCCACAAAGGTCAGCATCAGGAACAGTTTTGAGTTTTTATCCAATCTTCTATCAAAGATGAAAAGTCAGAAGAAGAAAAAATCCACATAACCAGCCCTAAGGAAACGTTCACTACAAAGGAGTCCATTCAAGCTGAGGACGGGTCTGTTTTATAAATGACCGAACCATGAGAATAGCACAGCTGACTGGGATCTCTCATGCGTAGGAAGATAGAAAGAAAAACAGGGGGAGGAGAAAAAAATGATGCATTTACTCCACTTTGTCTGCGGACTCATTCAGGGTCACATTACTTAAAAATTGCAGAACAACAAGGGTACATCCAGTTCATTAAGCCCAACAAGCCCCAAGTCTGACCGGGCCTTACGAAAGGGGAGCCAACATATTTTTGCTGGTGATCTAAGGGAAAACACTATCCTCCCAGCGTAACATTAAGCATGAGTGGCAGGAGAAAGTAAGGATCTAATGCACTTTTCCCAAAAACAATCTAAAAGCTATGGAATGTTTCTAAAAACAGAGCTTTGAAGTTTTATTTGCATGCAGTTTTTTTTGGACACTGTTAGTGAGGTATTGTAGTGCTGTGGGATACCTTAAAGAACAATGGGGATAATAGGACATGCTAGGAATGTTGATGGCAACATAAGCTTAGGGATGAACGTTTTCACACCAAGGTTCTTTGTCTGTCCTGATCATTTTAGCAGATGATTGCTGATCTCTATTACACACACACACAGCCTCAAACATCTGTTTTCTCCAGCATTATCACACTAACTTTGCTTGGTATAAGTTGCCAGATATGTAGAAGACTAAAAAGGCTCCATATTAAGGGCATTTATTTTGGTACCGCTAATTGGATTCTCTCTCAGTTCAGCCATGAAATGCTCCAACCTGACAGAAAATTTGACACCTTTAGGTCAAGATGCTGCTGGAGCTTCCACGAGCTTTGAGTTGAGGAGGACAGTGAGGCTGCCCAGTCTTATTGTCTGTCTTGGTCTAAAGAAAGAGTCAACCTAATGATCAAAATTCACTAAGACTACTCAACATTATTCAATAAATAGTGAAAACCTCTCTATTCCTGGAAAAAGTGTGAATAAGCAATAACACAATAGCTGCAAACTGCTATCATCAATCACCTAAAATGACTGTTGATGTCTACTTCCAGCCGCCTCATCAGTCTGACCACCTACTGAGCTACCACTCCACCACTGCCTAAAAAACAACAGCAAGTAGTTTGAGGGTGTATTTTGGTAGAGCTGTATCAGTGCAGGTGCAGCGGTGAGGATCTCCAGAGATCGATAGTGACATGTCGCGATAAGGCTCCTTAAACAGGCCAGCCCCTCACCTCTAAGTAAGGCCTTTCCCACATTTCTGTTCCCTGAAAGGTCAAGCGCAGATTCCTCAAGGCTCCAGACTGCTGCTGTGTTTGTGATAGTTGCTATGCAGATGGCCAATACTTTGATAATATGCATTTTGTGACTTTGTATAGTACATACAATTTGGATTATGTGTAATGTAATAGAACAGACAGATTTTGATCTTGATTTACTTTTGACTTGAAAGTAAAAACATTCAAGTCCCCACGTTTGATCTAGTACCTGACATCGACAAGTAGGACTTGCAAAACCACCCACTGGAATATAAAAAACACTGTTAGAGTATAACGTGACTGAAAATGATAATGTACTGGCCAGACCACTTTTTTTAAATTTAATATTGTTATTATTATTATTATCTTTTTTTCTTCTTCTTTTTTTCCCCTTTCTTCATACGTTGTATTGATGCCCAGAATTTCCTGGCTAGGGTTGAAAACTGACTAAAAATTAAAGTAGCAAAAAAAAAACAAAAAAAAAATAGCAAAACTTTGAAAAGAAAATGTTCAAATGTCAGGCCACTTTATTGGTCATCATTAAAAATCTCTCACTTGAGTCCATGTGGATATTAGTTTAGTCATTTATGACATGAATGCTTTTCTTCAAACTCGTTGTTTCATATATGTCCCGTTTTCAACACGTCTCACCAACTTGTGCCACATTTCTGTGTTGGTTTTTCTCCCTAAAGCCCATCCATTCCTAAATGTTGAGAGAGGCGCAATGCACAGAGCACTTAGCAAAGAAATGTGTTGTATAACATACACAAATGCACACACACACACACACTGTGCCATGCATGTACAATGCAGAAGCATACACAAAACAGTGACATCATGAACAAGCAAAAGTCTAAAATGTCTGGTAAAGCCAAGCACAGACACACAAACATTCACAGCACTGAGTCCGTGAAGAGAGCGCAGCCCCGAGGCGGCGAGTGCATTAAAACAGAAGGTCAGAGAAGGACAGATGATGATGCACATCAGACTCTAATAGCCAGGGGACCCTGAGGTGATCCCCTGGGTGCTCTACACTCAGCCTCAAAGCAAACTGGCCAAAAACAATAGAGGGGGGCAAAAACTAAGTGAAAGAGTTTGGCAAGTTGGACAGGGATAAAAGAGAACTGAAGATAAACAGAAAAAATATTGAAAGAAAACAGTCAGCAGCACTGTTGTTTACATGGAAAGAGTCTTTGATGGATAACTGAGATATATTATGTGAATATTTGCTATAGGCAGAAATGTATCTAAACTATACATTTATTTCATAAATAGTACCAAGATACATAGCTTGTGCAATATTACTTTGACATGCATTTATTTGTATTTTATCCATTAAGCCATAGTCAAAAGTAGGTTATATTTTAATGCATAATTCATACTTAGAATCATTTTCTGCAAAGTGTAGATCACGTGATATTGAGCTGAATAAGTTAAAATAGTGTATCCTAAAATACTTCATCTACAGTATCTGTACCTGCATTGGGAGTCTTCTTCATGCTCTGAGTTTGCTGCTGGTCCACTTCTCTCAGTCGTCAGTAAAAGCGGTCCCGTCGTCTAAAAGCCGGTGTCGACCTTGTCGTCCGTTTCAGTTTCGCTGCACTTGTTCTTGTGGAACAAGCTCCAAGGGCGTGATGACACTGTGACTGCAGGCTGCGCAGATGCAAAACTGCCGTGTGCTCCGCTGAGCTTGCTGATGTGCACTTCAGTGGTATTCTCGAGACCGCACGACCATGGTTAAAGTAATGTGGTGAGGACGCGCGATGTTCCACTGACGCGCCTTTACGCACGGACGCACAGATCCCGACCGGAGATATTTGGGCTCTTCACTTAAAGAAAAATTGTTACTGTTAAAATAATTATTATTCAGTCACAGGAGTAAATAAGAGCTGCCTTGAAATTAAACCGTGATGGATTCAACTGTCTTGGCGTCAAACCGTCTTCCTTTCTCGAGGAAGCGCATTTCTTCAGACATTTGCTACAATAATAACGCATGCTATTAAGTTTATCCTGCGTTTTTCAACTTATATTTAATATTCAAGGGAAGAACAACATTATCTACCGACTTTTCCCTGACTGATTGACAGATGGGGGGGGGGGGATAAAATACAGCACAGATGCTGCAATCGAATACCTACAGGCCTTCTCTTTGAATGCTATATAGAAACTTTATTATCACATTTCATGTCGTCACGGCACAGACCAAGCGCACTCATATTCTTATACTGACATACTAAGTAATAGTTAATACTGTCTATGATTGACAGCTATAGGCCTACTCAATCATAAAGTAGTGAGGCTAAAAGTACATATGCTCACTAATTAACCTTATTTCTTTTCTCATACACACCTCAACTTATTTCTGGCGGAAACAAAACTGGTTAACTAAATGTAGAAGTCACACTCATTTGAATCCAGATCCGTTTCTTTAGGAAGCTGCCCTCTGGCCGCTCGGTTCAGTGTGTTGGAGTTGGAGTTAGTCCAATGCTGCCCTCTTGTAGTCAAAAGTGAGACTGACAACACTGCTACGGCGTTCGCTCTGATGAAGACAAGGAAAAAGTATGACGGACGTTACATATTGATCATTTACAATTGACAGCTGGAATGTGTGCAAACCAAATCTAAACAGTGGGTGTAACGCACTGGGACAGATAGTGTCAAGTTGTAGGCCCAAGTCGCCAACTTGTTGCTGATGAAACAGCCTCAGATGTCTTTAATAATAAGCCTACATCGTCAAATATGAGGTGTTTACGAAGAAGACAGTGACGTCGAGCACATGGACGAAATAAATGGTTCAGAAGTTTTTAATCCCCTCGGCAATAAATATGGGGCAATGTAGTTATCGTGAACATGTTAAACATTTTTGTCCTATAAAACAATTCAATATTTTTTCATGACACTTGACTAACACCTCAGACATTAACAGGATTAACAGGAGAAAACCCCTTGCTGAAGCTGTGGGCGCTGCTTTGATGTTGAGTTCAGGCACAAAGGGAAAGATCAGATTCAACAGACCGCTAAAGAGAGCCACTTAACCTGGAGGATGACATTGAAATGACACGTACAGGGCTGTACTGGTTCTTCAACCAGGCGCAAAGTGGCACACAGCGCAGGGCAAGTGTCGTTGGTCGTGTCCGACCGAAGCATCACATGAGGTACATTTTATCATAAGGGCATTTGTTCATCTTTTGATCCATGAACTGGAAGGGCCACATCGTTAAAGTAGAAAATGTACTTCAGCCCATCCATGCGCCCATAAGAGAGCTGGTCTTAAAATGGCATGTGGTGCATTGCTATCTCGAGGCAGTAAAAAGAGAGTGTACTATTGACAAGTTAGTGTAAAACATGTCTTGAAATGAAAACTTCCCTACAGCTAATTAGTTGCTTCTGCCAAGGAGGTCAATAAATAAATATATAATTTTTTTATTTTTTGGTGTAGATATGTCTATGGTCTGCCCTTGACTTGTGCTGTTATGTACTAACATTATGTTGTTATGCTATTTGTCCAACAGATGGCAGAAATCTATTAAAGGTCTGCAAGATCTTAATTCAGCAAGATTCATGTCAAATCTGGATCAACTTAGTCTGATCCAATGAGATTTTATTTACTGATATAAAAAATAGTTTAAAACACTTGATCCAGAGTCTTGGGTTTAAGAAAATGAAGTCAGAGTGCTGGTTTTCAGACTATAACCCCTGCTGACTATTAGTCGGTCACACAGAAAGTTACAAAAAAAACTTTCATTAGAAGAGAATAAAACCATTTTAAATGTGCATAAGAAATTTGAACCTTCCTACTAGTCTATGCACAGATGACACCATTTTCAAGACAGACAGTAAAGAGAAAAAAGTAGATGATACTATTCTGCCGGTAGGAAGATTGTAACTAATAGATCTTGTATGTTGAAAAACTGAGGACTACAAGGTAAACCAGCCAATACATCATCCTTAGAACAGTCAGCAAGACACAGAATCTAAAAATTCAGGGTATTAATGTGTTGCAGATGGCACCGTTGTAGGAGCAGCAAACAAAGCTGGACACAAAAAGAATGAGGGAATAAACAGGAAAGTGATGTTTTAAACATGTCCAGACGTGAGTGCAACAACCCACATGAACAAGAACTGCCATTCCCCCAGTGAGCAGCAAAAATGCAGATGAAGAAAAAAACCATTCACACAGATCTGTTTTGAAAATTCCTTTATGAAATAAAACAAATCACACATAATGTTAATCATGATAAACAGCAAATAGTGCATAGAGTAAATAAAATATCTGTACGGTCAGTATATACAAAAACAAAAAAAAAGTCATAAGCACATTTATTGAGTTTTGTTTATGGACATTCTTATCTTTCATGAATTAACTTTAAATTACAAGTTTTATGATGGCAATGTTTTTCTCGATCCAAAAAGTCAATGATTAACTTTGATTTATAGACTCAAGATTAATCATACACCTTTGTGTTTGGGGATAAGACGGTTCTGTTGAGCACACTGAACTTTGTTTTGGACAAACAGAGCTTTTGGGCACACACCTGGAGGAGAACAGGATATTTTCTTGTGACCTGTTCAGTTAACAAACAGGTCTGAGGTCAAAAATCTCCACCTCAAAACGCCTGAAAACATGGGCTCCTATTTTCCTGAGAGCTGGTGTCAGATAAGGGGAAAAATGAAAGCAAAATTCTCGATGATATGGGGAGAATAAGTGTTGATTTGACCATTAAATAATGCTGCCAAAAGCAACAGTCTGACCAAAGACAATTAGAGGAACACAAACATGTGACACGTTGGATTATGACTAGCACACTAGTGAACTTTCCCAGCGGTTAGAAATAGGATATGAAATCTGCAAGTGTTAATGTCATGAGACGGTGAGGGCTGAAACTGAACCATAAGGCAGACAGTTTGACCGACTGTTCCACAACGATAATAAACTTCTGAACACGGACCCTTAAAAGATAAGACTGGTCATATCCTGTATTTTGAATACCTCAATATTGATGTCACAACAAGGCAGACTATTTGTACTTTTATAATAAAAAAAAATTAACAAAATAAAATTTTTACAATGATTAACAATGAGAATATAAAGTTTAAGTGAATAAAGACAAATATTAGAACAGCTATACAGTCTAGCTGTAAAACTTCATCATCTTACTGTAGTGCAGCCTTCAAAATCACGTATGCCAGATGAAGCCAATATATATCAAATATCCCGATAATATCTATACATCAATACAATGTTGATATATTATTCAGCACTAATTTTGAGTCAATCCCACTTGGTGCCAACAAACACCAAACTATCTGTTTGAGTAATGTTAACTAAAAGCTAGCACCCTTGCAGAAGCTTTCATTAAAAACTGAAACCACGGGTAACATTGTGACCTGTCTTTAAACATGCGAGAATTCTCTTTAACTTTAACTACACATTCTGGACTGCTGCATACAGGGTGGGAAAGTAAAAAAATATTGACATAGACTAATACATTGCTACATTTCTTCTTTTCATAGAGTTTGTTGACAGGATAATGGTGTTTATCTTCACAAAGCTTAAAATCAGGTGGAAAGTGAAAAAATAAAAAAATAGAAATCTGTAAAATCAATCACATTTATCTGGAATACACACACACACACACACACACACACACACACACACACACACACACACACACACACACACACACACACACACACACACACACACACACACACACAATAAACACCCTCAATGTTTTCCTGATAATGTCCCAAAAACCAGCACCTATCAGAGAATTCATCTACCTAAAATTACCATCAGTTTTAGTGATGTTAATTAGTGCCATTGTGGTTGAGGTGAAAGGTCAAATGGTCAATGTGGCTTTAAGTGTTTATCACTGATCCAGAAATCAGTTGAAGTTTTTTTTTTTTTTTTTTTAGATTTAGACTACATTTTAGATGGTTTACTTAAGTGTGGGTGAACGAAACACTTACAGTTCCTCTAATAAATCACAGTGATAGAAGTCATTCCTGCATATATACACAGTGGTCTGCTGAGGGAGAAGTGCAATGCCAGCATTGAATTTGAGCAAACAAGGAAGTGTTGATTTCAGTGGTTGCCAGTAAGTTTGCATGGTCATGCGATATGCTGTGCCTTCTGCAAAGACAAAGAGAAAAATCCCACACAACAAGTGAGAACGTCAGCATTCAATTATGGATTGGAAATAGAATTAGATAGAAAGTAATAGTGTGACAAAACTCTGACAGAGCTGTTTTGTTAACACATAATGAAATAGACATGCAGCGAACATTCTCAACTGTCAGCTTGCACCATTATAATTACTATTATAATAATAATAATCATTATTATTATTATTACCAGCTCAGGCCACGTCATCTTGGTACTTTTTGTTCATCTCCGGATGGTCAGCTGCAGAAAGATTTAATATCAAAGCCTGATTAGAATATTTGAAAAAAAGTGCAATCGAAAAACAGAAATAAATAGTTTTATTAGTTACTCAAAATAATTTAAAAAAATACTATGATTTAGACGTACCTTCCTCAACATCTGACTCACATGTACGGACGCCTTGATGGTGACCTGGAACAAAGGAATGATTTGACTGTGGGTTATAGGGGGTGGGTGTAAAGCCATTACCCTACTAAAGACGTTTATGGAATGAGCATACTAGTGATAAGTGAATAAATCATGACTCGGGGTATATTATTAAAAAAAACGCCGATTTGTAAAGAAGCCCAGTTTTCCACAAGCCATGGAATAGTATAAAACTTATGTCCAGTGTAGTATATATATATATCGCTGTACTTCTGGGACATCTTAACATAAACTTTGACTAACCCGGTTAGTCAAGGAAAGTGTTTTTGGTCTGTCATCAACAAGTGTTCCAACAGAGTTTATGGACTGTTCAAAACATGACATTGGAAGACATGCTCAAACAGGCTTGGAATGTGATGGGAAACTGTCTGTGCCGAGTTTGACCCGCATGTGAAACTATTCACCAGGGGAAAAAAAACAGTAAACTAGAATGGCACACCCCACCAAGGCTGAACAATCCTACAGCTCTAGTCTAGCTTGCCTGAGCGACGCCGCATCCCTCCACAAAGTTTCTCGAAAACCTGATCAGCAATTTTGTGTAATTAGGGAGAATATTGCATCTGCACCAAAATGTAATGGGTTATCTCCTGCCTCACGCCCCCTCCTTCTACCAAGTTTCATTGCAATCTGACCAGCACTTTTTACTTAATCCTGTGCTGACAGACAAAGAGACACTGGTACAAACACAACATCCAGGGAAGTACAGAATCAGGCAAAAGGGCATTTGTCAGCAGGTTTGTCTGCATTTGGTGTGCAGATATTCCAGATAGTTTCAAGCTGTGTTACAGTTTCAAGACGAACACAGTATATCCATAAGGGGTGTTACAGAGTGCCTCCGGGCCTCCATAAGGAAAATGACGAATGACAGAACATGACAATGTGTACACATTCACTGCGGTTATCTACTTGTTCTTATTTCATCAATCTCTCTGAGACATTTTGCAGAACACCGTTTGTTTTCTCTCTACTATTTTCTGTCAGTCACACCGCTTTATCCAATCGAACAGTAGATACAAGCAGACTTTCCCATCATAACATGGCTACTTGCCAGGTGTTCTTCTGGTTTTTCCACCTGCACCTAGTGTTTAGTGTTTCAGCCTTTGTCCATTGTATAATCATTTCCTTTAAGGCTTTTCTGTTCACAGAAAGCCCTTGAAGACATCTCACGCATCGTTTTCACAATCTGATATCGCAGTAATGGGGTAATGCTGTTATTTTATACTCTGTCAGTAACACTATAAGGCACTACTCACTTCTTTTTATTACAATTTAAAGGTCTTTAAAGGTCACAATTTCAAGTTTGTCTTAAACATGAGTCGGGTGCCTCCTCATATTAAGTCCACATGGGCACCAGGCATGTTTTTAAACAGACTTGAAAAATGTAACCTATCCTTTAAGTATTAAGTGATTTTTCTATAATGTTAAATTACTGTACATACATTAGCAAGATGGTAGATTAGGTACAAGATGCTCATTCAAACCATGCAAACAAAGAATGAATGATTCTTATGCAGGGTTCAATGCTAATGTTAATTTAATGAGAAGTCAGTAAGTAGAGGCTCTGAGAAGAAGCAGATAATACCAAATTAAAGCAATGTGTTAAAAAAAGGGAAACTTATTGTTTCATTTTGGACAAATGCATTTTGAGGGTGGATGTGGGTACTCACATTTCGTTCGCCTTCTGTAAAACAGCAGCGCCATCAGCAGTCCTGCAATCAGTGATCCAATAACCAACAAAGGGGCGACTACTTTGGAGACTGGATCCAGCGTTTCCTTTTGTCCCAGCACTGAATAAATCACAGTGAATAATAAATATGTGAGCTTTCGTGTAAAGCAGGATTGAGCCAAAAGGCCTGCAACAACATTTACCTTCAGAATGTTGATTTTGCATAAATAGGGCCTCTTCCTCTTTGCCTCCACTTGCATTGAACAATGCGCAGGTATACTTGGACAAAATGGATCCTTGCTGCAAAGTCAGCTTGCTAGAAAGGTTAAACAGATACTTTTCTGTCTGCTTCACCTCCGCTTCAGCACTTTCTATGCATTCATTACGTTCATCCAACCAGCAGAGTCTACCTTCTGGGTAGCCGCCATCAGAGTTACACACCAGGGTCCCATTTGTATTTTGAGTGATTGTCTCCAGTTTGGAGATTATAGTAGGTACACTGTATTTGGCTGAAAAAAAAAGGAAAGCAAACATTAATATCATGCTGAGCATTACACTATGATATCACTTAAGTAGCAGCAGCAGGCTAGCAGAACAAATAATGAAAAAACTGGCCACTGTAAGAGCTGTTATTATTTTAAATTGCTAGTCAGAGTGAAACCAAAAGAAGAACCAAAAGGGGGGAGGTGAGAAATATTCTGACCAGTCCAGGAAAGTCCCCTTATCTCGAAAAAATCATTCCATCAAGGCCAGAATTAAATCCTTCATCAAATTGTTTTGTCTGTGTGTGACTAGAATGGAATGTAACTTTACTCAAGATTGTTTTAAAGAGAGATTCGTGGCTCAATAATCTGTCCGAGCCAAATTGGCCCAAAGGTTACTAAAGCTTGAAGGCTCTCACCTCTGACCTTAAGACTGGTGCGAATGGGTTCATCGCCACCACTGCTGGTCATCACCTCACATGTATAAAATCCCTGGTGCTTTACAGCAGTGTTAGAGATGAGCAGGGATACGTTCATGTTTTTGCTGTTCCAAGATGGCTCCGCAAACGAATAGCCCTGCAGCTGGTTTGTAACATGCCCTCTGTAAAAAACCAGTAAGGCCTCCTTAACGCCCTCTTTCTTCCAAGCCACCATCCGGATTTGTAGGTCTGATATTTGTTGTTTGGTTTTGACAAAACACTCCAGCAGTGAGTTCTGGCCATACTGTCCCACACTTTCCGCCTTGCACTGCACATTTACAAAAGCTGTAAAATAATGATTTTGGGTTTTTTTAATAGACGAAAAAATTTCATCAGAAGCAAAACAGCATTTCATGCTTCATACTCTCAGATTATGGTTGAACTTACTTGCATTTCCCACACTGATATGCATGGCAGCGAAAAAGAGGGCGATACCAATGGAGGCCATGTTTATTTTCCTGAAATAACAGAAGCATTAAATAATTCTAATCAATGTGTGGATCAGTTAACATCTAATAAACACATGAATACACTTTACCTAATGGAGGATCTACTTCTGTGAATTAAAACTGCAGGGTGCAAAAGATTCAAATACCCAGTGCAAATGCACCATAAGCACTTTTGGCATTTTTGTGGCCAGAGGAGTGCAGCACTTGGATATGTGGTGGAATTTGGACACACGTTTTGTCATGCATTCAAGGTCAGTGTATTGTGAACCAGTGTAATTAATGACAACTAAAATTTACTCTTCCAAGAAGGCAGCACACTCTATATTATAAGCAACTAAAAATGCGGTACTCCTTTAGGGTGTTTTGTGCGGAGCCTGGGACGGGACATGGACGAAAACATTTTTTTTAAACAGCAGAAGGTCAAAAGAAGGCAGGATCTTCAGAGAATAGATCGTTCTGTGTTCATTTATGTTTGTATTTCTAGGAATGCAGACACAAGCATTAGATAATCACTGAGCTTTTAATAAATCGAGCTAATTTGAAACACTTGTGCCTCAAGGTTCCCACAGAATATACACAGCAAAATAAAAGCAGATGACTTCCTAAAGTAAGACATCTAAACTCCCATCTGTATTTGAAATCATTCTGACTGCCAAATATTCAACATACTGATGACTTAAAAAGAAAAACCCCCTCTGTTTTCTAAAAGAAAAACATTTTACATGTATTGCCCATACATGCAGCTGTATATTATTTTTGTATTATTAGTACACTGGACAAATATGAACTTTAAATACAAGCTACAGTCTGGACAAACAGTCGCAGAGTGGAAGAAGAACGAGAACAATACCAGGGACTTTTGTACACACATGCAATCCTGATATCATGACCAAGTCACTGCAGCTGCAGCAGCTCCTAAACCTGACTAACCCCACCCTCCCACGCAAGGAATTAATCCATGAGTATCTCCTCTGATTGCAACACACTGAATACATTGAGCACATCCTGTTTAGCTGCCGATGTATGCCTCAATATGATCAAATCCAGCCCTGAACTTTAGGATACACACAGTCATTAGGACCGGGGACTGATACTTTTGCCACCAGCACTGTTGATATTTGACATTTCAAAAATTCCACAAACTATTTTTTTTTTTAGAAAATCATTTTTAGTACGCTGTGACTTGAGAGAGAGGGGTGTGTCTCCCAACATCTAAAAATGTTTGCATTAAAAAAAACTTCACAATGTCTTAAAAAACTGCAACCAAGATGTATATTGAGAGGAACCTGTTATAAAACAAGAGCGCTCTGAGAGCGCAAACCTCTGCCAAGGCCCAACAATCCTTGACATAATTGTTATTCCTGCAGTACCAGTCCCATCTTTCAGTTTCTGCTAGAGTCTGATTATTATATACCAAAAAATATCTGCATCTTAAGTTATAAGCCAAAATGATTTACAAATGACAGTACCCAGAGTTGGAACCAAGCTCAGGAAAAAAGCCTTTAGATTCACTGCTTCTTCTTCCTGGATAATTTAGAGCAGGAACTGAAACTGTCAGAACTTGTTACTCTGGGGGAATTTACATCTGTCTTGAAGGATCGTGAAAATATTGCACTTGGTCAATGCAGTTGTTTCCGAAGTGACACTGCAATCATTCTGATTGATTCTTTGTATCGACTCATTTTAGATTCTTTGTATTCTCTCATTTTAGTGTATGGAAGTTGTACATATATGTATATATGTGTGTTTTGTATTATGTCTGTTTAATTGTTGTAGCAGTTTCTGCACTCTTCTCTTGACCAGGTCACTCTTGAAAAAAGAGATTTTTAATCTCAATGAGTATTTTACCTGGTAAAATAAAGGATATAATAATAATAATAATAATAATAATAATAATAATAATAATAATAATAATAAAATAAGCCAAAATGATGAAAACTGCCCGATCTCACAATGTTAAAAACAAATATTTAAAAAAATTCCCTGATCCAGATCTTGATCTGGATCATCACTAAAATATAATCACCTCTAGGATACGCTAGGGTCCTTCTTTGGTGAAACTTTCATGTAAATCCGTCCATTAGTTTTTGCGTAATCCTGCTAACAAACAGACCAACAAACCGAACCAATCACATAACCTCCTTGGCAGATGTAATAAACATGTCAAACTAATTATACTAATTTCATTACTGTCTCTAAAATACCATAAAAATTATGTTTCTTGTTACTAACCACCCAAAACATATTATTACAAAACCAATTTATCTTTGATAAGCTAATATTTTTGACCCTGGGATCTAAAAGGGAAAGAACTATGCATCAAAATAAAGTCAGTCTTATCTTTTTCACATCTTTCACTTTCTGTGTACAAGAATTCCAACCCCTTGACATGCAAACAAAACTGGATCTTTCAAGTCAGAAGACAAACCTAAAACAGCCGTTAGTGAGTCGGTTTTCACTTTCATTATTTTATCATTGCACAACTTTCATAATGTCAGAACTCGACAACTACACTGAGAAAAAAACATACTCTCATCATCACTCAGAGGGCTCCACATCCCCTGTATCACTCAGTTAAAGCCATCCAGTGAGGTATCCAATATGAAGTCCTACAAGGTAGATGTTCCTTCATTCCTCTCATTGAAGCACAGAGGAGATAACTATTGACCCCATCATATGACTAAAGCTCATCTTGTTACTGCCGATGAGGAGGGTATATATTTTTTTTTTTGTCAGCGTTGGTTTGTCTGTTAGCAGGATTACTTAAAAAGTTGACGGACTTTGATGAAAGTGTAGGGCTTGATCTTGGACCAAAGAAGAGTTGATAAAAGTTTGAGGTGGATCCAGTTATGGTTATGCATTCTGGGTCGCTTTTTCCCACTGTGACATCTAGTGACAGAATGTCATTTATAGAACCTTTTAAGCAGTCATTTTGCCAGATGTGTCCAGGATAGTGCGACATAAAAACTGTAGAGTACTGGATGTAATGATCGAGAATAATGTTTAAATTTAGGGCTCATGTAAAAATTGGCTAAATTGAGCTGCCTTTATGGAGGTTTGTGCTCTCTGAATGCGGTCTAGTTCTATCTGCTACATACTGCATGTTTGATTGATGGTCCTGGACCAGGTCGTTTATAATACTTTCCCCAACAACATGCTTTTTTCTAATTAAACAGAAAATATTAAATTAAATTGTGTCTTGTGTGAACATTACATATAGTTACAGTGTAACTTCAGGCCACATAATATTGGTGAATGACTTTGTATATTTTTATTTTCTGTATTTATATATGAAAAAAATTAAGGAGTTTTAATCAGATAAATATATATGAATAGCTCTATTTGTAAAGAACTGCTCCTTCTGTAAGTTTTTTTGCAGTGGGTTTGACACTGAGTCACATCTGACAAATAATAATCACAAAATAAAAATAAAATAGCTCAATCAAACCATAAAATCAAACAAAACAATTAAGCAAATCACAAGAAGTAATGAAATACACATCACCACATGTAAAATCCAATTAGTTCAACTTACTTGAAAAAAACATGCAAACCGATTGCACTTAAAAATTTAAGTACAGTGTAATAAGTATTGTATGTTGCATTAACAAATGCTTATCTAGTATTGTATACTTACACTTGAGTTTTAGTAACTAAAAAAACTCTGTGGAGAGTACTTGACAATATACTTAAGATGTACTCGACTTAGTATAGACTACTCAGAATTACTATTTCAAACAACGAAATATTTCATGTTAACTTAACTGTGCGTGTATTCCAAACTACACATTTATTTAAGTCAGGCTAACTAATGAGATATTTCCTGTAACTTAGAATTTCTCTTTGTATTTACTTGAAGGACAATCTTTATTACTTGCTCAAACCATGCAAACCGATTGCACTAAAAAAAAACAAGTACGTTCTACTTGTGTTAATAAGTGCAGCACTAATTTACAAAGAGTTCAAATGCGATGTCACCACTAAAAGGTTAAAAGGACAGGAAAACACACAACCACATTATCGTTTGAACAGGTTTATTCAATAAACATTCATTTGTTTTTCTGAACAAGTTTCAAAATGTACATCATAAAATTGAGGGGGTGTGGGGGTGTGACCAATGGAGTCTATAAAAACACTCCTTGGAGAGAGGAAAAAAAATCCAACCCTGACATGTTACTGGATCCACTTGACTATTAACATTCTAACTCGACAGGAGTTTTTTTTAAATGTTTGCAGTTTGTGGGGTTTGTTCTCTCCCAAGCAAAGCATCACTCTCTGAATGAAGTTGAATGTGTTTTTCATTGCTTTAGGGTAGTCCAAGTGTAATGCATAGGTCAGCCCAAACAAGGGGCAAACTGCTTGAGAAGGTTCTGCAGATTGTCCATTACAATATCTCCCTCAAGAATGATGGCAGTAGACACTGGGTCAAGGTGGACATGACTTGTAGAGGGAGGCTCATCTTCACTGATGACAGTCAGCATCCCAACAGATACTTGCGCCCAGGCCTCATCAGTCAGAGTCCCGTATAAAACCAAAAACAAACAATATCACCATGGGTAAAATCTTGATAGACACTGTCGTTTGTCACCAAGTCATCCGTCCTGCCTAGACTGTGCATTGAGTTTTCACTTATCAACATTAGTAGACCAAACATTTTTTACCAGTTTCCAGATGTCCAGTAAAGAACATGAAATAAATTAAGTATTAAAGTCTTCCTCAAATTAAATGTCTTTTTCTGTCCTCTCAGGTCTGTACAGGGTAACGTATGAAAGATGTTCTACCTCTTGTGCAGAACACAACAGCTAACACAACTTAGCACCGTTGAGCTCTGCAACCTAACACAATGACTTGGACTGCAAACAGACCGAGGACGGTGGTAGATAGCCGCGAAAATATGTCTACTAGTGCTTGTTTAGCGAAGTTAACGTTAAGCAAATGTTAGATTACAATATATCAGCAGTCAGAAACACAAGTTCACAAACAATTATATTTTGATAACTTACCTTATTGTTCTTCAAAAGACGAAATGTTGGAGGTACCGCTTCACTTCATCGCCATCATCATGCTCAGGGTCTTAACCTGGCTTTAACCGCGCATGCGCACAGTTCGTACGTACTGTACTCTCTCCAAGCAAGTGAAGAAAACTTAAACACAAAGTTACCTTTACTCATAACCGGGTGGGTTCATAAATAGTCGTTGAGAGCGAGTGAAGATAACTTAAAACAAAGTTATCTTCACTCAAAATATTAATTAAATAGATTTTTTACCCTGTAAGTAAATATTACTTTATAAAACCGAGTAAGATGTACATATTTTTGATTACTTAGTAAAGTTAACTTATTTATGTAAGTCATGACAACTATTACATTTTACAGTGCAGAGTACAGCAATAACAAATAGACAACAGCTCAGTTCAGTTTGCAAAGGGTGTATTAAATCAAGGATGCACGCAATAATAAAAATAGATTTATCTTTTATATCATGCAGTAAAAAGTTGTAGCATGTTTGACAAATCTGCCTTCACTATTGCACATTTGCACTTTGCGATAATGAAATAAATTAGAATCTCAACATTTCTAGACTTTTTAATGTCGCCAAAATATGCGTGAAAAGCATATTTTAAGATAAAAATAACTGTCATGTTATGAACATGAAAAATTATTATTTATATAATAATAGTGGGGGCTCCTGTGCTCTGTGGGAACGCCACACAGCTGCTAAAATCAGATACTATTGCATAAAACTGCCTCAAGACGTCTCATGCATTCAGTTTGAATGTGTTGACATGTTTGTACAAAACCCCCTGTTGTTCATAAAACATGCTTGCTTCCTCGTGGAGAAAGCTTTCACTTTTAATGTCGGAAACCCCCAAAACTCACCACAGACCAAGTCACAGCAATTTGACAAATTGACACTTTATACTTTTATCACGTTTTACACTATTGGCACTGGTGTGGAGCTTGTATCCCCGAGGGACTGTAAATGTGAAAAATAACAGATGCCAGATTTATTATATCAGTGGAGAAAGCTGGCGAAAGGTACTTGAACGCCGCACTGTAGAACGCGTCAGAACTACACGGTGATCAGACACATTGCCTTCAACTATTGTCATTTCAGTAACATGACATAAAAATGCAATGCTTAAATTCAATGAATTATGGACGTGCATGAGTTATCTTACCTGCAGTGAAAGTCACACGTCGGCCTCCTCACTTCTAGTGTACACGCCGGATTTCGCAAGAGTCACCTCATTCACACGACACAGCTCACTGCCAATGTCACAATGTGAGACTAGTTTTAAACTAACCGTACACGCTACAAGGAAATGACACCGGCTGTCTGCCCAGCGATTGTTTAATGAATGCCTTAATTCTGAGTCCGGTTCCTCCGGTTCCTTCTTACTTTCACTTTCAGTGTGAGTAAGAAGGAACCGGTGACGTGAGGCTGGCTGCCCTAGTTTTGCAAAACATCAATAGTTAATCATTAAGCATTGAAAGATAAAACTGATGAAGAATCAATTACATATGTGTTTTATGAATGTGGATTCTGGAGAAAAAAACGGGACTATTTTGCAACTCACACTAATTAAATTATTAAATTAGAAGATGTTTTATTATATTATGATAATAAAGATCAGAAAGTTGAACGGATTGTCAACCTATCAACTCTAATGGGGAAATTTCATATCCATAAAGCCACATTTTCAAAGTCTCATCCATCATTTGATTCTTTTAAGGTTGAATTCAAGATGTATTCTAAATCCATTCAAATGATAAACGACAAGAAATGCAATCATGTCTAATTTGTTGCAAGAATTCTTTAGAGGAAATTTGTTTAACACTTATCTCTTTGGTGACACCCCTTTTGTTATTTATCATGCTTATGTTATTTTATTTCTTTTATGTATTTATTTATGGCTCTTTTATAATATCAGTTCATCTACTTATAATGATCATTGTTTATTAATTTCTATGTATTATACTCATAGAAATGCATATGTACATACAATTCATATCAACATGTTAAAGTTGGCCATGTTTGAATATTTTAAGATAGGAGCCTGGTTATATACTGAACAAAAATATAAACGCAACACTTTTGTTTTAGCTCCAATTTTTCATGTGTTGAAAGCAAAGATCTAAAACTTTTTCTATGTACACAAAAGGCCCATTTCTCTTAAATTTTGTTCACAAACTTGTTTAAATCTGTGTTAGTGAGCACTTCTCCTTTGCCGAGATAATCCATCCACCTGACAGGTGTGGCATATCAAGATGTTGATTAGACAGCATGATTATTGCACAGGTGTGCCTTAGGTTGGTCACAATAAAAGGCCACTTTAAAATGTGCAGTTTTATCACACAGCACAATGCCACAGATGTCGCAAGTTGTGAGGGAGCTGCAATTGGCATGCTGACTGCAGGAATGTCCACCAGAGCTGTTGCCCGTGAATTGAATGTTCATTTCTCTCCCATAAGCCGTCTCCAAAGTCGTTTCCGAGAATTTGGCAGAAGATCCAACCGGCCTCACAACCGCAGACCACGTGTAACCACGCCAGCCCAGGACCTCCACATCCGGCATCTTCACCTGCAAGATCGTCTGAGACCAGCCACCCGGAAAGCTGATGCAACAATTGGTTTGCATAACCAAAGAATTTCTGTACAAACTGTCAGAAACCATCTCAGGGAAGCTCATCTGCATGCTCGTCGTCCTCACCGGGGTCTTGACCTGATTGCAGTTCGTCGTCGTAACCGACTTGAGTGGGCAAATGCTCACCTTCGATGGTGTCTGTCACTTTGGAGAAGTGTTCTCTTCACGGATGAATCCCGGTTTTCACTGTACCGGGCAGATGGCAGACAGCGTGTATGGCGTCATGTGGGTGAGCGGTTTGCTGATGTCAACGTTGTGAATAGAGTGGCCCATGGTGGCAGTGGGGTTATGGTATGGGCAGGCATATGCTACGGACAACCAACACAGGTGCATTTTATTGATGGCATTGTGAATGCACAGAGATACCGTGACGAGATCCTGAGGCCCATTGTTGTGTCATTCATCCACCACCATCACCTCCTGTTGCAGCATGATAATGCACGGCCCCATGTTGCAAGGATCTGTACACAATTCCTGGAAGCTGAAAACATCCCGGTCCTTGCATGGCCTCCATACTCCCCAGACATGTCACCCATTGAGCATGTTTGGGATGCTCTGGATCTGCGTATACGACAGCGTGTTCCAATTCCTGCCAATATCCAGCAACTTCGCACAGCCATTGAAGAGGAGTGGACCAACATTCCACAGGCCACAATCAACAACCTGATCAACTCCATGCGAAGGAGATGTGTTGCACTGCGTGAGGCAAATGGTGGTCACACCAGATACTGACACTTCAGTGCCTATAAATGTCTCTTTTCAAGATAAAACTGCACATTTTAGAGTGGCCTTTTATTGTGACCAACATAAGGCACACCTGTGCAATAATCATGCTGTCTAATCAGCATCTTGATATGCCACACCTGTCAGGTGGATGGATTATCTCGGCAAAGGAGAAGTGCTCACTAACACAGATTTAAACAAGTTTGTGAACAAAATTTGAGAGAAATAGGCCTTTTGTGTACATAGAAAAAGTTTTACATCTTTGCTTTCAACACATGAAAAATTGGAGCTAAAACAAAAGTGTTGCGTTTATATTTTTGTTCAGTATATGATGCCTCAACTTTGGTTCTATATTGTTGTCACGTTATGCAAGTGACGAGTTGTTAAATAAGTTAATTGCAACGATTGATAGTTCATGATATTTTGAACACTTTGCCTACCTGACTCTGTCATTGCACAGCATTAAATACCACAATTGCATCTTTTGAACGATGTACCTTTTGCACCAATTACAAATTTTCCATAAATTTTTCACCAGCACTTGCAAAGAATTAAAGAAAAAATCAAATACCAAAAGTTTAATATGTTTGGAGTTAAAAACAGTCAGCTGCCAATAAGGACATTCAAACATTTTTAAGCTTACTGTAATCATTCTAGTCATTACAATTTTTATTTAAAGTGCATTTTCGAATGTAAACAAGGGGTGACAAAATCAACTTTTGTACTTTTTTTTTCTGTATTGAAAACATCCAAAGCTAATATGAGGCTTCAGCAGTCAATCATATCCATGTATTCCAAAGTTACAATTGGGCCTATATATAATTTCCTCTGTCTTCCTCTTTAGCTGTAGTATAATAATTGTAACTGCTCACATAGGACCACTGCAAGTCAGCTGATACACACAGTACACAGAGCAAAGGTCAAAGTTGATTTCTTACGTTTATTTCCACTTCTTGAAATCAGATTTCTGCAGTGACTTACATCTAGCAACATGAGTTGGTACAGGACGCAAACATGCAGACATGTCTTGCATCGTGTTAAAAATGGACACCACACGAATTACATTTCATGTACTGTACCTGAAATGTAGGTCTTCGGGTTAGGCTTAGCAGTCAACCATGTGACTCGAAAAGACAGAAGCAAGAGGGAGTCGCAAGTTTTGTTTACACAATGTGATATGAAATGTACAAAAAGATTCATATTTCCAGTGAGCAGGATCATGATCAAAGAAAGGGGTAAAGCATAGAAAAAAGGTTGAGCTGACATAAGGTCACTTATCAAACCAAGGATGGGTTTACCAGAAACACTTATGTGTCAGGATCAAGAGCTTGCAATGGGAAAACTGAATCTCCACGATACTGGTGTGATGCAAATGGGGAAACCCAACCTTGTTTAACATTGCAGCCTAACACACAAACAGGCACACTTTATATTAGAGTAAATTTCACCTATAAAAACACTCGAAACCAGCGCTGGGGTAACACTAATCTGGGGTTTGTGAGTACAATATAAAAAGAAAATCTCATTCCAATTCAGTTACCTGACATGGGACCTACAGTAACCATCTAAAGACAAATGTATGCATCCTTCCGATCACGACGACAGTAATTTATGTGGCTGCTATTAGGCCCCTATGTGGATCATAATAAAATCGGTAGAAATATTCAAACTTCATGCAACAACAATATAACAACTACACCACTAAAAAAAACTAAAAAACACTGACAAACAGCTCAAGTTTAAAAAAAGAAAATCTTCACAGCTATGTTTCTTGACACATTCATACGTTACAGAGCAGACGTGCATGCAATGAACACAGTGCAAGAAAGAGGTTTTCTTCACGTGTTCTAGGCTATCTTTACACTACAGGTCTTGATGCCCAATTCCGATTTGTTGCCTATATCTGATTTTTTTTTTTTGACCGCCTGCTTACATCTACTTTTAAAAGTGACCCATAAACGACATCTGCATTTACACTGGTTAACACCTGGGGCAACATCCCACAAGCGTATATGTGGGTTTGACCCAGAAATTTTTAGGCTGAAACGGAATTAAAAGCAGCGCTATTTACAATGGACGCAGAGGAGTGTGACACAGGGCTAATTATCCAAGCTATTGCTTTAAGAAGCATTTTTAGAGGGGCGCAAAATATTGGTCGCATCTTCAGGCAGACAAGGCTTAAAGGTATGTCTGTGTCCACCTATGTTTACGTCATTCGCCACCGTCGCATTTTCAATGAAGTATGACTCGGACAATATCCGATTTGTCCGCTAAAATGACAAGACGCAAATGCACATATCCGAATGATAGCAGATTTATTTCCACATATGAATGAGGCTTGATTCCGATCAGAGAATATCCGATTCCATGTGCTTCTTTCCTGCTTACACGTTGATGATTCATATCCGATCTGGGTCACGTGGGAGGAAAAAATCGGACTAGGGTCACTTGAACCATGTAGTGTAAAGACAGCCCTAGAAAGTGTTTTTATCATTTACAGCTTGTGCTGTTGCTATAAATTTGGGAGAGATTTACCATTGGTTGTTATAAAATGCAACCCTTGTACCCTTTCTGGCAGGTCTAATGCATCACAGAGGCAAAGGCAGACTTTGAACCATGTAATTAGAAATACATAAAGTGCTTCTGTAAAAGAAAAAGAAAAAAAGAAAAAAAAGAAGTACAAAACAGTTTTCAAAAAAGAGGTATCAAAGCAATGCACTTCGGGATGTGGAGGAGACTGCTGTCTGTTGGACAGGTAAGATTCCTGCGGTACAGACAAATGAACTGGGGTTCTTTGTTTGGAAAAAGAAAAAACAAAGTTCAGAGAAGATGAGTGGCTGTAAGGAGGGTCGGCTGGCTGGGATTCAACCCAAGATGAGGCTGGACTTGCCCCCTGGGGGATTCCTGCGGCCCGACGGTAGGCCTGCAGTAGACTCCTCAGCTGTAGAGGCCTCCTCCTGCTGCCCTGGAACCACTTCAGGCTCAGCAACACTGCTTTCTGAACACAGGCACAGGGAAGATTAGCAAAGGAGCAGTCACAATAATGATGTCATTAGCACTAATTTCACCCCTCAAGTGGTTGCCAGGGTCTGGTTGGCTACAGGGACATAAAAGCACACAAATCTCAGACACTCACAGATAAATAGTTTTTATTTATCTCTGAGTTCCAGATTTTGTTTTTGTTTTTTTTTTGGTTCTTGACATTACTGTGCATAGTTCAAGTTTTGAACTAGCGCTGAACTAGAAGTGCTTGCTGCTATATTTCACTAAGCTACAGGGAGACACAATAGGCTACTGTAAGTATAAAACACGGGGGGGGAACAGGTACTTACCAATATCGTGTACAGAATTTTCCCCATCCTACAAAACACATAAGAGAAAGAAAAGAGGTGGTGAGTATTTCATTGGGCCAAAGATTAAAAATAGGAAATTCAATGTTTATGGAAAAACACACTTGAAAATGTCATTCGGTGACATTCAGTTCAGCTTTATTTGATAAACAAGCTACCTTTGTGAGACATCAAAGAGGACGGAAAGACAAAACAAAATCATTAAAATCATTTTGGGCTTATGCTACGTCCCTATATGTTAGTCTGCTCTTAGGTTTCACCTCATTTCTACCCATCACAACTCATGAACTGAGGCACGATCTTACTGTGGCCGGGGCCTCTGCAGAGTGGTTGGTGGTGGGGACCCCTCCTCTCCTCAGTGGGGCTGACGACTCACCGCACAGCACTCCTGTGGGCTTCCCACCTGCAAGAACATGAAGAACTCATGGCACAAATAGACAGGACTGCTGTGCCATCTCACTTCTTCGTCATCTCTGGTTAGAGTTGCACACGCACAGCACTAACTGGGCACTCGTGAGAAAATGGCAGTGGGTAAAGACGCTTATGAGGAGAAGCACAAGCGAGCGTTTCGATTATCCTGGAAACAAGAGTTTAGTTGGGTAGCAATAAAGGATGTGACCGAAACTCCGACTATGTGTTGCAGAGTTTGCCGCAAGTCTGAGGGCAAGTCAGACAAGTGTAGACATGAAAATTAACTGTAGTCTTTTGTTATTTGATAACCAATAAAAAAAATAGAACAAAAGGTATGGGGGCAAGTAAAAACTGACTTCCAGAAAACAGATTTCTGAATAAAGGTCGAACACTGATGTTGCTAATGATTGGTCACACAAGTGACTTAAATTAAATCCTAATGGGGGACATTAATGAAGAATGTGTCTGTAGTTGTCAAGAAATTTACTCAAAATCACAAATGTGAACCTCATTTTGGTGCCAGAGGGAAAAGCCATTCCGATCAATCCTTGAGACGCTACGGAAACCTGTCCCAAATGTCATAGCTGTAGAGGTATTTCAGTCTGGACCAAAGTGATGGAACGACTGGTCAACAGACCAACGATACATCCAGTGGCGATGCTGGCATACCGAACATTTGGGATTCTTTGAAAGCCCCATTAGTGGCAGATGAAGCCGCATCTCAAAAATAGACGATTAAACGAGATTATCTGAGGATTATAGACTGAAACGTGCTCTGAGGGGAAGGGACCGTGGGACTGGTGAATATAAAAGCATCCCAAAGCCAAACAGGCTGCCAGTTCTGTCTTAACCTGCCACATACTGTGGATCCTCCATGCTTCCTTCTTTTTTGTTTTTGTGTAAAGCACTTTGAATTTCCTCAGTGCACGAAATGTGCTATATAAATACATATACATACAGATATTACACAAAATACCATGGAACAATATGAAAACCACATTGGGAAACCAGTCCACTGCACAGCTAAGAGAATAAATATACAAAAACAATAAATCTCATTTAAGTACAAATATTAGAACATATATTTACATTTATGATTAATCAAGAATAATTAATATAGTTGTTACAGCAGCAAAGGGAAATTGAGGGGAAAACCCTGACATTTTAGTCCACTGACATAACGGCCTGACCCTGTGACCACCTATATACTGGACTTTTCTTTGTCAGCACGCTGCTCCTACGCACTTCCTACTAGCTTCCTATTGTGTGTTGGGGAAATTTCAGAGGTTGGAATTTTCACTTTCATAGTTAATGCCATGATCACAATGACTGTTCACACTGAAATGTCTAATAAGTGTGCAGTCATGTGTTTCTGTCAAGGCTTCTACCCTTTTAATCATAGGCTGTCTTTCTTTCTTTTCATTTTCGATCTCCTTATTTATAGGCTTACTGTCACACAACATACCTCAGCAAGACAATGCATTATTTTCAGAATAAGCAAGGCTGCTCAGAAATGGTAATGAAGAAACTTAAACTAGAAAATATGAAAACTGACCCCAGACTATGAAATAGTCTTTTTTTGTGTTTGTTTTTTAATAGTTTTTGGCAAGCATCTGCACTCCAGTGGGTATGGGACGATGAACAATTTATCTCAAGGCTTTTTACTTCTATTTTCAATGTTAAGACTTGCAACATCACTATTGCAGGGATTTTAATTTTGTACAAGATGCTGATTTAGACAGATCCTCTATGAGACCACATCACCTGACCCACTCAGCTAAGTTATTGACTACCATTGCATGGGAGCTGGGCCTATCAAATCCATGGATGCGTAAATTCACAAACAAAATCCTTCTTTTAGAGACAAAAGATTTTATACTATGTATTCCCTGCTGTTTGATGTTTTCAGTAGCCTTTGGAGGCAGAGGATCAGTTTGGTCCAGTTGCAATGGAAAACCTGCAGTGAAAATCTTGCATGTCCAATGGACATGAGGATTGAGCGTTAAGCTTTAACACTAAAGCAACACATGCTTGGAGATGAGGTAGATTTACCTGGTGGGTTGTTCCTTCGATTGGCGTAGGGGTCCTCTGGCTCTGCAAAAACACTGGAGGCCATCTTGTTTTTCCGGACAGGAGGCTTTTCCTCATCTGTACCCAGTGAAATGTTGGAGCCGCCGCCAGGAGGACGCAAAACCCTGGAAGGAAAGGTCAACACTGTAACTGAGAGCTAGATCTGATTTGTCATTTATTCTGTAATATTCTCTCTCCATTCTATAAAGTATTTATAAAAAATACCTATGTTACAGATCAAGCAAGGGATGTACAAGATTAATCATAGGGAATTACTGTTGTGTCAGTAAAGGTCAATATTAATCCGTTTGAATGACTCTGAATCTGCATTATCTCAGCTACATACTGGTGGCAGTGCCATGTCTCTACCCTTCTACGCACTGTGTCCAAATTTTAACCCCCTCCAAATATATGTTTCAATCTCCCAGATCTGCATTATACACCAGATCTAGATCCATCTGCGTATAGTGGTGGAATACCATGAGTTGTCCGTGCCCGAGTATATTTTATTTTGATTGGCCTATTATCGTTTTTCATTATATAGCAAAAATATTACAAAAAAAGGCCCTTTCTCACGATGTTGAAGAAAGTTAAAGTGTGATCCAGAATCCACATCGGTTCCCGGATCAGCATGAAAATCTAATCCACTCCTCCTTGTCCCAAGATCCCTCCTTACACAAAATTTCAGCAAAATCCATGGACGATATCTTGTGGACAGACGAACAAAACCAAGTCCTCCAACTTATATTGGTAACTACTGCCGGTTTCTTTATGTTTGACCACACTATTTTTACTAGATGTGCCTAATAAACAACCAACTTAGAGTATATATATTCTTTTGGATACTTATTGTATGTATATAGTATGTCCATATTGTCTCTTTCTCTCTAATATTAAACACAAGATGATACTTTGACATTGTGTTAATGTAATTTTGTATTTAACTTTTTCCACACTGTTATTGCCACACTATGAATCATCATTTAACCCATATAACTTCTTTAAAACTCAATCGTTCATTAAGACATCGTTAATTTTAAATAAGCATTATTCCACTATTAACATAACTGGAATATAAGCAGATGTAGATGTGCTGAAATGTATGTAGTTCTTCTTATTTGTCAGGTGTAGGCAGCTGTAACAAAGCTCTGGCTGTCCATGAGGCCTTACACTGGGCAGACTAGAGGATGTCTCATTGCATCTCACAGGTCATTTCTATTAATGATCTGAAATCCACGGGGGCCCCACCCAACTGGAATGACAGATCATATAAATCTTTTGTTGACAGATGATTGTAAAAGTAATGAGGAGTGTATATATGCACACCCTTTGTACAAAAGGGAGGGTGCATTGTGCTATTTTCACAAGCTAGCGTTAAAAAATAGGCATGGTTCACTCCACCAGACAAAACAGAAAGGTGTGGTACCGAGCTGCCCTCTATCATCGTCGTCCTATGCCTCAGTTGCAACCATTTTGAAGAGGTTAAGTGACCATTTCAGGCACGAATCGGGTGAAAATGTCTTAAATTTTACGTCAATCTATGTTAAAATCAGAGGATGCTGGATTTGCAGGCTTCGTGGAGGCTAACGGGTTACAGAACGGTCTAGGAAACGCCTTTACCTGGAACTGCTTTTAGAACCGGGCTCCATCCCTTGATATGTCGTGGTCGTCGTCATTTTTGCACAAACAGTAGCAAAATATCGATTAATCTGATAGGATAAACGCGTATTACACTTTCATTAGCAATACTTCACCGCCTCATCATTGTCTCTCTTTGCCAGTGGTACCCAATCATGAACCTGCCTCCAGTCTGAGTGGACCACTGTCAAACTAATCAGAAGGCGATGACGAGCTTCCGCTCATATTTCAAAATAAGATACGTTCATTTGACAGAGCTTGCGACGATTTTGAAGCTCATATATACTTTAAATCGAATCATATCGAAATGTTTTCTTTTAGACCACCCGATTGAGTAAGGGCTCATTCTATATGACCCCGTGCTTCAACGGAAGTAACACATTTGTAATGTTATTTTGACACCGGTCTTCTTTCACAGTACCTCTACTTTTTATATCCTTGGTTGTGACACGGAAGTACCGCCCACAAGTGAACAGCTCTTTCTATAATTGGATCCTGGGAAGGCGGCTGATGGGAGAAGTGACATATATAATGATGTGCATATGCACTGTTGATCCAGAAGCCCCTTTTCATCATGCATTACTCAATACATTATGCAGAGAATGTTCAATGTTCTCTTTAAATAATGTTCATTGTTCCCATAATAGAATGTCCAGTGTTCTCATTGTAGAATGTTCAGTGTTCTCATTGTAGAATGTTCAGTGTTCTTAGCTGTATTGCATCTTTACTGTGGCCCTGGTAGTCTGCAAACCACTGAAAAACTGGAGCTATTTTCAGATTAAGTGAAGACATACATGCAATTTGTTCATGCTATTAAATGACCAATTTATACACACAGGGATTCAAAAACGTGTTTGTGTATGACAATATCCCTTTTTTGTTCCTAATCAACTATTAATGATTATCTTAATTTAATTGGTAAAAAAAAGAGACATTAAAAAAAAGCCAAAAACATTAAGTAACATAAATTCCTCTGGTGGCACAACTGGACTAGACAACATTTTACACTATCTGTGATTCCGGTCCCCCATCAGCATTGATTACAGCAGTAATCCTCCTCCTCATGGACTGGCACAACCTATAGATGTCATCTTCTGGCATGGCCCCACTCTTCAGAGAGTTCACTCAACTGCTCGCAAGAAACATTAATCAGTCAAGAGTGAAAAAAAACACATTGTATCTTGAGAATGATCATAAAAATAAAGATGCACAACCAAGTTTAAAATACAGGAAATATTTCCTCAAAGTACATGAAACATATAGTTGTTTTTTAAATCCTTTGAGTGTATAAAGCAGCCAATAATGAGACAGAACAGCACCTGCACTCAATATTGGACAACTTAGATTATTCCAAATAAAGTAAAATCACATTAATTAGAGCTAGCATGGTGCATCCTTTTTTGTGTAGGCATTTTATTTATTTATCCTTTATTATGCCAGGAAGGTCCCATTGACATAAAAGATCCATATTTTCCCAGGGAGTCCTGGTCAAAATGGGAGCATAGATAGTTTGAAATAAAATATCTGCATATCTACTGCTTAGTATCTACATACTAGTTAAAACAAGAAACAAAACAGGGCCACATGTTACAAAAGACTCAATTTATTCCAATAATACATTTTCATTACAACAGATGGAAATTTTAAATGCAGGCTTAACTGACAATAACAAAATTCCATCTAAACTGAAACCTCAATAACATAAGTATAAAAACAAAAAAGGACTAAGGAGTTTTATTCCAAAACTACCGGGAAAAAATATCATTACAAGCTTTGAATTTCTTCAGAGAGCAGCTTATAAATTGTCTACACTGCGGAGTTCAGACATGGAACATACGCATAACTGTGTGATTGAATCTGGGTACTCCAACTGTGCTGCTGCCTTTGAACATTTTGTTAAAGTAACGCAGTGAATTGTATCAACACTGGTCTTCAATATTTGAAAATTGGACAGGGATGACAAGGGTAAAAAGGGATGTCCTTAGGTAACAGTCTTAAAAGAGAAGAGCCTCCAGTTTGCTGTTGGAACACATCAATCGTATCTTCATCCTCCATTTCTAGCTGTAAGAAAAAGCACACAAACATCTGTTAAGTGCAAGAAATCACTTTCATTGGTTGCACCACTGCATCTGAAATTTAGCAGGCCTGATTATAAAAACTAAAACATTAAATATTTTTAACAAACATGAAGAGGGGATGCCTTAGGACAAATATTGACCTATAAAGTTATTTTCTATAGATTATTTTTGCCAGTGTATAGCCGGATTTTATGTACATCTTGCACATGTAGAACATGTCTGTTTTCATGTGTTCAGCTGCTCTGTATGCTGCTCCCACAATAATTGCACATAAACGAGAGAACTTGTGAGACATCACTACTGTAAAAAATACTTCATTTTATTGTGAAATAGGCTATTGATAATTTTTTTATTATGAAAAATGCTACGGTGCCCATTCCACCTGTCCCTGTGTGTGAAAAGCCAAGGCCTGACCCAACATCACTGAGCAGAGGTTACCATTCAAATCTGTTCAATCAGGAAACTCCTCAAGTCACAGAGAATTCAGATGGAGCAGCCAAGGGATGTCAGATGGAAAATTAGAAATGTTTTCTCCATTACTCTAGTTTCACCAAAAATCAGTGAACAAAGTTGTGTTTTGTATAGTAATCAGTGAGGAGAGGCCAAATCATGCACATTGACCAAGGTAGAAATTTGTGAGGTTGGCATTCATTCTCAACTTCATGATAATAAAGAGATTCTGCAAAGCTAATGTGTAGGCTGAACAAGAGGGTGTAATCTTACCTGTGAGGGTGTGTCTGTTTCATTGACAGGCTGCCCATCAAATCGAAATCGGATTTGACTCATTGTCAGCCCCTGTATAGACAGGCAGAGAAATATGATGTTTAAATAAACAATATATGGAACCCTGGTGATCTAGGAGTTGTGGGCCTTCCCATCTCTCTCTCACCTCATTATTTAATTGAAGTTTCCACATATTCAAGGTAGCAGCATTACAATAAACATAAAGATGACTTCTTTTGAGCAGTAGTGATCTTGTTGCTATCTCACCTGCCGTTCACAATAAGCTTTCATGAGTTTGCTTAGAGGAGTATGCCTTTTGATCTTGAACTGCACCACAGAGCCATCCTGTCCCGTCACTTTCAAGTTGATGTGCTCATTATTCTCCGTCTTCACTCCCTCCTGAAAAACAGAAAAAAACAAAATTTGTAGAAAGTTAGGTTACTTTCAAAAGAGTAATGCAAGAAAGCACAGGGTGTTTGGTAAAATGTGACCTTCAGCATGTGTAATGCATGTGCCCCCAAACCCACATATCCCTTTTGTTAGGGTCAGACACAGTGTTAAGATTGCTGAATAACATTAGTATGCACCTCCATAACCAATGACAAAAGTATATATAAAAAATTTGCATCACGTGAATGAATTGGGATTTTACTTCCATTGACATTTGTCTTACATCCTCAGACAGAATTGCGGTCAAATAGTTTTTTTTGCTTAGAAAGGTTCCTAATTGGGAACCTGTGGGCGGCTGTGGCTCAGGAGGTAGAGCTGTTGTTCATGGAACGAAAGGTCGGTCGATCCCCGGCCCCTGCAAGTCTACAAGTTGAAGTATCCTTGAGCAAAGATACTGAGCCTCAATTTGCTCCCCGGGCGCCGTAATGTAGTGGCAGCCCACTGCTCCTCAGGGATTGGTTAAATGCAGAGAAAGAATTTCCCTCTGTGGGATGAATACAGCATCTCAAAAATAATGGAGTAAAATGACCAGAGGTATTGGAGTTGCAGCCATGATAAGACCTGTTTGAATTCTTGAAATGGTGCTGCAATGCTTCCTTTATTATATTCTTTAGCACAGGACAATTAAGTGCTCATTTCAGTTTTCAAGCTATTATATGTACATTCAGGTCATGCAGTATGTAGCCTGTATAAATAACTTTTTGCCATATTTTGTCACAATGTCCTCATAATGAAACTGAAAAAAAAAATCAAACTCCAGCCAGCCATCCCCATCTAGTGCTCCTAGAAGTGAAATGAAAACATACTAATGTCCTTTCGCTTTTCTTACAAGGCAGGTGATTTTGCCCATAAATGCTAAAATTCTACCAATGAAATATTGATTGATCAGTCAAGGATTTACGACTGTCTGCGACAGGAAACCCTTCCTTGAAGTCACCCGGAGTGTACAGAAGTTTCTGAAATCAAATCAAATGAATACGTAAAGGATGACCTTCGTTTTTGACAGTCAAATGTAGCTCTGGTTAATGTAATAGCAGAAAGTGACTTGTGGTGCATGACTGAACAACAACTTAAAGAAAAGTATTTCACAACAATTGAAGCCACAAAAAAAATATCTAAAGGACTTATATGTATTGTTTCCACCCATTATATCGAAAGCATGGTGAAAGTTGGTAGGGAAAAAAAAAGGTTTTCCCCATAAAAATTACGTTTTGGGGCTTCAGCACTACAGAGCCCCATTCATTCTGGACTACCTCACGAGCGCCCTGCATACCCGGACGTTCTGAGACTGGTGGACCTACAATTGTAGCGTTTCTGGTCTAGAAGCTCCCTCTTCCTGCTGCTTGTCTGCATCACACTTCACATGCCCGGTTGCAGGTTGCAGAGGGCGCTGCAGCCCACAGAGCACCACTAATACAGTAATATTGTTTACTAGGTATCCATGGTTATCGACCTTGCACGAAACGACAAGGTTAGACCACACGAGATGAAATGTCTAAAGATGCAGTCTTTGCAGTTTCATCAAAAACGGACGCATTCTCTTTGCATCAATGTTGTCTCTGCCAAGTTCTTACACATTCTCCTTCACATCTTCCATTGAGGTTATGGACAGTGTTAAGGAAAATACCATATGACGTAATTTTGACTATTATACCCAAGCACTGGTATGGTTACAGACTACAGGTAACGGACATCGCAACATCAACATTAGCTTTAGCATTAAGCGTGTTAATTACCCAAGGCTTAAAATAATGACTGAAACGTCTGAATGGAAATTATTCTTACGTATCGACAATCCCTCTTATCCTGAGACACACGGGTTTGCGGATACATAAATAAACATGGTATTATGAGATCAAATAAGGGATACCGTTTGAAACACTTCAATTTGGCCCGTTAGTTGTAAGCTACTCTCTCTGTCTTAATGTTAGTTTTCTTATGTTATTGCTAGTTTTTTAGACATTCAACTACACCGCTACATAGCCTATACTGGTGAACGCCTTTCACATGTTCTAATTGTGTATTTAAAAAGACAAAAAACATTATTTCCTTCATACTACCCGGCACATTAACGTTAGCTTAATATGCTAACTTTAGCTTACAAGCTAACGTGGTGGCTTTAGTTTACGACATTGGGCTTCTATAATAATGCTACTGTTTATCTGTCTCACGGGCGGCTTTTCACGGTGTCATCCGTACAATGCTCGCGCACGGATGTTGCAAACGCAGCGAAGAATCATCACCACAGCATCAGCACCTCACCTTGGGTTTTTCGTCTGCCATGGCTGCTGTCTGTCCGCGCCGTCTCTGCTGCGACTGTGTTGTGCAGTACGCCACTCTGCGTCGTCTGCAATGCAGATCACCTGACTGTTCTACCAATGATGTCATTCCACTACATGCATCAGTCTAGTCTACATTTACCTGCAAGTTTACACAGAAAAAAAAAATTGGATTATGAAGTATTTCCAAGTTGATATCTAAGGTATGTACAGGTTGAGAGATCCTTGTAGTTTAATTGAGTCGCCTAGCATCATTTTATACTACTTTATACCTCTGCTCCACAACATTTTTAAGAGGAAGGTTATACATATAAATCCATAGCATTTGTGACATTAAATCAGCTCCAACTCTACCAGCTACATTAATACACTCTTTACATGTTGATGCATCAGCATTAACAATCCATTAACATGACATAAAGTGTAAAAACAATGTCATTCTGCTGCATGAGTTCTTCTGAATTTCCCTTACTCAGTTTCCTTGTTAAAATGCAAGACATTTACTTGTATTTTACATACTTACATTTACTAGTATTTTCAAACTGTGGTATTGCTAACTTTACTGAAAAATTCTAATTATCCTGAAATGAAAATCACATCATTGATATTAGTCTCAAGAAGCTGAAAAATAATGCCAAAATGTGTAAAAATTGTGATACAAATCAGTCAATCAATCAATCAATCAACCAACCAACCAACCTCATTCTTTATTTTTCCTAGCACAGGAGTAGCTTTTCAAAAAATATGCAATGACAAGTTCATTTAACAATATAACTAAATAAATAACTTTATAAGAAATACAGTATGAAGAGAATATCCTATATATAGAATAATAGCCCCAAAAAGACACATTTTCTTATGAACACATGGTAAACCTAATGTTTTGAATTAGTCATCAACTTTTTGATGACTTTGATACATATTATATATATATAGTTATATATATATATACTATATATAATTGATATATTTTCTCAAGGCTTTCTCAAATAAATCTTTCACTAGTTTGATAAAGGAAACTCCCACACAAGTTAAGTTGACCCAGGTTGGCTAACCTACCCCTTTAGCTTGGTTTCCACAACATAGTCCAACTTCAGGAGTCGATGCTAAAGCCATAACAATGTACCTTTCTTTCTCCTGTCACAGCACATCCACCTAATGTACACAGTTGATCCTTGTCCCTAATAGCTAATATTGTACCTGCAAAGGAAAAGGAGCTAATGGCTCTGACACAAGAATGCTGTTATATGTTGTAGAAAATAAATAGTGCCAACATAAACAGCACATCCACAACAATAAATACTGATAGCCTAAAGTCAAAACAATTTTCTGAGCAGTGATTGTAGAAAACAAGGACAAGTATTCAGTACTAATAGTGAGGCATACTGGAAGAAGTACACTGGGAGTAACGGATTTCTGTTGATCCTACAGTATCTGTGAGTGCCATTTATTTAGAAACAGAAAGGCTCTTTGTCTGCTCCAGTGACACGTCTTCAGCATAACATATTGTTAATGTACATCAGTAGCAGCAAATCAATGCAGGCTGTGCTCACATGTTCATATTGACAATCTCCTTCAACATGTGTGTTTTTGCTGTATATTAAGACTGTCTGGCATACAAAAGTGCATGTACTATATTGTCTGAATCAGTTTTAACACAACTGAAGGACACAAGTAAATATGAACATATTGTATAAAGAGAGCAAAAGGGTATAATAGTAAAAACTGGGTATAACTTTCTAACAATATTTACCAATGATTCCCACATAACTGTCATCCACAGTCAGCCACTGCATCACACTGTTCACGTCTGGCTACGTTTAGGTTAGACATACGATCCAGAACTTTGGCTACTTCAGAGGGCAATCTCAAGCAGACACACTCCTTCAAAGTCTAAGTTTATATCACACACTTCAAATCCCCCCCCCCAAAAAAAACCTTCCGATACAGACTTTTCTCCTGATCTCTGTGCTGCACTGACAAATTCAAGTGTTACAGAAATCTCGTTTTGTCTGGCAATCATAAAGGGCTTACACAGAGCTATAGAGCCCCCCATCTGTCGGCAGGTGGAAACTCATTCACTTCCCCCACTTCTATGTGTGACTGCTCTCCCAGCGTAAACGTCAGTTTGTATCTCATCCGAACCTTTTCCTGCAGAAAAACACAGAAACATGCATGTAGTCAGATTGGCAGCTTTCAGTAGCTTGCTGAAACACACAATCTTATGCACTGTCAATGTCAGTGATCATTACATCCTCAAAGCATACTGGTTAAAAATGTAAGATGGAGTAATTCGTATGAAATCAAACATGAGTAAAATACTTGAGATGTAAGAAGGTGCTATATCCATGAATACATCACTTAATGCATTAATTAATGGAAGAACGCCAAAAAGGCTGAGCAGGCTTAGCTATACCTTGAGAGGATTGGCAAGCAGCATGACCTGAGTGATGGAAGGAGGAGGAAGAATTGGGTTAAAAGGAGCCAGCTCAGTTCCTGAGGGTGGCTGTAGTCGCACTTTCATCATCTGAAGAATTAGCAGCCACCATCCATGTAAAAAAAACAAAAAACAGAAGCAGCCACCCATTTACATTTTTATGTTCAGGCAAACTTGATTTAGTGAGTTGAGCATCTGCCAAAATGAATCATTTGAAATATAAATGCACATTGTGTAGCTTTCGATGTTTTAAAAGTGAAATCACAGAAGCACAGCGGCTTTTACCTTGGGCACAGCAGCTTGCAGAACAATGTCCCTGACAGGTAGTGACGCTGTGTTTAGTATGGATGCCACCATCACCAGAACATCAGGTCTGCCTGCTGGACAGTCGGTGGCAAAATGCAGCAAAAGACGTAGTCCTTTTTTGTCATATGCTGTGACAGGACACACTTGACCTTACATGGAGCACACAAAGGGGGAAAGCAAAAGGTGATTACTACAGAGATCAGCAGGCCAACAACAGCTAATGTTCTTTTTACAACAAGTATAGAGTCTTTATCAAATACACTACCTCTGATTGGTCCAGATGTAATGTGTACTGATGGCATGCATGTCCTGTCTTTTTGCATATGCTGTGTTACATAAGTAACAATAAGTTAACGATAATAAAAATGTTCACGGTCCAGATCAATTGTAATTTGGCAAAATATCACCATGTGTCTTTTCCAGTTTTTTTAAGTTCACCATTGCCGCCACTAAGTGGCACTAATAAATTTTGTTCAGTTTTCCAACAACAAATCAGACTTGAATAAGGAGAAAGGTGATATTTTCTGACAACACAACAGTTGTCGTTTACATTCAGGACTGGTTGCACAACAGACAATTTTACATTTCATAGCAGGAAACTCACAGGTGTATTAAGTATTGCTGCATTCCACTCAGAGGAGATCCTGCTATTATAAATGTCACTGTCACCGAGACATTTAATGGAATTCAGTAGCCATTACTGTTCCTCGACTCATACATACATACATACATGCATATTATATGAAAATACAAAGCCTATTTACCATAGTAGCAGTTGAAGTGTTACAAAATCGGATCTATTGTATACAATTTTTTGGCAAATGAGATAAAATGTTCTTGAACGTATGCCTGCCTTTCCTCTGCACCAGCTGCACAGATGGACTTGCAATTTCTTACAAAACCTTGAGTTTCAACTCTTACTCATAAAAGCAGGAAACTAAAACATACACCCTATTTCATGGAACTCACTTGGCTTAATGGCATCCAAAGGGACAAAGACATTAGTCAGGGACACCTCTTGTCCCCTGCCTGGACTGGACTGGCTCAGAGGGAGGATGGGGGACAACAGCGGGCTGTCATCTACCTGACCTTTAGCAGATGAGGGAGTGAACCGTCCTTGCATTCCTCCAAGGAGCAGTGAGGTGGATGTGATACCAAGACTAGAAGACAGTGTAGAAAGAGCAAGAGGATCATCACTCTTGAACAGCAGGCTGCCCAGGTCCATCAGCCTGACTGCATTGTGTGGATAATTAAAATGTCTTTGTCAAAGACATTGCAGGTTGTAATGATAGACAAAAATACTGACAACAAGATAATAGAAGCAGGATGAAAGAAACACTACTTCAAACCTCAAACCTATCACTTTTATTAGCATCTAATCAATAGTGGAAAAGGTAGGCACTTGGCATTGACATTAAAACAACATAAACTCTCAACCACTTGACACTTAACATTAATGGCAGCTCAACGTTTATCAAGACCACTTTAAAAAGATCAGTCACAGTATTTACATTTTAATTAAACTGAGACAATACAAAGTGCTCTTATGGTTTAAAATCTAATCTGAACATTATTCTAAAAATGGTTGATGGAACTCTGTGGATCAATCTGCCGTTTGGAAAATAGTGGTTGAGATGCACGTGAAATGTAAAAGGACAGAACAGACAAATCATCGTTATGTGTTTCAGTGGGCAGAAAATCAATTAGTATTTGGAGCTCAGACACCCACTCTGACCATTCAGTGCAGTTTCTTTTAAAAGCACCATTAACTGAAAGTGATCAAAATAACAGTGCAGCATTCAACACATGACAGTGACAGATGAACAAACTGACACAGATCCATATTCCCTATATTCAGTGTTACCTCAAGGCACCAGCAGTACTCACTTTTTAGGACTGCCCAGATCCAGCGAGGTGAAGTCTTGCAGATTGTGACTGAGAGAAGATGAAGGCGCGTGGGACACTCCAGGTGAAGTGGGGACCAGTAGTGGAGGGACAAAGGTGGCTGAGGGAGCAGGTGAGGCCATGCTGAATGCCTGAGGCAGAGCAGCTGGGAGTGTGGTGGTCAGTCCTGAACTGAGAGGCTGTGGGAAGGTGACTGACGCTGCTGAGACAGATTTAGTAGAATCTGGAGGTGTAGAGAACACAGGTCTGGAGACGCTCAAGGCAGAGGTAGTTGTCGATGAAGAGTTGGTTGGGCTGACTGGGGTCAGAGAGAGGGCATCTGGAAAAAGAGAATAAGTAGAAAATGGAGGAACCGAAGACTAGGTGGTATCAAAAAGAGCCAACTCTTGATTGGAATCCTGGAATCGAAGGTAACAAAAACACTGCCATTACCAGTAAGATAAAACCTGACATTGGAATACATTTTGCAATTAATTTGAATACCTGTGAAGAGGGCAAATGATTGCTTAGATTTACATATGTGGATTTACTTGGAACAGAAAAGGGTTCGTAGAGGCCTGAATGCAAATGTGCCAAAACAAGTCATATCTACACATTAACAACAGTCCAATGTTGTCATGAAAAGAAAAAAAAAAGACTCCATCATATTATATGTTACCAAAAGACAGCAGCTCTTCATCCAGCAGAGATAGTGATGCAGAGGGTGCACTGGGGACAAGAGAGTGAGGGGAATGCTGGTTGTCCAGATCCATCAGGTCAATCAGAATCTCTGACTGGCTTGTTCGGCTCGTGCCTGTCAGATGGAGATAAAAAGCAGGCAGTGAGAAATTATAGATATGTTTAACAATGTCTTATTTGCTCCACATAATAAGAGACCAAGCTGTGAATAACTACTATCCAGAAAAAAGACAATTTTAGTTTTGCACCATTTCTTACAAGAAGCATTTCTCTGTCATCTAATCAGACAAGAGCCATCAGAAGATGGCAGATCCTCCCGGTCCCTTCAAATTTGTACAAGGAATAGTAGTTATAGAAAACTTCTTTAGCCCCGTAGGTCATTTTCCTGATTAAACAGTGCATTCAAATTTGTATACATATTTTCCATGCAAGTCTGAGCAAGACACGTCAGCCTCAACACATGGAAATATAACACAACGTAACATAGAATCTTCATAGCAAAGGTATCATTTCTGTTTTGGATTAGGAAATATTGAGTGTTTTCTATTATATGTACAATTATTTAGTTTAAAGTATTGAAAAGACATATATGTATTTCTCTCTCTCTCTCTTTGTATTAATCGCTTTGTAGCTGTTTTACATCTTCACATATTCTTGGCAGCAACTAAGACTTTTAATTATTTACTTTATTGCTCCGAGGCACAACAATTCTGATGCACTTTGAACATTAAGTCTGCAGTACTTAATTGATGGTTTTGCTTGACAAACCAGTATATTCCCTGGACATCCTCAACGAAACATTTTCTTACAGAGATTATACTGAACGTTTGTAACACAGGGGTGATGTGTTCTTCATACATTGCACATATTTCCAAACATGGTCTACCATGCCAGATTCCTCTACATATGAACTTTTATTATGGTTACATGGGTACCCAGTGTGAATTTATTAGCTGTAACAGACACATATTGGAAGCTTTTATTGAGAGCATGTCAGAGGCAGCATTGCCAAATGGTCTAATTATTACTATTATGCTGTCAACACACAATAGAGACATACAATTCTCTGCTCACTCCAGTTGAAATGTACCTTGTCTGAGTGAGGATTGTGTTTGTTGTGCTTCTTCAGTCTCTCCATTGATGGTCTGTCCTTCCACAATCTTCTTATAGGAATTAATGACATGGGAGAGGTCATCGCTTGCCTGCAGGATGTCTCCTGATAAGTGTTAAGTAAAAGAGATTCATAAAATCATTGAAATGACTACAACAACAAAAAAACATTTTTCATTTTCCCCACAGTCTCAATTTGTTAAATGCTAAATTTAGTAGCTGTGAGGATGTTTCATAGTGGGCATGTTGGTCTTAAGTGAGCACAAAGCCTCTCAACCTTTTAATAGTTAAACTAGGGTAGTGAGAACAAGTCACCAGATTCAGGGACAAATTAAAGGACTTCTTACCCAAGCTGCTGTCATGATCCTCAGTCTCAGTAGCAATCTGAGACACGGATTGCCTAAGCTTATCACAATCACCATACAGCTCCTGGAGAAAGAATTTTTAAGAATGACTGAATATTCACATCATGAATTTCATTCAGAAACTGCAGTATCATATGCTATACAAAGAAAAGTGTTTCTCATATATAATAAATATCACTGAATTATATTAAGTATATTTTATCAAACCTCTGCATAGAATCTTTGTGCTCATTTTAAAAGTAACTTACTTTCATGGAGAATATTTAATTACTTAATAAGGAGATCTGATAAACATTGTTCTTCTGAAATAAAGCTGATACCTATTACTGGTTTGTCTCAGAATGAGGCTGGAAATGACATTTCTGTGGGGCTGTATGGGTACGGTTAACAATATTGTAATAGTGTTTCCAGAAAGGTCAGTGAGTGTCAAAGAAAAAAAGTAAAGTGGTCTGAAAAAAAAATCAACTGAGCTCAACCTGATGGTCCACAGACCTTAATGAGCTCCTTGTCTCCGTCTGTGGAGTCATCCGGGCTGAAGTGAGCAAGCATCTCGTTAAGGAGTTTGACGCTATTGCTGACGGCCTCCAGTGTGCTTTGTTGCTTTTTCGCCTTCTGTGATCTTACCTCGTCCTGAAAGAGAAATAAAGTGTATGTCAAATACTTTAAAAAAAATCCTCATTGAGATTAAAAATCTCTTCTCCAAGAGTGACCTGGTCAAGAGAACAGTGCAGAAACTGCTACAACAATGAAATAGGGTCGTTTTCAGCTGCCCTATGGACACACATGAGGATAAAAACCTGCAGCTACCACCGATACGTAGTACATTTGGTAGTTCTTATCCCGCTGATGTATTTTAAAGTGTTACTTTTTCTGATAGCTTTGGTTTGAATTAGATATTTGATGCTATAAAAAAGGATGTGTGACATCATGATCAACAGCTGAGGCCTGCTCACGACTGAGTCTGGTAAGTGTATGGGCAGGAACTTGATACTGCAATAACAATAACTGATCTGCAATAACTGCATAACAATCAAGACATTTCATTTGGATGCAGCCACACCTCCTTGACCATGTTCTTGATGAGCCGATTGGCCTCTTGTAGATCTTCAGGCTTTTTGCTCTTCAGCAGTTCTGCTAATCTCTGGAGACAGATGAGAGAACCATCAGTGATTTAACACTCAAGATCAGTTCCTACAGATTATCCAGACCCAAGCAGCCAAGCCATGCCAATTCCAAGGCGCTGAAAAAACAACATTCATCCGTAGATCAACTGCAGTCAAAACTAAGCAAACACATGCTGTCATTAACTGCTTCGGTGTGCTGTAACTACTAAGATACTGGAGTGCTGCATTCTGTGGGAAGCTGGGGCGAGAGAGGGGAGGTAAGAGGGGGAGTGGGCGGTCTTCTTCCTCTTTTGATGCTTTAAAAGATGCTTTTGATGAGGAAAGTGCTGGAGTCAAAAGTCAGAAAAGAGTGAGCAAAGGAATGACATGAGAGTATGCTGCGATGAAAGACTGGTTTTACTGGTTATTTCATTATCATTTCTCATAAAGCAGAATAGGTTGCATACTGACAAATGAAAGGAACAGTTCAACATTGTGGGTGATACTCTTATTTGCTGTCTTGCCCAGGATTAGAAGAGAATAGTGGCCCGCCAAGTTTAAGGCGACCCCTAACCAATCCTAAGATTCAGTAAATTTTGGAAAACCCTTATTCTAAATATTAGTTAATGAGATCTTGATGGTATGAAAACAAAGCAGGTTTTATTTGCACCTGGTCAGTCTACATACATACATACATGCTAAAGTTACAATTCATCTGGTAAAGAAAACATGCGGCAGTCTGTTTCTGTGTCTATTCAGCATCTTGGACAGTGATGCCTTTCCCAGGAGCTAACAGTGCAGCAGTAAGGCTGTTCTCCACTGCTGGAGACACCATGTTAATAACACAGTGGAGCACTGCACTCTCATTTGTTGATCTCAGACAGGTTGGAGAATGTTACAATTGCTTTCAAAATAATTCATTCATTCTTAAGAGAAAATGAAAAAAACAAATACGGATCTGGTCCTTTATCCCTTTCCACTTCAAAATGTAATGGGTTCTTCCCTGTCAAATGCTCAACCCTCCAACCATAAACATCCATTAGGTAGTTTTGAATGCAATCCTGCCAAGAGAAAAACAAAAACTAAAAAAAAACAAGAGCCGCCTGCGCAAACATAACCTCCATGTCAGAGTAATAAATGACCCCTACACTGAAACACAAACAGAAATATTCCACTCCCCTCGCATCTTGGACAGTGATGCCTTTCCCAGGAGCTAACAGTGCAGCAGTAAGGCTGTTCTCCACCGCTGGAGACACCATGTTAATAACACAGTGGAGCACTGCACTCTCATTTTTTTGATCTCAAACAGGTTGGAGAATGCTACAATTGCCTCCAAAATAATTAATTAATTTTTAATTAATGCAATTTACATTTTTGTTCGCCTATACACCCCTCCGACACAATCATAAAATTTGCAGATGACACGATCATAGCAGAACTGATTACCAACACCAACGAACAGCCTACAGAGAGGAGGTCCAACATCTGGCTGAGCGGTGTTCCCTTAACAACCTGGACCTTAACACAATGAGACCAAGGAGCTGATTATGGACTTCAGAACGTCCATCTCAGGACAATTAAGTGCAAAACAACCAGACTTAAAAACAGCTTCTTTCCAAAAGCTGTTCCTTCTGTTCATCCCCCCCCCCACAGATATAGACTGAGTTACTTATGGCTGCATACTTATTGGAGTCAAACTCTATTATTTATTGATTGCTCTTTTATTCGTTGTATCCTTTTACGCTGCCCAGTGCTGAAGAGTTGCCAAATGACTTTTCATTGTTCTCTGAGCACAATAACAATAAACCTCTTCTTCTTTACTTATTTTTCCATTTACTATGCGTTTCATATAGTTTTTCCATGCACTAAAGACACTAGTGAATGGTTGCTGTGCCAAAAACCTGAAAATAGTGCCCCCTTATCTATTCATTCACATATTTCAAGCTAAAGTTACAGTGGGAAGGCTCAGTGTTGAAGCTTGCCCTGGTCCCCTACTAAAAAAAGTAAAGACAGCCACGCCACACTGCCGGCCCCATTTAAAAAAACAACAAGTTGTGATTTCAAGGGGACTTATGTGCTGCTAGTAGCTTCAAGGTGGGCCAAGCCCATAAGAGCACATACTGTACCTCCACCAACGTCCACAACTCCTGAATCCGCCCGTGTATTTGGATCCACTCCAAAATCTAATGTGTTCTTACCAGCTACATGCCCAACTCTCCCACAAAGTTTCATTAAAATCTGTCTGGTAGTTAAATGTAAATGGTGAAAAAAGCCCTATCTTGCAGTTAAAGAGAATGAAAAACAACCAAATATGGATCTGGTCCTTTATCCCTTTCCACTTCAAAATGTAATGGGCTCTTCCCTGTCAGATGCTCAACCCTCCAACCATGAACATCCATTAAGTAGTTTTGAATGCAATCCTGCCAAGAGAAAAAGATAAACTAAAAAAAAACAAGAGCCGCCTGTGCAAACATAACCTCCATGTCAGAGTAATAAATGACCCCTACACTGAAACACAAACAGAAATATTCCACTCACACAAAGCAGTACAAGGCAGGGCCCAACAGATATGTTATCTCAAATGTTGATTACCGTCTACGCTGCACAAATAAAATAATTACTGTAATTTAAAATCTTTGCCTGTAGCAGAGATAAAACAACAGAGTGAGTTGGAGTTTTGACTTTTTAGAGAGTTTTGGACGGCGAGTTGCAGTGTTCCCACAATCACATCCAAAAATAGTTCTTTTTACCTTGCTCTTTTTCTCATCGTCAAACACAGGATTCTTTGGTCGTGGAGAAGGCGATGGTATAAATGTGGCACCAAGAGGGATTTTTGGGTCAGCTGACAGAATACCTCAAATAAAAATGAAAACAAACACTTTTAGGGCATCATGGTGACAAAATTACCTTCAAAGAGTCCAAAGCACAGCACAATCATAACTGGTTGTTTAAAGCATTATTTTTAGAGTTCAGTGTTGTGCATTTATATTGTTTTACTATGTTAATATTTCTTATCAGCAAAATTGAACAGTTTGTAGTGGTTGATTTGTCACCTTGTGATTTCAGCATCTGATACGCTTCACAGATCTTTGCTTCATCTGGTAAAGACATAGTCCAGCTGTACAGCATCTCAATCACCTTTGTCTTCACTCTCTCTGACACTTTTTCTCCTAGATACTAAAGAATGAGCAGATGCACAGCTTAGAATGATGCCAAACATACATAAAAGTAAACATATCAACCATTAGAGGGAGGTTGAACATTTTTGTTACTTACTTTGGGTGAAATCACCTTAATTAATTCATTTAAAAACCTAAATTTCCCCACTTCATTGTGAAACCTTTGCCCGCAGTTCTTCATACAAGCCTCGAGGACCTACAAAAGGAAAACAAGCCAAGATAAATGTCTTGTAATATTGGCACTTTATAGAAATGGACATAGATTTTTTTTTTTAAACAGCAAAATGATGACACTACAGACCGTTAATGCCTGTATCGCCTCCCATTCTTGAGGAGACTGAATCTTGTGACTCAACAGCCTAACCGCTATTTGTGGGCTGAAAATTGTGACAGAAAGACACAATCCAATACAAATTCAATAACAAAAGCAAACCCAAGTCTTGGTTATGATGGGCTTTATAAAAAGCGCAATGTGTTTAGCAGAATGAGGGCACACATGAGCTACATTAGATGCATGTGATCAGCATTATAAGTTAGATTGGGTTTATGGAAACAATGTGACCATACCCTTCTAGCTCCTTATTGATTTGGTCACAGAATCCCATTATGTACTCCCAGTCTTCCTCCCCGTTGGAAGGGTTGGTGGCTTTGTCTGAAAGAGAGGAAGGTATTACATTTCAAATAGATACAGCTAAAACAGACTGTCATGTCCCTCGAAAGCTTATGAGAGTTGCACTTTTGTGATACATGAACTTGACTAAGAGAAAGCCAAGCCTCAAGTGTAACGGTATATCTCCTCTGAGACCAGCTTCCAAACACCCAAGACAGTTTTTATTTTTAATTGCAAAACTCAGCAATAATAAACATTGATTGACAAGAATGCCAGAGTTATAGGGTCTTATAATATGATGAAAAAGAAAATACATTAAAAAAATACATAAAAAAATAAAGAAATGTTCAGCAGTTCAGACAATCACAGAATTTCCACATATTTTCAATAGGATTTGGGTCCGTGTGGCTTTTGGTAATTCGATTTTCGTTTCATCTTAAAATATAAAAGCCAAAAATTTTCATTTTCATAACCAAACAGGGAGGAGAGAAATTTAAAAAAATTGTTTTGAATAAGAAAAAATAAAATCACAAGAAAACAGAAACTGTTTGTTTTTTTCATTTTCAGAGACCGGATGCGGTCGTCTGGCTACAAAATAAGAGCACCAAATGCTGATGTGGGACTGCAGCTGTGCCAGAGTTGCTTGATGAACGAAATGAAACATTTAAGCATGGTGAGAACGTTCAGTGTTCTCATAATAGAATGCTCAGTGTTCTCATAGTGGAACGTTCGGTGTTCTCATGACAGAATGTTCAGTGTTCTTAGCTGTATTGTATCTTTACACCCATGCGAACACGAGTTTCACTGCTCCGCTCTTCTCCGACTCAAGCCGGGTGGGGTGGGGGTCTCTGAAGACGCAAAAACAGATGTTTATGTTTTCTTGTGATTCTATTTTTTTTTCTTATTCAAGACAGAAAATGAAAATCAAGTCTTTATTTATCTCACTCCTCCCTTTTTTTGGCCACGAAAAGTTAAACATCTTGTGCCATCTTATGTGTTGCGAAAGGAAGAATCAAATAACCAATTTCTCATTTTTTGATATCCGTTTCTGAAACGAAAATCGAATTGCCAAAAGATACACTGGCCGATTTGTAATAGTTTGTAGGTTGTTGAATTCCATTAAGAAAAACACAAATATAGCTTTACTGTAACAAAAATGACTTTTGTGAAAGTGACAATTTGCTAGATTGATAATAAAAATAGTTCATCGTTTCAAATCTGACCTGCACACAGCATGAAAACCAAACACATCTGTAAAGTCACAGTTTCTGTCAGACGTTTCCATCTTGTTTAAGGTTATGAATTTTCTCCTCAACAGAACCCAGACCCTTCTCCAATGCCATATGTTCCTTCTGTAACAGGTACTGTGTTCACTTGGATAAGGTTAACGCCTGCAGGTGTTTGCAACAGCTGCCTTTGCTAAAAACACACTGCACCGTTGCGAAAGCGATTGGAGGTCACCGGTAGAGGAGAGTAAACAATTCAGCGAGCATGCCGACTTCGAACCCAGGCCAGGTAAACAAGCAAACATTATTTTTGATGAGCTACAGCCATCAGTCTGGAGCAGCTGTCTGTAGACACTTTCTCACAACACAGTCTCATTAGCATGATAGTGTTACTTTTCAGATTCAGCAATATCATGTGAGACTAACTAACGTTTCGGACAAACACAACTATGCAGCACATAAGTGCACAACTCTAACACGAAGAAATGACGCGAGGAACGAGTTTAAGTATGAACTTACTAAGCCAAGACTCCAGCGACTCCCCATCACCCGCCATATTTGTTGCACTCCAGAAGCAAACAACGCGTGACTCCTGCTGCCTTCACGTGCTGTTAGAAAACTGGGAATTCCTACTTCCTATAGATCGGCGACCCATTGGCATGTCTCGTGTGATGACACATTTCCTCACTGCCGAGATTTGACAGCATGAACAATGCTGTAATTTAATGCTAATGTCATATGTCTATGTTAATGATTTTTATATCGTTACATCTTTCAGATTTTTTTCTTTGTTTTTTAGGTGTCAGACAGATGTCATCCACGTCATCTGCACCTTCTTGCTTGACACCTTTGAAATGTGTATAGTGTATGTATAGGCCTATGTATATGTACAAATGAGTTTTACATAAAAGCTGCTAAAAAATTAACACCACCATTCAATCAGATAAAAAAAAAAAAATATATATATATATGAGAAAGAAATGTGGACTCTTGAACATCAGATCTTTTTCAGCCAAAGCTGTATTGGTAACAAATGGTTTAATGTTAGATCATTATATTGATTTATTTTTGAAAGTCTAATTCTATTCTTATTCACACCCAAACTGGAAAACCTTACAGACAGTTCAATTTTTTATACAGCACCACACTCCTGGCCCACATTCTGAATTTTTATCTCAATATTCTGAGTTTTTCTTCGAGTGTAGTCCTTAAAAAATATAAGGTAAGTATTATAGATGACTCTGTTGTCTTTGTGAAAATATATACATACCTCAGGAGATTGGCTCCATAGTGTAAATCTCAAACCCCCAAACCAAACCCAACAGTGCTTGAAGAAAAATGTGTTTCATGAAATTAGAAAAGGCAAATTCATGAAATTGACAGCCAAGACAGCCCCAAAACATAAAAGGAGCCCCCCTGCAATGTCAGAGCAGCCAATTACTCAGCACTAGAACAGAAAAAAGGCAACCCCGGGTTACTTCTCAACGCTGTAGACAGGCTGACTCTAATGACATAGCTCTATTAATACTCTGTAAGCTTCAGCCTAAAAAAGACTTTATTTTGTCCTCCTTTGAGGATGCCATGATTTTATGGACTGAAATGTATTTATTTACAATACAATGTAAATTTAGAGATGAAGAGTTTATTGCACTTTGTGTTCCATGTTTGTCCTGTATAGGCACTGTGGTTTTGCCTCTTTGAGTTTGTTAGTAATTTTATATTTTTACAAAGCAGCCTGAAAGACAAAATCAGGTCAATTTTGTTAAAGGTAAGTTATGCCAAAAAAATGTTACTGCAAAACTGTTAACACTCTATACTTTATTTAATAAAAATGTGAACTAAACTGATTTCTTCAGTCTGTCTGTATTTATGGGGACCTAACTGTTCTGACCTCAGCAGGGGAGGAGGGTTGACTTACTGGACCTCATGTGATTTTCTTTGAAGGATGATTCCTCTGGAGACGTGCTGCAGCTAAAAATCCTCGCCCTCAAACATCTGAATCGAGGGAGTATTTTAGACAGAGACCAAACAATGTCGTGCTCTGTGATCTCTGCAAGCCGGACTCTGTCTTATCAGAGCAGATCAATTGATCTGCACGAGCACTTGAAGTGAAAACATCGGGAGTGTTTTGTCAAGATGGCAGAAAGACTGCACAGCACCATAGGTCCTCTTTACTTTTTGTAATACGCAGAACAGGTTTCTGATAGTAATAGTCACTTATTTATTGGGGCAACGAAATGTTCATGTCAGCTTTTGCACCAATATGATGTGCAAACTCATGCATTGTAAGATAATGCAATTATATAATAGCAGGTGTATTGTTGGGGGCCCAAGGAAAGTGTGAAGTTGTTTCTATGAGTGTTTCCCAAAAAACCTGCAACCCATTCCAGATAGACATGTTTAGAAAAGGCACTGGACTATATTGTTAAATTATGTGACTATATTTACCTCCGCCAAGCAGGTTATGTGATTGGTTCAGTTTGTCTGTCTGTTTTTTTGTTTGTCTGTCTGTTTGTTAGCAGGATTATGCAAAAACCAATGGATGGATTTGCATGAACCTTTCACTAAAGATGGACCCTAGCATGTTTTATTGCTTTGAAAACAATACACATATTGGGTGCTGGTAGCTCAAAGAGCTTAATCCAGTTCCATCTTTTTGTTTATCCTGTTGTTGGTGGCAAATGTGGCCAGAAACTCACTCTAGTTAGAGAGGATTCTGCATCATCCGAATCGTCTGAAATTCTGTCTCCATTGTGCAGTGAATAAAACTCATTTGAACCAACAACAGAATAAGGAAGAAAGAGTTTTCTCTGCCACAACACCGAAGAAGCACCCTAGAAGGCTCTTGAACATGTTTTAACTATCATAATGGCCTCCAAGGGGACACTTTATCATGTTTTTTTCACTGGAGAAGCACCCTACAAAGCATTTCATCATGGTTTGTCGACTTGAAGAGCCCTTATAGGACACTTCATTATATTTTGTTCACCAAATAAGGTACCTTAGATGGCATTTTATGTTTTATCCAGCAGTTATCCAAGAGGACACTTTTAAGAGGACACTTCCCCCATGTATCGAAACATGAAAAACTGTTCATCTGCCACTGTTAAACATGGATTTATACTCGATTTATGGCATGGATTTTCCTACTCAGCACATGTTTTGTGAGGAAATCTCTTACAGTGATTTTTTTCTTTTCTTTTGTTGTTCACAGGGAAATAAATTTTGAGCTGCATGTCAGCCAGCGAGTCAGAAAAAGCTGTGAGATGCTCAAGCCTCACTTAACAAATCAAAAAGGACAGTCACAGCAGATGCTCACCATATAACAACTGTGACAGCAATACGTGACTGTTTGCATTTGTAAGTGTCATGTGGTTGGAAGCATGGTGCATTAGCTTTCATCCCTGTCTCAGAAACAAAGAAACTTTTTTTCTTTTTTTTCTTTTTTCCCCCAAGTAAAAGCACAAGACCGAAGCAGTGAGAAAATCTTTTTCACAAACATTTCATTATTTTTAATTAGCGCAAATCCCACATTGCGCATTTTTATTTTATGGTCCACACACATCAATACCAGCTTTACAAATGTCATGCATTAATTGATCACATGACACCACAGTGACATTCCCTATAAATGTCTGCACTACTGTGAAATCATGAAAGATCTTTGTGCAGATGGTTGACTGGAAATAAATGGGTGAAAAATTATAAGAGGCAGTTAACATGATCACATGTTGTTTAAGAAGCTGAACTTACTAAATGACTCAGCACTGAGTAAATTGGTTACTTCAAATGTTTCCAGATAGTACTGTTTGTCTGTATGATCACGAATCAAATTGCCACCATCCTCCTCATTTCAATAAAAGTGTTTATTTTTAATAGTCATCCGAATATATAATTTGTCTTTTGAAAGTAGCAGAGAGAGGCAACAACTACTGTTTGCTTCAACAACCCTGTGTTGTAGGATGACAAGAGACATGATTTGACCCCATCATGTTGTTTAGTTTTGCTGCATATTACATAATAAATTGGTTTAAGATTAGCCACAATTATCAATATTACACTTCAATTAGATTTGCTGCACCACTACTGTTATTTGGCATTTATTTTGAAGTGTTACACCTCCAACTGCTCTGCCATGTACTATACTATACTATACTTTTAACCATTTTCATGGATCAGTGTGGACGACGATCATTTCCAAATGTTGTCATGTGAATGCAGAACTTTTCAGCAAAACCTTTGTCGAGTAAACAGGGCCTTTGTCAATTATGGGCATGTGTGTTTTACTGTGCAATTTATATTACTGCAGTAACTCAAGGATACTTTTTTTTTTTAAACGGAAAAAAACAACAACACACATACAGGAGTCACAGACTTCCATATTTGACATAGAAGTCAATCATACAACACGAGGGAAATGACTGCTACATCCAGAGACACCAAGACGTTTTCTTCACTTTTATCATTTACTGAAGATTGATTGATAGCCAAAAACACACCTGAGTAAACTCTGTCTGCTGATTAAATCCATTAAATCATTAAAATGCAGGAGACAACGTTTAAATTCTGTCTGCACTTTGATGTAGACGATGAAAATGAAACCCTGATTGTTGCATATACTGTATGTTTCCTCAAGTTACATCATAAGTGACAGGGAGAGTCAGCTTGGTGCTCAAATAAAATGCCCTTTTCAGATTTCATCATTTCATACACAAAGGGCAAAGAGAAAGTTTGCCTCGACAAAGCATTGGAATATATTAACAAGCTGTCTAATTGAAAGTTAAGTTGAATAGCTCTTAAAAAGAAGTCACCTTGGAAAAGGCCTGAGTCAGAGAAAACAGCACTCCTGTAGACTCCTCAGTAGATATATGTCCCACCAGCATAAACAGTTCTGTGGTTAAAAGCATAGGAAAGAATTGTCTCTTTCATTTGGCTGACATAACTAACTAACTAACTAACTAATAACTAATATTTTTGAGCCTTTTCAATCTGCTTTCAGTCCGACTTTTGATACCATTCATCAAGGTACACTGCTGGTTGCTCAGGCTTGGCTCTTGCACTGTTGAATTATTATTTTTCAGAAAGAATACAGTGTTTCTGATAACAATTTAACATCAATATTCTCTGACAAAAAAAGGAGTACCTCAGGGCTCTGTTTTTGTCCCTCTCCTGTTTTATTTATGTAATTCACCTCTTGACCAATTATTTGCTATTATGGAATAAATTTACATTGCTTTGCTGACAATACTCAGCTTTATGTGTCCATAAAGGCTGACAAACTTCCTCGATCAGTTCATGTAGAGGCCTGCTTATCCAATGGATATCACATAATTTCCGTCTCTTAAAGTCCAATGAAACTGAGTTGCATCAATAGACCCCACTCAACAGACACCAGTTTGTCCAAGTACTGAGTGATTCCTTTAAGTTTAACAGCCAAGAATGTTGGTGTTACTTTTGATCCTTCCCTCTCTTTTGCTCAGCATATTAAAGAAACCACCAAGATAGCTTTTTCCCACTACTGTCACATAGCAGAAATTAGGTCTTCTCAGTCCATGGCTGATGCAGATATCCTCATTCATTCCTTTGTTTCACACAGACTTGATTACTGTTCTGTTCTGATGTCTGGTCTGCCATTAAATTAGAAAATCTGATCTCATCACACGAATCATCATCTCATCATCTCTAGATTTTTTTATACATTTAAAACGTGTCCGGACAAGGATGCTCCTTTACCTCAAATTAGACTTGAAATTAAGTTTTGACTTCAGAATGTGAAAGCTGTAGAATTTGCCTGCAGGGGTGAACAAAAGCTGCAGTATGAAAAAAAATTAAAATACTTAAAATCTCTATTTCTTTATGTGTGTCTCTCAGTCAGCAGAGGTGACAAGAATTCAGAACATCACATACAAAGGAAAAAAACTTTTCTCTTTTTCCATTCTGAGGATCAGATGTTCTTTTTCTAATGAGCTGCATTTTGAAGATAAGCTTCAAATATATTTTCCGTTTTTTCTTAATGCATTTGTATAATTTTGTTTTTGTCACTGTGATAGAGCGGGGAGGGGGAGGTGTGTGTTTTGCTTTTAGATGATGTTATTGAATACAATTAATAGTTTGTATCAATGTAAATGATAATAAGAAAGATAATGAAATGTTCTGTACAGGCAGATTAATTTCCCAATTAATTCAAATTCCGGCCTTTTCAGAATTTGTAATGTGACATGCCTCTGGGGGAAAGTAATATCAGCAAAGGCCAGTAGTTGTGCCACAGCAAACAGAAAATACATTAAGGTTTAGGTGATTGAAATGTCAACTGACTTGACAGAGAGGATGAAATCCCCTGGAGTAGACTCGCTCTCTCGGATGATGAAAAGCTGTTTTTTCTGGGCTGCTGCCAAATTTGACCAACAATGACATGTTTTGCAGCATATGTCATCGACCGGCTGTCGAGGTGGTGTCCAGAAAACAATGTCGGTTTTGTAGAAATTGGCGGACTTTCTGGCGAAGATCTGGTCTGATTAGGAGAGACGGCATTCTCTCAAATATGCCACCAAATACCAGCACTGCAAAAACAAATAGATCACAACTTTATTCAGTTGTCAATAAGCGTATTATCAATAAATGTAGCAAATATGTGTATATTAGTGTGTGCTTGTGAAAGCCTTGCCTCACAATCCCAGAGTTCACTCCACTTGGTAAAGAGACAATTTTTTCCCCCCACAATAACAAACTTTTTCAGTCCATTTCACAACCTAGAAGAAGAAAGACAACTCAACACTATGCTCCAGGTTTGACAGAGGATTCCCTGGTAATTTTGGAGAAACAACAACTGAGAAACACACACTGACCAGATTATTCCTCCTCCTGACACAGAGTCCACAGAGAGTTATGTTCTACCATGAGCTGACTGCAGTGACACAGACTTCACAAAGTGATATATGCAGATGTTAAAGCTGGGTGCATATCTCCTCCACTGACCAAACAACACTGGCTGCTCTGAAACACACTCAATCTACATGCGGAGCCTGAATGTCACTCACTAAAAACAACCCTTGAATCTGAGTAAATTATGTTCTGTCAGACAGACCTCTCTTTTAGATTGCTCATGGGAAATCAGACCCATGAGAGTTTTCCTTTTGTATCAAGCAGCAAAAAGTTGTAGCATGACACGTTTGAGTTAATTTGTCTTTCTTGACATTATACAGTATGTCTTACAATGTGCCTGTTATCCATGCTCACACTGTCACCTCCACCAAGGAGGTTATATATTTGGTTCGGTTCGTTTGTCTGTTTGTCAGCAGGATTATGCAAAAACTAATTAACAGATTTGCATGAAATATTCACCAAAAATGGATTAAATTTTGGTGATGATCCGGATGATTGTTGGGCCTTGGCGGAGGTTTGCGCTCTCCGAGCGCTCTTGTTATGTCAAATGATTCATCATGCAGCCCATACAAACATGCATGCTCTCTTCACAGAATACCCCAATACAAATTTCTCTAGCTGATCGTCTGCATCCTAGTTTGCAAGTGCATCTCTGTCAAGGTCACCTCAGGTGAGGTCATCACATCATCACGTGACATAAACTGACTGAAGGCAGCCAGTTTATTTAATTTATCAGTAAATTATTAGTGATTGTAAAATTGTTAAGAGCTAAAAATTGACCAAGAGGCACTTTGAGCATCAGGCGTAAAGAGACAGACACTCATAGACCCTCAGCTCCACTTGAAAAGCTCTCTATGTGACCATACAAGTGATAAGACCAGCATTTGGTCTCAGACATGGTGGAATCTGGCTATGGGTTCACGGAGTGGACAAAAACATTATATTATTGTTGTACAGGGCAGCCATTTAATCTATTATTCAGTATGGCATCACTATGGTAACCTGCCTGCTAAAGTCAGATCACAACTCCAAACCCTTAAAACAGGCTGGGAAAAAAATTGGCATGCTGCCCCCAACTTCTCTTCAGGAGATATTTGAGGACATGGTGATGAGGCAGGGCTTCAAAATACCTGAGACCCAACACACATCCTCCCCAAGGAATATGAGCTGATGCCCTCATACAGAAGGTACAGGTTGCCAAACTTATACGTTGAATAAGTTTAAATTTTCCTTGGTTCCACTGTCTATCAAACTACTGAACAGTAAGCAATAAGTGTGTACATGTGGGTGGAGGCGGGGTGAAATCTCTCATCTACTTATATTATCTGGAGTTCATGTCTTATCTTTGAGATTTTAAAAGAAAAGAAAAACACTATTAAATATTTATGGCTATTCATTTAACATTTAGAACAGCTGAAAGCTCTCGTCGATTGAAATGAAAATGTCCTATGACAAAGGTAACATTTTAGTTTGAACATCAAAAGCATGTCCAAAAAAAGAAGAAAGTTATATTTTGCATATCTTGCAAACAAAATAAATTCTTTTCAACAATGCCATGTGCAACAGGGCCAATGCAACATGGCTGATTAAGACCAGGAGAAGTCTGCTTGTTTGCTGAGGAGACACACTGGGTGCAGCTGAAAGGGTTGACTCTCCTCCTTTGAAAATAGTAATGACCTCCTTGGCTTCAGTTTTCACTTCTTCCTGAATGGTGGGGAGATCTTGTGCAGAAATGTACACCGTTTTAAATCTGGGATCAACTAAACAGACCGTGTCCTATAGCTCTTCTGTGATGGGTTCTGAGAACCTCTCCTTAAGGTCGCTTGGAACGATTGCTGGGATTTGAGGTGTGTTATTCTTGTGTATGTGTCTGGGATACAAGATTGCGAAGTAAGACAGTGTGAGTTCAGTGTGACCGTCACAAAGTCAAACAACCTGACTGGAAGCTGAATCTGGAGTCTCAAAACTCCCACTCATGGCTGTTTATATGAGATAAGATTTTCTACTGGATGTGGAAAGTAATAATAGGAATGTTGTCATACTTTGAATGAATACAGAATTGTAAGCAGAGCTGCAAAGTCTTAGGGTCGACCAAGACTTCTCCCTTAAGATGCAGCACATAAAGAGAACTAAACATTTTTGGGATTTCTGATATAATTTCTAGCACTATTATACCATCTCCAGCACTGTACAATTACTACATGTGTCACTTTACACCAAATAATGACATACATTACATAAATGGCAGAATATCATTGTATCAATCAAACCAGTCAATGCTGTATATGTCAAGGCTGGATGTTACTAAGAATGTATTCCCACTTGACAGGGAATCTCTTGGTAAGTGATCTGGCACTATCCTGCATGCAAATTAGTCATTAATTTGGAATATCATCATGAGTAATTTGTGCCTCACTGCTAACTGATTGGGCTCCAGCGGCTAAATTATTCAGGCTCACAATAAAATAAGATATATTAAATGCACTGCAAAGAGTGAAAAACTGTGCCATTAATTTAAAGTTGAATTTTTACTAGTCTAATTGAAAATTATGATTTCCCCTTTAAACCTAATTTGTGCAGTTAGATGACATCATAATAAAATGTTAAAGTCTTTTATAGTCTATTTATAGTAAATTAACAATAACTGTAAAAAGACGTTTTTAGTTTTACGTTATCATAGCAAATCAAGCTTATTTATTTATCTATTTATCTATTTATTTATGCCACCCTACACCCAGAAGGTTGTGGGGTTGAATGCTGACCTGGGGCCTTCTGTGTGGGTTCCCTTTGTCGAAAAAGATGCACCTTAAGCTTGGCTTATGTACATTAAGTAAATAAAGACAAAACGATTTTTTTAAATGTAGGAAAACTTGAAATACTTGGTTTGCACCACCTTTAGAAAATAGTTTGCATGGAGTTAAAAATACAGGTTATACAGAATAAATTCTTTACATTGAGTCGACATCAAACATTTTTCAGTGTGTAGTAACCACTAAAAGCACGAAACCAATGTGATAGAAAATGATTACACACACCATCCATCACTTGTTAACTTGTGCATGTATTTAAAACCAGAAATACTCAAGCTTGTGTATGTCTCATGAAAAAAGCTACATTAATGTTATGCAATGTTTGCCCTAGTTTCTGATTTCTATCCTTGTGCAAAAGACAAACATCATTAAAAAGATGCTCTACCGTGGCGGAATTTAGAGGAGCATATTTAGTTTATTTGGATTTTTTTAAATTTTCAATTTCTTGCCAAATTGACGTCTCTGTCTAACTCTCTAAATAAACATAGAATTTTTATAGTAATTGTTGTTTCTTATGTGTGACGGTTGTTTATAATCTATCCACTATTGTCTCAAAGAGTATGATTTGTGTGGGCTTGCATTTAAATATGAATGATTTGTGCCTGTTATTCTAATGATCCCATCTGTTACATAATGGATGTGTTTATGACTCAGTTCTGCGTCAGTCTGAAATTATATCCTGTAAACAACTACGTACTGGTCTATTTGAACGACGATTTCCATCGATCTACTCACAGACAGAAAAAAATAACTGTTTGACTCTTACCCTCCAAGAATGAGTGACCTGAGTTCAAAGACCAGCCCAGCCCGCATTGGGCCGTCGGACTCTGGCCCTCTACCCTAAACAAGACATAGGATTACATCAGAAAAACAACAAACATGAGAAACAACTATAGGGACTACTCTTCATCAGTCCTCAGACTGACTGCAGCTTCACGGGCCAGGAGCTTGAAGAGAGAGCGAGGCAGTCAGGAATTATGACTTTTATTGTCTGTTCCCTCCATCATTGCAAATCACCTACACCTTAGAATTAGGAGAGAACACAGGACATTCAGACATGACGATGTAAGCACCATCTAGTCAATTCGAGGACAGCATGTAACACACAGACACACAAACATGCACTTTTCTTTTTCACTTTTCTCAGTGTGGGAGCTCTAAGTAGCTGAACGTGGCATCTGGAGAAATGACACCCCACATCAGGGACAACATGGGCTTAAACTGGTGATCAAGAGGCAAACTCCTTTATCTCAGCCTCACACATGTTGGAGTGCCAGAGCTGGATATGACTTCATGCTGCAGGGCTTACTGTTTTTATTTTTTATTTTTTAAATGATGGCAGGGCTCAGTCTCCAACCCCTAATGTTATTTTTTTCTTGAAGAAGCATTCTGTCAACACAAATACAGAACTCTTACTGAGTGGATCCAGTTCTAAACTTTTAAAAACCAGGCATTTGATCATGAAAGATGATGCTTGATTCATGACAGCAAAATCTGAACCTACGGTGCCTCCTTCTACATACTATGTGGAGGACTGAAGGTGGTGCTCAGAGGTGTTGTTGATAAGTGTTGCAAATGGTGATACAGTAATCACTGCGCAAAGCACTTTCATGCAGAGAGAGGGACTCCCTTCTAACTTAATGTAGGATTTCCTGCAGTTTAGTACAGGACTGATATTGTACTACTTTTATTTCTAGACTGGAACTAATTTATTTTAATATTTCTTGACAAGTTAAACGATCTTGTGGAATGAGCAGATCATTTCACTGGTATTAAGCCATTTTCTACTCAGATTCAGTCATTATTTCTTTTGTATTTTAGCTTCCTTTTTTGGCTGTGCGAACATGATGTTTCACAGTTGTCCTGAAGGATTTTGAAACCACTACGTCTAAGTTATTGGGCTTAGTGGGAGTAAAGTACAAGACCTAATGGTAAGATTTGGTATGCCAGCCCGGTCCAGTGTCTGGCATAATATCAAACTGATTTGAAAAGTTCATCCTTGAGTCCAATAAGAGGACGCTTGTGTCAGATGTAAAGAAAGGTCTTCACAAGAAATGTCCTTAACAAGAATGGGAAGTGGACAGATTTACAGACACGTGTACTGACGGACAACCCAAAAGCTTAATGTCTCCAGCTACGCTCTCATTGGTGCCAGGACATAAAAGTAGCCACACATTTCTAAAAAACAGGACTGGGACTGCCTGGCCATTTTATCGAAAACTGAGAAAACAGTGAAAACAGTGAAAAAAAAAAATTATTCATGCTCTCTCCATTTCAATATCGCTTGTTGTTGCCCAATGGGCTGGCTTATAACCACTGAATATATTAAAAGGTTCAGAAAAATCAAATGCAAAACTACATTTTAATGAGATTCCTTCATTTATATCTTTTACATTATTATAATAAGAATTATTTCTATTACTTCAATATCTGTCAATGCTGTGCAAATTGCATGCCTCTCGCACACAACACAAGTTTAACTATGATTATGTTTTTCATTGTTAAATTGAGTCAGGACTGGAGCCATGAATCACCCTCTCAGACATTTAGACTCTGCTGAGTTTATTAAGTCTCCTCCAATTTACATTTACTGCATCACTTTTGTGATCGTATTCAGTGGTGTTGATTTCGAAAGGTCACCCCGCCTGCCCTGGCTACAGCGTTCTCAGACGTTATTGTGGATCCTTAATGCAGCAAACCTGAATGCTCTTAAACAACTGTTTGAAAGTTCAGTATTGAATTTTCTTTACGTGGAAGGCTGAGAGGAGTTGTTTTGTTCTGTGCAGATATCCTAATGAAGCATTAGATACAAAAAACAATGCTGACTTTACTTTTGTTCTGTCCAAATTGTCCTGGTTATTATTTATCAAGAGTTCAACAGCACCAACCCACTTCATCAGTGTGGTTCATCAGTGTTGTTTGGACAGAAAAATGTGAAATATCCCAAAGCAGTGTTCTTGATGGATCTGCTCTTTTCAAGGCCTGTGAAGGTCAGTGCACTGATGGCTTTGTGGACTTTTCCCCCCGCAATTTCTCTGCAGCCTACCTCAGTGGGCATGGTTTTAGCATTTAGCCTTCCCCTCATGTGACAATCGATGACCAGCTGCCTGCTTATGGACCTGTCTCTTTCGTGGCCCTCCTCCGTATGGTCCTCCCATGACCTAAACAGCTCCATGATAATAATGTTTTTGGTGCTCTCTGAGTCCAGAATATCTGGCATCAGAATGTTGTTGACAGTGTGAGGAGGGAATCTCAGCTGTTCCTCTCCACATGCACCGATAGCTGCCAGTTCCAGGATCCCTGCCGAGTTCTTCTGTCCTGATTGTGGCTACTCTCCAGCCTGGAAAAAAAAGTATCTCGAGTGATGGACACTCGTTAGTTAATTCCACCTACTTATGGTGACCCTGGCTGAGTGTTTCTGGGCAGGAGCTCAATATGTGTTCCAATGTCTCTTTTGCTTCACACAGATGGTGCACATGCAATTAGAAATACTTAAGTAAAAATAAGTATAGCCTAGCTCTCTGACTTCAAAGTAATGAGAAACAGGAACATTCAGCTAAGTGTAATGCAGTCAGAAGTACAACAATTGTTTTTCAAATGCAGTGGAGTAAAATTGACAGATTCAAGAAATAATTCTGCAGCTAAGCACAGAACTCAAAAAGGTACGGTATAGTACTCAAGTAAATGTATTTCGTTAATGTCCACCCCTGGCTTCAGCCAGGAATGCTGGGTATCTGCTACAAAAGCACATCAGTAAAAAAAAAAAAAAAAAATCTAATTTCAGAGGCCATTTTTCTCCGGTCTCAAAAATATTGAAACATATAATGTAACATGTAACCTCAGTCAAACCTGTATTGCCTAAACTGCTTTTAGTCATTGTCATATTATCAAGGAAAATATATATAGGGGACCGCAGGAAGTTGATTATCATGTGACACTTTAAGCCAATCGCCTGCCAGTTCCTGGATATAAATGACATGACCCACTTTCATGCCCTGATGAATGGTAAATGGACTGTAATTATATAGCATCTTTAGTCTGACTCCACTCAAAGTGCTCATCAGGATTGAGAACCATTCGCACTGTCACTCACACACCAATGGAACAGCCTCTGGGAGCAAAATGGGGTTCAGGATCTTGCCCAAGGACACTTTGACATGAGGACTGCAGGGGATCGAACCACTGAGCACGGATAAGAATGATAAATGGAACACCGCTCTACCTCTTTCTTTCTCTCTCTATATATATATATATACACACACACACACACACACACACACACTCAAACTGCTGAAAAAGCTATTGCTGGTTCTCAGAGAGAGATGTCAGAAATCACAGTGCATTGCTTGCTACATATGGGGCTGTGCAGCCACATCCAGGTCAGAGTGCCTTTGCTGACCCCTGTCTACCACTGACAGTGCCTACAATGGGCACTTGAGTATCAGAACTGGACCACAGAGCAATGGAATTGTTTGAGGAACACAACAACAAGTTCAAGATGTTGACTTGGCCTTCAATCCCCTAAATCTCAATCCAATCAAGCCTTAATGGGATGTGCTAGACAAACAAGTCCTACAAATCCATGGAAGCCCCACCTCGCAGTGTACAAGACTTAAAGGATCTGCTGCTAATGTCTTTGTGCCAGATGTGACAGCACAGCTTCAGAGGTCTTGTGGAGACCCTGAAGGCAAGTGCAGTCTGGTACTTCTCTCAAGAAGGTTTCACAAGCTTGGATATGAAGAGTTTCATCTGCTGAGATTTATGCAGCAGCCACAATTTAAGAAATAACAGATAAGTGACAGACAGACAGACTGACATACTTTGGTTTGCCTACAACAAAAGCACACAATAAGATACATTTCATAGGCTAGTATTTCTGTAACTAACATAATAGTAAATGCTAAAAAAAAAAATACAAAGGGGGGGGGGGCAACTAATTTAATGAGAACTCCAAGTAAGTTGAATAACATTAACTGTTTAATGGCAAAAATGCATTTGTCAGCCCATAAATAAATGACAAATGACTTAACATTGAATTGTTCTATGCTTGAAACTCAGTTCATTTTCGATTTTGGCAACACTGCAAAAAAGAGTAGCTAAAATACAAGACATAAACACTGAATTTGAGGAGGGAATGACTTAATACTGGGACAGACAGACATTGGGGGAAAATGGGACAGCTGGAGAAAAAAAAAGCAAGTGATTGGTTCTACCTTTGGCCAATGACAGCAAGCTTTGTTGAGAAGCTGTTGAGGGATTTGTTAGGAACTCCTGCAGATTCCTTAACCAAAACGGGTTCATACAAGTGATGATAAATGCAATGTTGTCTTTCATATCCTGTATATTGTCTAAGACAAAGATTCCCAACCAGGGGTACTTAGGCAGTCACCTAGTGGACAAATGGAGAGATTGTGGAGTGGCTCAGGTGATTAAAAAAAAGAAAAAAAAGAAAACAAAATAGAATTATATATAAATATAAAATGTGATATGACATATTTGCGTTTAGATGTAAGATAGAATAACGATACTAACAAACTGCTGTGATGTTGATCTTAAGAATATTTACTGTCACAAAAGCCAACCAACTTCATATTACACACCTCGGTTTTTCACCAACCTGAAATCAGATTGTGACAGGGCCACTTCAAATTCCAAATGTTCTGTTTGGTTTTTGGTTTTTTAAAGTGAATGGCAGGTTTTCAAATGTCCTACACAAGTAATGACACTGAGGAGTGACTGACCTTGTTTTCCTGTCCTTTGTGTTCCATATGAATGATAAACTGTGTAAACAAGCCTGCTGCAATATTTTAGAAAAATACTGGCTCATCTCCTAGCCTGTGTTTTTCCCTTAACTTCTGTTTTTTGGGAATGTACACAAAATAACTGCAAAACCCTTCTTTTTTTTTGCTTTGCTTTTCCATGATTAAAAGGTAATTGACCTCTCATTCAACATATAATGATAAAATGTCAGTGCTCAGTATTTTTAACCATCACACATTGATTATTAGGGGTTAAAGTAATCACATCAAATAAAACAGTCATTAATCTGACAGTTGTAAATTCTGATTGCATTGACCTCATCTCTTAAATCTAGATATTTATTGAACTACTAAGGCTTAGGGAAGGATGAGGACCACTGACCATAGGCCTATATGTCTGTATAACTACATTGAATGAATGAATGAACAAATGAAGACCTGAATGAATGGGTAAATCGATTAACAAATCATTGTCTCAAAAGAAAAGAAGAAAGAAAGAAGATCCATTGTTCTTTCTTGGGGGAACACATCGCTTATGGATGAATTCTTTTGAGTCAAATTTAAAAAATGTATTAAAAAGTAGAATAAGAAGAATTTTATTAAAAATATTTTTAAGATTTATGTATTAATTGCATGTAAAAGTTCCATCCATTTGGATAACATAGTTTAAACCTAAACAAACTAATAAACTTTATGTGATTCTTATTCATCGGTCAAACATGAATGAAACAAGTAAGAATGACATTTATGTAATAACACAAATAATCCCAATGTGTTCTACATACATAATAACCGGGTTTATGTATTTATCAATAATAAATCTAATTTATCTTAAATTGATAAGAACCAGGTTTATGTATTATTATTAATAAATCCAATGTGTTTAAAATGCTTAAAGTTTATGCAATAATCCAATTTACTTAAAATGCATCAAAGTTATGCACTTTTATTAGTAAATCCAATGTTTTAAATGTGTTTCCAGATACTTCAAATTTTAAAATGTTTTTTTCCACACCACACCTATACTACAACATCTAATTACAATTCAGTGGAAACCCAGCTGCCAGTCCTTTTAATGTTTTAAAGTTTTTTTTTCTTTTCTTTTCTTTACAGTCTGTGTGTGAGGACTTTACCAATAAAGATGTGCAGCTCATCTGTTCATCTGTTTTACAGTCATTGCACACATACTTTCAATTTCCCATGTGTGTATGTAGTTTTTGTGGTGTGTAGATAATTTCACAACAGCTCGCCCAAAAATGACCCTAAGACAATATTTGTACAGTATACTGCTTATGAATGTTTTACTTTTTCTAATGTTTGGGTTATTCTAGGAAAAGTCATCATATTTAAGTTTTAAAAAATCATTGAGGGGGATTTCCTCAACAACACAACACACGGGTTTAAAGAAGGAAAGAAGTTAAATCTCCAGACAAATGTTAAAAGCATATCCAGTATAAAACATTTTTTAGAGTCCACTGAATTTAATTTGGTTAAGAGTGTTGAAGGACTCAGTCAACATTGCCAAAGTCCAGACATCTGGGTCCCCCCTGGGCAGAGGCTGATTGCTGAGCCCTATCGCCCTGCAAGCTCCATCCTCAAACTCTTCCATCAAGGAGGAGATTTCAGAGTCTTAAGTGCAGGACATGTCGCTTCAGCAACTGCATACACCCTGAGGCAGTTTGGCAGTTGGATGCAAGGTGTCTTTAGGAGCAGGTGTATCGTAACTAACACTTTAATACAAACCTATTTCCAACTTCAACTTTGTTGTCATGGCAATAAAGTAAATGTCAATGTCAGGTGGGTTAGACTGGAGGACAGTTGTCAGAGGAGTCAGGTGTGAAATCTGTGAAACATCTGGAGACGCTGAGGCGACAGATGCTGGGCTCGCTGTCTGAGCCTCCAGTGTTTCTATGCTTAGGTTGTAGGTGGGTCTAAAAGGCTGGCAGTGACTCAAACTCATGGATGATTAATGCACAAGTTTGTATAGCTGCTGTTCAGCCATATGCAATAGTTGTACTGACAGGATTGCTGTTGAAAGAAAATATTATTAGCAAAGCAATTTAATAATAGAAAAACAAACTATCAGGTTTAATTTAGATTTATATTTGATGTAAACTAGACAGCTTTAAGAATTTTTTATTATTTCTCTATGTGACTTGCTGCTGTCAGGCTGCTGCTGTGTCCTGCTGTGCTGTTGAAGCAATATTTCATTGAAAAAAGTACAAACGCTTCTTCATGGAGGGCAAATCATGGTTAAGATGAAGCATCTTGTTCACTCTTCTCGACAGGAGGATTAATTTTTCAGGATATTTTATTTTCTCCCTGTGGAGAAGCAGGACATGGACACAAGCTGTATTTTTTCTTCTTCTGCACCTCAACCATTGAATCCCATGTTCTGATTCAGACCTACCCTTAAGTCAGAATAATATGTCACTCTATTAATTGTCAACGACTGTCATCAATATTCTTTATGAGTGCACAGGGCTTGCATTCCACCTAAAATTCTTGTTTCTGTAACAGCCAATTATCACGGAGACGTGTGATGACTTCAAATGAGGGACCGCAAGGACATGTCTAGCAGTGCAAGCTTGACAGTTGGGAGGAATTCGTTTGTCTCGCAATTGAAACGCCTGTTGCGCGTTATCTCTTCCTTAAACGACCACCAGCATGCCTGTCAAGATAGGTCACGTAAACGCATCATTTAAAGGCTAAAAAAAAACATCACTTGCGCACAGTTATTCCAAACTCCAAGGACACTATTCGTGAATAGCTTTTAGGCGAGTTCATATATCAGAGCATCAAACACATTCGGAATTTATAGTGCCAAGGTTTTATTTCATTTTCTATTTTCGTCACTGTTTGATTCTGTGCGCTCCATCCTCCCACCGGATAAATTCTCAACCTTGCCTTGAGACAACGGATTTATCTGGAGAAAATATCTGCTATAGGCCATCAGTTCTATGTGGTTGGATTTTCCGCCAGCTTGACTGACACTTGTAGCGCAGTCGCAACTCCATGAAGATCGCCACTGACTTTGAGAGGATGCTCTCACGGCGTCTTCAGCAGGAGCGACTTTTTTTTTTTGCGACCGGTGGCTCAGAGCGCGCTGCGCACAGACTGAAATAAAATGCTTAACTATTAATTAAATTTGGAATATCATATCTGGAATCTCCTAACGAGTGAGGAGGAATTTTGGTTCTACGTTGTTTCAGATGCAGTTTACTTCGCATTAGGTTACTTCTCAACTTGGATGCACTTTGAATTTTTCCGATGGATTTTTTAAATGATTCAAATTTTTCCGTGGGTTACACGAAATCAACAACACCAGGTAGGCTGAGCAACTAGTGCCCCGATAATGTAATGAATGTGGTTCGAGTCTCATCCAGCATCAACGTTGTATTCAACGTTTTTTTTCTTCTTCAGTTTTAAATGGGTGCTGTAGTTTTTTTGTTTTTTTCTCCCATTTGTATCTTGCATCCATGCCATCAAAGAAAAATTAGCCATGACCACCTTCATCAAATCAATTTAAACATTGCTGGAAGCTATATTATTATTTTTTAGACCTTAATATTTTTAACACACAACATTTTAGTGATGAAAAACGTCACTGACTGCATTTAGAAAGATTTTTCTAGCCATTAATTTTAATTAGACTTTTTTAAATGCACATTTTACCTATCCACCGCAGTCTAAGGGTGTAGTCTCCAAATATCATAAGAATCACAGATTTTTTTTTCTTTTGCTCCATCACCATCTTTTGTTGCTTTGAAAGCAAGCACAGGCACGCAAATAATTTTCACTTTAAAATTCTCCAACATCCTAAAAGAAAGATGGACTTAATTTTCAAGTGTAGAAATTAATATCTCACCTGTGTTCAGAATAATCCTCTGGTAAACCAGTGTTGTTAATAGCCAATTGTTATTGATCTTTCCAATATATTGTGAAATAATTTCTGTATTACATACTGTATATACAATATTTTATTTAACCCATTGAGATCAAAGATCTCTTTTACAAGAAAAAAAAAATATATATATGGTACCAGTCAATAGTTTGGACATACCTTCCCATCCACTTGAATGGGAAACTGTGTCCAAATTTCTGACTGGTACTGTATATATATATATAAATATATATGTGTGTGTGTGTGTGTGTGTGTATATATATATACACACACACACATTTATAATGTTTTTGGATAAATATAACAGCTGCATGTGTATTTTTGCATTTGACTGCTCTAATCTTTTATGGTTGTGTTCATTTGAACTGTTTGCAATGCTTGCAGCATTGTTGTCCTCTGAGAACCATGGACCTTGAACTTCGACTCATCATGACCTCAGAAAAATAACCCTGCTTTCAGCTTTGTGGCAATGCATTTAGATATTCCACCGAGTCCTTCAAATAATTTATCCTACTTAAGAAGAAGGATAATTTTCTCAACCCAAAAAGGAACAGTGCATCCTTCAGTTTATCAGAAACATTCAAATCAGTTAAATTTGGAGATATATGGTTTGGGACAGGAAGGGTATGAAAAATTGTAATGAGAAAAGTAACTAAAGATGTCTGACAAATGTAGAGGAGTAAAGAGTACAATATTAGCCACTGATATGTTGTGGAGTAGAGGTAAAGTACCTCAAAGTACTGTACTGAAGTACAGCACTTGAATAAATGTTCTTAAACTACATTCAATCCTTGTTCATATCTCACAATATGATTAAATACAATGTGCAATACAGTTTTATATTACTAAATACTTTTGCTTCTTGTCTCAAGCTGCAGATGGGACCCTTCATTGCAGTGCAATCCTCCCTGTCATCTTTGGCATCATCTGCTTTCTGGGCATCATCGGGAACTGCATTGTCATCTACACAATCATGAAGAAGAGCAAGTGCTTTGGAAAGCAAACCGTTCCAGACATCTTCATCTTAAATTTATCCATTGTCGATCTCCTGTTTCTCCTTTGGATGCCATTCCTAATCCACCAGTTGCTGGGCAATGGCACGTGGCACTTCGGAGCTGCAATGTGCACCGTAATCACTGCTCTTGACTCTAATAGCCAGATTGTCAGTACTTACATCCTCACTGCAATGACCCTTGACCGTTACTTGGCTACAGTCCATCCCATTCGCTTCAATTACATTCGCACACCTTTTGTGGCGGCGCTGGTCATTGGCCTGGTGTGGGGTCTGTCCTTACTAACCATCATTCCTGTGTGGATGTACGCAGGCCTGATGCCTCTCCCAGATGGCTTGGTGGCCTGTGCTCTTCTTCTGCCTGACCCAGTCACTGACACGTATTGGTTTACACTTTATCAGTTTTTCTTGGCGTTTGCTATACCTTTGGCCATCATCTGCCTGGTTTTCTTCAAGATCCTCCAGCACATGTCCGCCAGCGTAGCGCCGCTGCCTCCCCGGAGTTTGAGAGTGCGCACCAGAAAGGTGACCCGGATGGCTGTGGCTATCTGCCTGGCTTTCTTCATCTGCTGGGCCCCTTTTTACATCCTTCAGCTGGTCCACCTAGGGGTGCAGAGGCCAAGCCTAGCTTTCTCCTATGCCTACAACATAGCCATTAGCATGGGCTATGCTAATAGTTGCATAAACCCTTTCCTGTACATTATCCTAAGTGAGACCTTCAAGAGGCAGTTTCTGAGGGCTGTTCACCCAATTAATCGAAAATTCCGTGTCAACCCCAGCACCACCGATGGTGCCAGTGTGAGTGTGAGAATGGTACCAGAAGGGCCTCAGCAGGAGCCAGTCTCTGGAGAGGTGATACCATCCACTGTGGCCCCACAATGAATAAGAATCAGTGAATAAAAATCAAAATAACTTCATCACTGTGTATTGTAGTAACAGATAAGCACTAAGGATGTGGCATTAGCGCAAGAATACAGTGCATGTGCATCCTGTCACATAACAGTAATGTGTGCGAGTCAGTTTTATTTTAACAATACGATTGCTATGTTTCAGCTTAGACCTTGGAAAAAAATATTTGAATGAGTGCTAACAAACCAGGTGTTTCTCAACAATCATAACCGGGGAAAGCATAATCTCACTGAGTTACACAAATTTAGTTTTTTTGAGAAATTGCTGCAGCCCCTTGTTGTGCTTTAATAAAACAATGATTTATAACAATGGGAAGCTCACATTATATTCAGAAAAACCTGTTTGGGAAAGCTATTCCAATTACTGCAATCATCACAAACCATCATTTTAACTGATTTAGTTTTAATCAAAGAGCAGACAATAAAACTTTGTTTATCTGACAACCCTGTGATTTTCCCTTTGAAATTGATTTGAAAACATTTCAAGAATTGAGTAACGACCCTGTGCTGCAAATTGTTCTGTCCTTGCCCAGATATAAAATCTTGGAAACATAAAATTACTTATGAAATATATTTACTACAACTTATTTTTGGATGGGAACCTACTTATTTTATACTTATTTTAAGTAAAATGATCTTTCTGCATGGAGTATTAAACCATTTTCTCCTCAAATTCATTGTTTAGTTCTTACATTTTAGCTGTTCTTTTTAATTTTTTGCAGTATGAGTTTAAGTTCAATTAGAGGACAGAGCAGACTGGGTAGTTTCTTCATCCTAAAATGATTCAAAGCAAAATTCATCTTCATTAACAGGTTTGTCAGCCTGTGTTTTACAGCCAGTGGATATAACAGCTTGTTAACAACAAGCAATGACTTCTCAAATTCCAGATGATACCACTTTATTCCTCCAGGGCACCTCCTCTGTGCTCAAGTCTCTGTACATTCATGAAGTGGAATCAATTCAAATCAATTTTTACAATCAGTGCAGACATGTCATTACCTTAATTCATGCCAGCTATAGAACTTATCCACATCTTTTTGCGCCCACTCACATTTTTCGGTAGACTTTGTAAAACTTGCTCTATGATCCGTCTGAACACAGCCTCATCCATCTGTTAAGGCTGTATGAGCAAAGACTGAAAAGGATGTTTATACTCTTTAACCATTTCACTGGAGAATCCACAAACCAGTAGGTTGTGACTAAAATGCGATCTGCTAACAAGATGGGTAAATATCATACATAGTTGCTGCTGCATTTTCAGATGTAAAATCATACATGTTATAAATAAACACCAACCAACACATACATAATGTTTAATATTAGGAAACTGTGAAAACAAAGGTGATATGTATCGCTACACACAGTCAATATAATATTACCGTGTGCATCCATGCAGTACAACAAGGAGTTGCTTGCAGCCTGCAGCTGTGTCATGGAGAGACATAATCCAGACAGGCATGTACAATGACTGCATTACTGAAGAATTATTGAGGGTTGAAAAATATTCTCGTTAGGGACCAGGCTGCTCTGCTGCCAGACCCTTTTGGAAATGCCTGTGTTATTACTACTACTACCACTACTAGGAAATATGCTTTCCTGTGCATGACAATAAACCAAACTTTGAACATGGATCAAGTCCCCTGGCAGATTTTCTCAACTGGTATTGTGGGCTAATAGTCTCGATGATGGCATTACAGCAACCGTCAGTACGTGCTATTACTTTAAGACTTAAACAAGTTATTCAAGCTAAACTGTTCAGACGCTTTGAGCTGGCAGGAATTATGAAGTCCATTAATCTGTTTCTCTCAACTGCAAAACTAATTAAACTGATCTCCTCTCACGTCTCTTGCTTACCATCCTCGCTACGCTAAACTGAGTAAACGGTACATAAAAATTCGAGCGAGCAGTTCTGTAAACAGATTTCTGCAATTTCGCAGTAAATAAATCCCCTCCTGCTCATTAAAATTATATAATGGTAGAAGACGTGTGGTGAATTTCAGAATTCTATCTAAAAACATTCATTTTTGATGATATTTGGAATTCTATTGACATTTTGATTTGCATTTTAAATATTTATGGTCTGGGCTATTTTACCGACAGACCTTAATGTATTCGTCAAAACCATGTGAAGGCACCCCATAAGTCCTGCCAGCTCAAAGCATTTCTTTGGATTGCACGTCATGATCAAAGCATGTCCTTTTTGGAAAAGGCTGTCAGTTCAGTTGATGTAAAATGGACATTATTTATAAACACAGGCAGTGGTCTCTGTGAATTAGAAAGCTGACTTCTAGGTTTAATGATAAATTTGGTCCTGAGAGTTGTCTGTGCTCCTGAATTCCACATTCTCTTTTCCATTCTCCTCTTCAAAATGACTGGTCCTGAGTCATTTCTGCATAGCAGCAAGAATTCTTTTTTGAATCTGTGATTCCTGTGAATATCTAACCTCTGAGGAATAGAAGAATGGAGAATGAGAATGGAGTCTTGGATCATGAGATGTTAAGTAGCCTACAAGAATGCATTGGATAGAACCCTGCTAACAAGTATTAAAAGGCGTTGCCTCTGCCCAACACATTATCATTCAGACCAGTTGTTCTCTTTAGGAAATAAGACAGTAATGTAATGTGATGATTTTCAACCAGTAATAGTAGGTGGGTAGCAGAATATTTGTATTATATTTTATATTATATTTGTCCATTGATGGAAACTGTATGTATTTATGCTTTGTTAGTTTAATTCTACTGAATTTAAAAAAAATGCAGGATTTGGTCAAAATCCTCAAGATTTTTTAACTGCACCTTTACCCAATTTAGCATTTGGATATTGTCCTGCTTGTCTGTTTGCTCATTCATCTGTTCATAGGATATTCTAATTTAATTAGAGTCCAATTGTTTTTGAGTAGTTAGGTGATGGAAAAGTAATATGTTTTTGCCTGGTCTAGGAATTTCATTTGGCAAGTTACTCTATTACTCCAAAGAGCTTGGATTGTTGTCCATCTCCTGCAGTATTGCAAAAACAAACAAACAAACAAAAAAAAAGCAGTCCTAAAGGAACAAAATTTGACTCACTGCATGTAGGATACGGATAATGATGCAACTGAGATCCACTTTTACAAGCCAACGGAGGAAGGTAAATTAAATGAGTTCAAGCTTTATTTGTTAAGCAATGAAAGTTGCTGCATCTTCAGTATCGATTAAGTCTTAAATTCAAAGACATGACTATAAACGAAGGGCTGAGTTGTATGAGCTATCAAATCTATAATGTTGTTGTAATGATGTTAAGTTATGAAATTATTTTTGGTAAGAGCTATTTATGTAAATATAAAATATGGATGGATTGTATACAGAAAAATATTATTGTATAAATATATTGTTCAATGCTCTTTTAGAATTAAACATGCTTCTTGTCAGTATCAGAAAGCCCTAAATACCCCACCTGTTTGTCAAACCACACCCTGCAGACTCCCGAAAACATAGACTGTTTATGCTGGTGTAACCATTGTTTGTGTGTTTTTCTTCTGTTATGATGCAAAAGAAAACAAAACAACAAAACAATAAGTTGTGGGTTACTCTATTTGTTTGTTTATTGATATCTTAACAAATCGACTTATGTGTACTGTGAAGGAGACATTGTAAAATTGTATAAACCTCCTTAATATCTTGTTTTTTGCCTGCTTTGTGATTGAGTACATTTGAGTGCACTTTAACATTATATGATATTAAAAGATGCAGTTTGCTCTTCTAATCCGATTTGGGGGTTTTTCTTGTCAGATTCAGCGAGTATTCATTCTGTGTGTGAGCGCTGGAAAGAAATCCAGTATTAGAGCATCGACCTGGCTGTGTAAAAGGGAAACAAACAAAGCAGCTTGGACTGAGCAACACAACACTATTCCAGTGAGACAGGAACATGAGAACCAATTAAACTCTGCTTCTTGTTTGATAAGTTTGATTATTATTAAGGATAAACCCCTTGAGATGAATCATCTCGTTTTCAAGGGGGTCCTAACATAACAAAACAAATAAACATGAAAACACACAAGAAACAAAAAAAAATCGACAATTCAACTTACAATTACCACAGTAAACACAGAAACATCACTAAAATGACTACAATAATAATCACAACCACTAGATGGCCATGGAGAGATGGAGATGGATGGAGAGAGGCCATGAACAAAGAACAAAGATTGCCTAGCAAAACAAAAATATGGCATGAACATAAATGTAGTGTTTTACTCCAGTCAGAGGGAGCCTTAAAAATGAATGATTTTTTTACCAGTTGTTTTCCTGACTGTAGGGATGGAAAAGTAATATTGATCGGAATGTCTTAAATGATATACCGATGAAAATGGAACTAGAAACTGTTTTAGATAGAGGGTATAGCTGAACTGAATACATTTGAATATTAACTGAAGCCAATGAATGTGTCTTCTTGTATTGAGTGGATGCCAGTTAAGAGATTCATACATGAGACAGTGATGAGTGATGTAAGAACAGCCAAGAGCAAACCTGCAGAGATTATATACTATATATATATAGTAAATTATACTTAATATATTATATTATTATAGTTAGTATTAGTTAGTAATTAAGTATATTAGAATATATTATACTATATACTTAATTAAATTATTAGACTTTGTTTTTAAGTTCTGCTTCGTACCAAAAACCATAGTGTGTGATTTTGTTTTATTAAGCAATAATTTGTTACATGAAAGCCAGTTTTGTACGGCAATGAAATCAGATTGAAGTGCAGTTTGGATTTGACATAAGTGAGGTTTGGATGTATATATGACGGTGTCATCTGCAAAAAGTTGAACAGAAGCATTTGAACAGATTAATGGGAGATCGTTAATGAAAATAAAAAAAAGAAGTGGACCAAGTGACAAACCCTGTGGTACACCTCTTTCTTGAATAAATAAATCAGACTTGCTTCCTTGAAGAACAACACATTGTTTTCTGTTATGTAAGTAACAGTTAAACCATAGTAATGCATTTCTTGAGAGATGATTTCTCTTCTTCTGTGTCTTTTGGCTACTCTTCTTCATGCAGAACAAAGCTGGTATTAATGAAATGAAAACAACATAGGAGGTATTTCAAACTTTGTATAAAATTCCACATTCTTTCCCTTAAAATTAGACTCTGGATGTTTTTCTTTAGCTCCACTAGCCCAGCTGGTGGCCTTGACAATGTACATCCATGAATTTTTTTTACAGACGTAGCTCCTGAAGATGCACTGAAGAGAGGGGTGAATTCTGTAAGGTCTTGAGATGTGTTGCTGGAGCCCAGAGTGCATCTTGCACATGTCTCCCTGTGGCAAGTGGGGCAACAGGAAAACAAGGTTGGACCCAAAAGAGCAGAAGAGGTCTGACGTAAGGTTATCGTAACAAATTATGTTGTCTTCATCAGGCTTCACTGAGTCTAACAGCTGCAATCATGCTAAGCACTCACACAAAGGGTGTCAAGTGTTTGCATCATATGAAGAACTAACATTGACAAGTCTCCTGACAGCAGAGTGGTCTTTTTTACAAATGAAGAGCAAACAATAATATTTGCCACCTTGTCAGGAATAAGTGGCTATATAGGATGGATGGGCGGACGAAGTATCTGATCAATGGGTGAGGAGAAGAGACAGAAGAGAGATGAAGTGAGAGAGCTACAGTGAAGCCACTTGAGGTTGTATGAAGCACTTAGAAATCTAAGAGAACTCTAAATAATTGGTATTATTTGATCTTGGACTTATCACAGGATGTTATAAGAAATAACTTGTTAGTGTGCAAAAGGAATAGTCGTCCTCACTGAACTCTAGCTACAGCTACATTTGTGACAAAACAAAGAAGACGACAGGATGGCCTTCCATCTGCCGTCTGCAATTTGAGGGAAGCTGCAATTGTCTTAAGAGCTGTAAAATCACCATCCAGACCGCGTGGTTAATTAAATCTTTAGATGTGACACTGCCGGGCTCTGGCGAAATAAGGGCTTACGTGTTTTGTTTTAAGTTCAAGATAAAATAATACCAATCATTTTGAGTTCTCTTAGATTTTTAAGCACTTCATGCAACCTCCCTTTTGTTTTATTTGCTCCAAAGGAGGTTGGCCTGACTGCAGAAAAAAAACTGCTGGCTGAATTTCAATGAAACTTGGAGGAGGGGTGTAGAATGGGCGAAGGTAGAAGCAATTCAATTTCAGAGTAGATATGAACCACATTGTGGATACATGAATTATTTTTCACTTTTACTGGTTGTGGGTTGGCCCCCTTCTAATTTGAGAGAGCAGCGTTGGTCGATTAAAGAGATTACAGCACAAATAAACACAGCAACACCTCTGCACAACCCTTCAGGAAAGTAGTTGGAATTTATATTTGCAGTTGTTTATGCATGCATGACACAGAGCAGGGGAAAGAGATGGAGACAGACATGATGTCAGAATCAATTGAATCCTTACAGATTCTCCTTGAACAATGTTAGAAAGGAAAGCTAAATAGAAAGCTAGAATATATACAGTACCAGTCAAAAGTTTGGACACAGTTTCCCAGTGTCCAAACATTTGACTGGTAGTGTATATAAATGAACAAAATTGAAATAAATGGAGTGAACAATATAGTGCAAGAATAGAATGTGAATAGAATATGAATATATACTATTGTACGTTAGTGCAAACAGACAAATGTGCAAATGTAAGGTAAGTTACAGAGTGTGTACTGGACATTGCCAGACGGTACTAATTTAAGTCCAAGATGTAAATCAAGTGTTTCAATCAGAGGGAGGAGCTGTAGAGTTTGATGGCCACAGGCAGGAAGGATCTCCTGTGGCGATCTGTTGTGCATTTAGGTGGAATGAGTCCTTTGTTCCGTGAGCTCTGATGGTGGGCCAGCACATCATGGAGGGGGTGTGAAACATTCTGCAGGATGCTGTGGAGCTTACACAGCATCCTCCTCTCTAGCACCACTTCCAGAGAGTCCAGTTTCACCCCGACAACGTCACCGGCCTTGCGGATTAGTTTGTTGAGTCTGTTGGCGTCTGCCACTCTTAGTTTACTGCCCCAGCACACAACAGCAAACAGGATAGCGTTGGCCACCACAGACTCGTAGAAAATCCTCAGCATCGTTCGGCAGATGTCGAAGGACCTGAGCCTCCTCAGAAAATAGAGACGGCTCTGGCCCTTCTTGTAAAGGGCTTCGGTGTTCCTCGCCCAGTCCAGTTTATTGTCTATGTAGACACCGAGATATTTATAGTTCTCCACAATGTCCACACTGACCCCCTGGATGGAAACAGGGGTCACCGGTGTCCTGGTCCTCCTCAGATCTACAACCACCTCCTTGGTCTTTGTCACATTGAGCTGCAGGTGGTTCAGCTCACACCATGTGACAGAGTCATCTACCACAGCGCGGTACTCAGACTCTTCATCCTGGGTGATACATCCAACTATAGCAGAGTCATTAGAAAACTTCTGAAGATGACAAGTCTCTGTCCTACAGTTGAAGTCCGTGGTGTACAGGGGGAAGAGGGGGAAGAGGGTGAAGAGGAAGGGAGAGAGGACTGTTCCCTGCTGGGCCCCGATGTTGTCGACCACTCTGTGTTGTAAGCTTACATACTGTGGTCTGCCAGTCAGAGAGTCCATGATCCAGGACATGAGGGTGGCATCCACCTGCATCCTTGTCAGCTTCTCACTGAGTAGAGCCGGCCTGATGGTGTTAAATGCACTGGAGAAATCAGAGAACATGACTCTCACAGTGCTAGCAGGCTTATAAGTGAGCATAGCTGCGGTTCAGCAGGTATAGATGTAACCTGCATGCTGGGTGTTTGGTACAGATAATAAACTTCAACCTGTTATAAATATCCTTTACCAGTGAAATCTTCCAAACAGTATTTTTTGAGCATTCCGCAGCATTTTACCAGTGTTTTGTAACCCTGTCGAAACATGTAGAAATGTGTTGCGGGCTTCAAAGAATTAGCATAAACTCAAAAATTGATGAAGTTGATGAGGTAAAACATTAAAAATATTGTTTCTGTACTGTTTTCAATTGGGTATAAGCAAAAAAAAAAAAAAAAAGTAAAGCGGATGATCACATTCCATTTTATTTAAGTTTTATACAGAATCATCATTTTTTATAAATAGGGGTTGTACCTATATAGAAATACAGCATGGCTGTAGACGTCTGTATTGGAAGATTGAATATCTTGGCAGAAAACAAATGAATAATTGTCATTGTTTTATTTCAGATTGTATCATTTGTAATAGGCTGCTCTGGCATTGCAGTGGGCCTTGCTATGGGTTTCAAGGCTTTCTTGCCAGGCAATCAAGACTCTTCTACTTTAATACAAGGACATTTGCTTTGTTTGAGTTTAGGGATTTGAAGGTAATAGCATTCAGCAAATCTCCTGTATTTAATATTCTTCTTTTTACTCTTTTCTTTTTTCGAGAGTTACCATGGTGAGCCTGCAGCACTGTCAACGAGATGATCAATTTGGGAGAAATTGAAGTTAGTATTAAAATTCTCTGTTATATTGAAACGTGACACTGAATTAAGCACAGACAGAATCACTTAAACACATTTTTCTAAAGCTGGTTGGACTTCAGTGTTGAAGCTTTTTTTCTAGCAGCATGTAATCAACCAAAAATTGAAAAGCTACAAATACAATCCAACTGAAGAGGGCTTTGTAGAAAGACTATTGAATGTTCCATTTCAATGCCATATCTCAAAACAAGGTCGTGAGTGTGATAAAACAGTGAGTGGGTTTATAAACACTGCCAGAAGCTAATAACATCTAATAACAATAATAAACACAGTGCAAAGAATATTATTTTCTATGTCCACATGAATATTAAAATCACCTACAGTAAGAACTCTATCTGTCCAAAGGATTCAACTTGATCATTCAAGCTAAAGTTCAGCTAAAAATTCTAAATATGGACCAGGAGCCACGCAATGTCTTTAATTTGAAAGACATTGATTTAATTTTGGATTTCAATTTAAGAAGGTAATACTTTGTTTTATGTCAGTCTGACTGAGGGGGCGTGTTCCAGCAGGAGAGTGACATGACTGCATACCCTATTGCAGAATGTGTTGCTGGGTGACAGACCAATCGCAGCCTAATTTACTTTGTTATTTGTGTATTTTTTCAATAACATATCAAATCAAAAATATCAAATATGTTGACTGAAAGCCATAATAAACAATGCATTTTAATTCATTGTATTGAAAAATAAAACAATATACCATTATGTACAGAAGACAACAGGCAGAAATTGTTGCTTTACAGAAAGCATACTTACTTACACCCTTATACAAAACATGGACTATGTTGCATTTAACTTCAGTTTGATACCTTGGCATATTATTCCTATTTCTACAGCCCACAGCTCAGATGTCAGTGAAAATAAAGTAATTCATACCCTCTGGTAGTCTCTGCCTCTCTTACACACCAACATACAGTTATGTCTGTCTTTATCCACAAATGAACACACAGATTATTTTTAATAAAAATGTAGAAAATTGCATATACAAACATCGTCAACCCATATTTCATATTGTTACCACTCAACAACAGTGTTCTGTTCCTTAAGTAGACATTGTGCATACTTCCGTGGCCATAACTGGATTGAGCAACGCAAAGAAAATCTGAAATAATGCAATGTTGAGCCCCTATTTAAATACTACACCCTATATTATAACACACCATTTAACTCTCAAATAGATTTTTCTGAACTGACTAGTCCTCAGGGAAAAACAGAACACAAATAAGTTATCTGTGATTATCTGCTGTGCCTTGACCTGAAACTAAGGAAAATGGACTGAAAGAATGGAAATAATTAGCTTTGGCCTGCATCTATTCTGATAAGTAAAAACATGTCTTCATTCAGTATTGAAGATTAGAATCAAAACACAGATAAGATTTTTCATTCATTAAGAAAGGAGTTTAGCACACAATTTCATTTCAGTAATTTAACTACCAAGCTGTCATCGCATCAGTTAGTTCAGGTTAGTTTGGATGTTAAAAGATGAAGAACACAAATCTTTAGCTACAGAAGTGGTTCATAAACCTTTCCTGACATGCCCCCCTTTAAAAACCACCAATTTTTATCCATCATTAACAACAGTAAAAGCAACCAACAAAATCTTTTAGATTTTATGTAAAGTAATCAAAACATTTTATTGAAATAAAGCTCAGCACTAGGCAAACTTCTTTTTTAATATATTCCCTAAATAATGCCACATTTTTCACCTGGTAATCTACATCCTCCCTGAAGTGGCTCTATGCCCACCAAGCGGGCCCTCTGCAAGTTTGACAGCCACTGAGCTACATTATTTTAGTTTCAACCTTCAATTTCATTTATGCAGACTTTGTGAATTAATTTAAAAGATTCAGTGCACAGCCAAATAGCAGCTACAGTAACAAAAAAGAACGAGTCAAGTGCTCTTGATATTTCAAGAGCGAAACTCTCTGTGCACCCTTTCAAAGAATATTTTCAATATTACATCATAGTCAAAACTAATAAAAATGAAGTAATAGACTGCATAAAAGTGGCCGCATGCCTCTGCATTTAAAAAGTAATGTGCATACAGAATCTCCATGCTGTCTAATGCCCAGCAGGGAGCAACACTGGTTGCAAAAAAGAAGTCTGACTGTATAGAAGTCTATGAACTAATGATCCTACCTCTCCCCTGATTGGCTATACCTCATTAAACATTTTCTTCATGGGTTTATGGTCTCAATCATTATCGTTTCTTCCCAAGGCGTGCTTTCTGTGTGATTGGCAAGTCGTTACCACAGTTGCCAGTATAGGAGGGCGTGAGTCCCTCACTCCTCCCCAGCTCCACCCTCACATCCAAATATGGTTAGTTTTGGCTCTATACTAAGATCATGATGACTACAATGACAGACTCAAGGCTACAAAATCTGCAAACCAGTGGCTACATCCACTCCTTTAATACGGTCTATGCGAGTTCACCTGTTATTGCTCAGACACTTGAAACAGGCTCAGAAAAGCACAGCTCACTGAAAGTGCTAGGAATAATACAGTAAATGTAAACTATATATATATATATATATACTGTAAGGTTGAGTGTGTCAACTTGCACAATTATTTTTTTATTCATTGCAGAACTAAAAAGAAAAAGCCTTCAACAATAAACTTCAAAACCAGTTTATAATGTACCAGTCTGCCATTAATTACTTATTAATGCCCACAAGTAAATTACCTGTCAACACAACCTTTTTGGTTTAGGCAATGAGGATACAAACAGAAAAAATATTAGCACTAAGAGTCAAAGTGCATGAACCTGTTCATCTGTGGAGACAAAATTTAGGGAAATCTCAGGGAACCTCTGCTGTTGGTGGGGTTTGTACAATTTGGTTGCAGAGAATGAAACGAGAGGTAAATGGAATCCAAACATTTCAACATCAGAAATTTTAGCAATGCCATTTTTCTTTTGTGGTCATTCATTATCGTGTTGGAAATTTGGTCAATGAGTTTCCTTGGCTGGTAAAAACGGTATAATCAGACTAGAAAAGCAGTTATTTAGTCAAAAAGTACAGCATTATAATATATCCAAGAATCTCTTGACATGGTTGCACAACGTGACGCCAAACTCTCCAAAGCCAAGTGCTATTTCAAGTGTTCCGAGTGTAGATGACACAATGATCTACATAAAGATGACCTGCATAGAAAGCTTCCATAACACAATCACTTCAATTTTGATGATAGTTTAGAGTTACTGGTGATTTCTAGGGCTGTTATGATGCTTTCAAAAACAGTAAACAAAAGTCTGCCATACTCATAATCAAATGTTAATACTGGGCTAATATATGGTATGACAGGCTTAAGATGAATTAAATAAACCTTCTCTTTCTTCTAAATAGTGGTTTGAGTCCTTCCCTCTATTTATTTCTACTTTGTAACTGCGATTTCATTCAGTTAGAGAATGTTACTAAGCATTATTGGTAATATAAGTTACTTAAAAGCATTCCCTATTTATGTGCAAATTAAATCCAAGCACTGTGCAAATATCAATGACGGGCCATACGTGTGTAGAGCCTGAGAAGGCATCATGGGAAATCTGCGTGCACATACAAAACATCCCTGCAGCAAATCAGGAGATCCAGGTGGCCTGTTATTCCTTTAGTAGAACAGACTCGAAACTTACTGTAGGTGAAAAAAAAATCAGATTTACACTCTGCCTTCCTCTTCCAGTTATGCAAAATGACTTTTAGAGAAGCGCTTTACTCCCAGTAGTTCTGGCTGAAGCTGCTCAGAGGCCAAAAGTATAAGAATGTAATACTACTGTATACTCACAGGACAAAAACACCATCATAATTTATCATAATAAAAAGTTCAGCAAAACATATTCACAAAGTAGGTGCTGAATATCAGTTCTCGCTAATTAGCATGCACGACTTAAATTGCCCACATTGAAGCATCAACAAAGAAATAATGTGAAATTCTTGTGTTGACAGCTAATTAATGTTTGTTTGTGACAGCTTCCCGTGAAGTAGCAAAGGGACTGACATGCCCTATCTCTAGGATTTTTGCATTCATTTCTGAGTATTTTGGAAAATGGCTTTAGTAGAACAAAATGTGGCACATTCTGCTTTTGAGTCAGGGGAAAAACGTTCTTGTGCTAATTGTGATCACCACCTTCTTCTAACCCAAGGCTAAATGAACTGTGAAAAGTGTGATAGTTAATGAAGTTTTCCAAAACATTGGAAATCATCAACGAAGGCAGCTCAAAATCAAAAAAGTGGAAGAAAAAAAACATGGAATGCATTCAATCTGATTTAATTATATCAAAAATATGGTGCAAAACATTCTCTTATGGTGGATAATAAATTAATATTACAGCAGAAAAATGCCATCTGGCACAGGGAAATGAGTGAAGCTCAGCTATTAAGCTCCACTAGTCCAAGAAGGGATTCATTGCTTTAGCCTTCCTTGAATATAGATAATACCACTTCCACCAATTAAAGTTGATGACATTTCCAAAGCAGGTTTACCTCAGAATTAAAAAAACTTTAGTCTGGATCACATGGGGATAAATCAATGCTTCGGAAAAACACAATGTTAATTAAAAGGTAAAGCCTAAAAGCAATAATGTCAATTAAATGGATGCATTACATTCTTATAGGCGAACACAATCAGTGTGTCATGATTGTAAGAAAACTACCAAAAGAAGTCAGAATGGAATGATGAATCCCACTAAATTCCACTAAAGTAATAATAAGACACCAATATTTGAAACTTTTTTGTGTGTGCTTCCAGCGCTAAATAGACAAATGTATTGGTCTGAACTGCATATTCTTTACTCAGGCACTTGTTTAATTCGTATAAAACCAAATAAAACTAGACTCTCTCTGATGTTTGATGGACAGCTCACACCATTTCATTCTGCACAACATATTCCAGCATTAAAAAACGACATTTTCTCCATTTCTCTTAGGTTCATGGTGCAAACCACTTGAGCCACTTCATTTCCTCGCAACGAATAGACATACAACTGTGAATTGAGCCCCATTACCAGGCTGTTTACACCTGGCATCAACATCTTGGGTGACACAAACGGATGGTTGTAATAACTACGCTGCTGAACTGCTGCTACAGCCAGACCTATCTTTCAACACGGCGTTAGCTGATGAAAATGATAAATAATAATGAGGATGTGTTTTCCTTTAGCCTTGTTCAGACAGCGATTGAGAGAGAGAGAGTAAAAGAGAAACAGAGCCTTCTATTGCTCATTTTTTTTCACGTCTGTGTCACATTCTGCAGATAATGACAAACTGCAAACTGAAACTGCAGTGAAACGCTGGTATGACGTCGATATGACTTTACCAAAAATCGTGTTCATGTCTGTTTTTGCTTTGAACTGCATAATGTGACACAAATAATAATAAACAAATATAGGTCAGGCACTGAATCTCTAGATGGGGCGTTGCTGGAGCAGTTCTATCCTGTAACACGGACATGAAAATGAAAAGAAAGCGATACCACGGCACACACACACACGCCGCTCACACAACTTCCATGGCCTTGGCATAAGTACTGCACACCTTGCATTAGAATGCATGACGACAAGCTTCATGAGTGACCTTTAGTGTTTGGATCTCACTTCACAGCTCGATATGAAAATAAATACCAACATTACAGGGAATAATCAACAAGGTGTTTTTTGGGTTTTTTTTAACACAAAGAAAGAAATAAGTTAATGAATAACATCCTTATACTGCATGTAAAACCTGACATGTTTACTGCCAATAAAACATCTCCTTTTATAAATTCAGTGCAAATAGTAAAATCAGTTGGAACAGTGTGTTCGAACTGCTGCTAAATGTTGACAGGTAAGACGCACTTAAGATTCCAAGCAGCAGAAAGGACAGTGCGCTGAAGTCAGTACTTTTTTTTCCTTCTTTTTTTTTTTTTTTTTACGAGGAAAGAAACAACTTAATGTACAGCATTTAATGCTGCATTCGCAAGAAGGCACATATGATTATGAATTTGTCGAAGCCATGTCACAAAGTCCTCACAAAGTTTCTCCTCATTGGCAGGTAAGAGAGCCAAAACATGTCATCTGGAACAGAAATCAGACAGTGAGTGTCGTGTGTACGAGAAGCCATTTTCCTGCTGTTTTGGCTTCTCCTTATTGCTTTGCAGTACTGCGAAGTGGCCCAGGACACATTTGTTTGCACAGTGCTGATAGAATGTAGTCATATGTGGCCAAGACCACCTCCGTATATGGACTGATGTCTCAATACATCCTCAATGTATCTGGTACATTCACTCCTGTACTAAGAGCTGTCCACATGTGACTGGATCACTCAAATTCTTGTTAATATCAGGTGTAAACAGGGCCTCAGAGATTGGATGTCACTCATGTTACAACAGATAAAAAGGCTTTGTATGTCTGTGTGGATGTGTTGGATATCTCCGCATCAGAAGGTCGACTCAGGGACCGTCCTTTTGCGTCCCAAAGAGGCTGTGCTGTAACGAGTCCTCTGCAGGGTTCCATAAGATGGTTTGTCTGTTGTCAGGCTGCGTGATGATGTTGGGGCTGCGGACGTCCCATTACGATGCAAAGATGCTGTCCTGTGCATCCTCTGCTCTGTTTTGGTGGGGATGTTGGAGGAGCTCTGGGAGCGTTTAATGTCAGGCGCGGTTCGGCCCACCTTTCCGTTTGCCAACTCATCACCCTGATGGCCAAAGCGATTAGACTTGCCTCCGTCCGCCCCAGTTCTCCCTCCTACCGCCCCATTTGAAAGTGGGAGCCGAGAAAGGGTCCCACTGCCTCCTTCCTCACCTGATCCTTTCCCTGATTCATCCTCCTTGGACTTCCTTGAGTCCTTATCCTTCTTAAGGAAATGACCTTTGAAGAAGGAGAGTAGTCCCTCGTTGCTCTTGGGAACTTCTCCTTTCTTGGTCTTGTAGTTTCCATCGCCGTGGTGTTCCCTGTCAGCCCTGTCCCCCTTTTGTCTTCTCAGAGTCCCGTCATGGAGGCTGGGGGTGCTGGAGCTGAGCTGAGCTCCAGCACTGGATCTCCTTTTGGCCTCAGTATCCTGGGAAGCTTTGGAGGAACTCTGTTTCCTCTCATCCTTCCTCCTGGTGAGGGTATTACTGCTAGAGCTACTGCTGATATTCATGGTGCCCTCATCCCTTGTCTGGCCTCCCTTGCTGCGTCTCAAGCTGGATGTTTTTTCTGATGGCCTCCTCTGGCCCTCTGGGACCCGTGGAGACTCATCTCCAGTCTTACCCACACAGCTTACACTGCCACCACTAGAAGATCGGACATTGCTCGCAGCGTGGCTCTCATCAGCTTCCTTTGTGCTTCGTGGATCATTCATCAATGTTGCTATTGGATCCTTTGTGCACCGGGGGCGCCGGCCAGATTCCAAGTACTGTACCAACTCCACAGGGGCCGGATCTTGGACTAATCGTGGCACTGGATCAGGTTTCCGTCTGTCCTTTGAACCTAAGGACCAACGCTGGGGAAGCACTTTGCTCAGGGTGTCTTTGGTCTTGCTGGGGGCTCTCATGCTCATGCTGCGTCCCTGACGGTCTCTGATAAATTGCCCACTTTGAACACCCCCTAAAGGTTAAGATAGGGTAGAAAAAGTTAGATGATACATTTAAAGTCAAGATCAGAAGAAGCCTCTAAACTGATTAGGACTTATATTTAGTGTGGCCCCCTACCTTTTTCCTCTTTAGCGAGATTGTCAAGGAAGACTGGAGACTCAGGCGAGTCAGGTAGTGAAGATGGGCAGGTGGTGGAGGATCGAGAGACCAGACTGCCTCTCTTACTGTCGCCTGTCAGCCGGATTAGCCAGTGGTCTGACACTGATGAACTTGTAGATCCTGTGAGACCCAAATAAGGGAAGAGAGCTTACTACCAATTTGCCAATTAAAATAAAATAAAAATGATGAATGAATATTTTTGTCAGAGATTCAGGTGTGGTATGGTTGTTATGGCAACCTTGGGCAGCAGCAGATTCCACAGCTGTCCTTGTGAATCTTTTCGTGTGAATCTAGTAATTGAGAATTTGGTCGCCTTTTAACCTGATTAATTGTGACAGAAATTATTTTATATTTAGTTAAAATAGTGTCCTAATTGAATAATTAAGGAATGTGATGTTCCTACTGTGTTCTGTTCAAGTTATCCCTTCTCAACTCATTTGTCAGCTCTACGGAAAAATCTGAAAATGAATGTTTTATAAATATACAGATTCTTATAGCAATACACAGATAAGTCCAGTGGAGAAGCAAAATTTATACTCGTACAGTATTTTAATAATGGAGTGTAGAATGTACAGTTTGTACAAATATCCGTTCATTTTCTTTAACCTCTTATGTGCATTGATGTAAAATTTACAATCACAAATATGTATTTCATGATGAAGAACGTCTGTGTATAACACTCTGAATGAGTTTGTGTGATTTGATGTCCACATATTAGAACAAAAATGATGACAGGGGACATGAACAGAACTGTGTTTATCAATGACAAAAAACTACAACAGACAAGGTAGTTTAATTTGCAGTCCTTTACTTACTCCTTAATAAAGATGATTGAAGTGAACACATTAATTGAACAAATTCTATCGCATATATTCATATTCAGCCATATTCAATATATCTTTTATCCATTAAATGATTCACCTTTTCCTGTTTGCTAGTCATTTGATAGCATACCTCTGTTGGAGCAACTGGCTGACCATGGAGGAATGTTGTTGCGTCTCTGGTAGAATAGGATGTAGGCTCCTCTGGTACATACCTCCTCCTCTGGCACAAAGTCTACACTGCTGTCATCATAGCTATACCACTGTGCATCCACTGAGTTCCTACAGTAAGCTGGAATAGAAAATGACAAGAGAGTAATTACTGGTCACCTGAACATCAAGTCTTGCAAAGTTCATGCAACACATTTTCATTAATTTCACAATTTTTAAAACATAACCATGGACAGACTTAGAGTTATCACATAATAAAAAATGTACTGGGCCACCCAATTCCTTACCTGTATAATGTCCGCCATGCATTCCACCATGATGGTTGCACACAGCGTAGAGTTCGTACAGATAGTCTTGAGGGAGGATGGTGTCGGCAGGTTGGTGGGGTTTGCCTGAGTGCTGCTTCCAGGAAGGTGGCCAGGCCCCTGAGCTAAGGTTCCTCATACTCTGACTCCTCTTTACTACATGGGGGGCCATGTCCAAACCAGTCATGGGGAAACGCACCAAGGTGGAGAGCTTGTTCCTCCGCTCGCCAACCTGTTTCAACATTTCTTGTTCATATATGCAGCACTGATCTAATGCATGATAAATAACACACATTTCTGTGTAAAAAAAGAAAAAGAAAAGTGCATCTAATAGAAATAAATTAAAAACTAAATTGATTAAACAGCTATCAAATTATTTTTGCAACAAATAAGGTAAACTGCATAATACACAACACCAATAACTGATATAGTTCCTTTTCACTACTAAAGACCCGGTGCCCCTCCTGGCTTTGCATGTTTTAATGAGGAAAAGGTCTGCACACCTCCACAACCTTAGAAACGGTGTTGGTGGAGATCACTGAGATCTCCTGTGTAAGGCTGGTGCTTGGTATAGTCAGACAAAGTGATAGAATGACTGCTAATGTCAAGGCTGAAATCACACTGGTCAGACGGAAACCACAGCATGGGATGGGAGTCTGCAGGCAGTTACTTGATGGGTTTGGCTGAGCTTTATCCCACGAGGCCTGACTGGGCTCAGGCCACAATATGGTGCCACTTGCTTGTGAGACCATGATCAGTGAGGGGAGGCAAAGAGGTGGGCAGAGGCATAGATGGATTTTTACCATGGATGCAAAAATGGGTTTAATTTTGTGTACTGTCATATCTCTCAGGAACAAAGGGCCAGACGACAGTCCCAGCTCTGAAATAAAACACCTCAATAGAAGTTGGACTGAATTCTGTCTGAAGAGCAGCGTCATCAGTCGGGGATTTAAAAGAGAAAAGTGCTTGTATTTGCAAACACTTGCACAAATGGCACTCTTGCACATGCATAATGTGGGCTATAAAATAATTAACAGATACAGATAACGAGACAGTCATATCTACATATATATGTATACAGTATATTTTCAAAATTCTAGAAATAATTTATATATAAAGTTGAACTGAAGAAAATAAGTCAATGGAACAATCTGGAATTATATTACAATAGTAAAATGCTCCAGAAATGGAAGTGCACTCAAAACAACTGAGTTATCATTTTAACCACTCATTTTTGAGTAAATCTGATTTATGGAGATGAGTGTCTTCAAACTGTTCTTTGTCAAATTAGATTTGAACCTTTTTCTCATTGCAAACGGGCTGAACTTATGGTGCATCAGGCTTTGCCACTGAGTACCAGGCAGGTAATGTAAGAGGGGTTGAACTGGTTTACCTTAGTCCATCTAAGGTTTGGGACATTTCTTCTAAAAGTGATGCATCACTTTTAGAAGAAATGTCACAGCAGACTGGAAATTAATTGTTCCAAAGTGGCCGACCATTTCTTTTGTGCAGCACCCTCTCAGTTTATCTTAGCTACCTTCATTTATGTACAGCCCAATAAACACTCAGACGACATACACCACCACTTGCTGTAGGTAATGACCAATGTGTTACCATTGGAGACGGAAGCTACAGTAAAAGGAATAGACTCTTGAATGTCTGAGATGAGGGTATTGAGTTCACTAAAAAGAGTGAATGTGATTGACATGCCAGTTCTTGATGTGAACACATCTTCAGTAATGGATTGAGGTCATGGATATTGTTCTCTTTAAAATGTAAGGACAACAGGGTAAGCTCTTTAATGATTAGAATAACAAGCCCCTCACTGAAAAGAATTATAGCAAGGCAGCGAGAAACAAGACTGGCTCACAACTCAGATTTTATTTCCATCTAACTGAAGTCTCACACTGTCTTTTATTCACTCTTGCTCAGCACGTATCTCACCTTTCACTTTTATCCACTGAAAAATGTATTGCTTTCCTCATTCTCTACATATTTTATGCAACAAATATGAGAAAATGTTCTTCAATTCTCTTAGGAGTTGACTTTGGTAGAGTGGAGAAATAAAGAGCAGTACAAAACAGAATGATACTGAAATCATGGTGAAAATGTTTTTTTTTATCGCCGCAAAAGAGATCAGTCTGGTTTGTTTGTCTGTTTGTCTGACTGTAAGTAGGATTACACAAAAACTGCCAGGAGAAAATCCTCCATGTAGCATGGAAGAATACATTTTGCTGTGGCTTCGGTCAAAGGGGCAGATACAGGAATTTTTTCCCCACATTTTCTGAAAACTGCAAGATTTTTTTGACTGTTATTGTCAATTACATTCAAAATACTTGATGGATTACTATGACACTGGATGGAGGAGTGGGAGTAGATCAGGATAAAGGGGTGGATCCGTGATTTGATTTGTATTTTTTGAACTCTAAATGCAGGTGTTGCATATCAATATTAAATTAACTGGTTTGGAGGTAATTTTCAACGTTGGTGGAGGTTTAAGGTCTCTGAACGCTCTTGTCTTAAAGCTGCATTACTTATTTTTGAGCATTCACCCCTTTGTCAGTTCCTTGATTCTCTTTGGTTTCCTGCTTTGCACCAGCCACGTTCCCACTTCCCAAAACCATTGCCAGTCTCTTCCTGTTCCATTCCTGTGCCACAATATTAATTAATGCAGCTTTAAGGGATAAATAGATACTTGCATGCATAAAATCAATGCAAGTTTAACTTGAGCACTTGTCTCTTCACCAGAGGACACTTTGCAGCTCACCTACCTGTCGGAAGCGCTTGAGATGGAGGATCAGTATGTCCGGGAGAGTCCACAGGCTCATCTTCACCATGCCCTGCTGAAGCTGCTTACAGTGCGGACACTTCCAGGCATCATCTGGTGCGAGCTGGAATCAGTCAGTGAATCATTCAAATGATCATACCAATCAAAACAAGATATTATGATTATTCTTACATGTTTATTACTGTTTATTGTCTGCTATTATAGAAAATCATCATTTTGTCGACAATTCATAAACTGCTGACGATAAACACACGATTCCAAATTATACTTAAAAATTGGCAAGAGGCAGCTCTCCTCTCTATCATGATCATCTTCATCCTCTCTATGTGTGGCAGAGTGTATAGATGCTGTGCTTCATAAGTCAATTAAAGCAATTTACTTCTTTTTAATTTGTTTTATTTATCGGCTTCAATTTTATTATCTATCTAGTGGCCCGTGATCATTAGTAGTAGTAGCACATTACCAGGCCAACCATTTATTGGTTTAATATGTATGATGTATTCTTAATGTTTTATGATTAGACTGTACGTCACAGACATCTTGCAAAGTATGGATTGTTTGCTCTTCACACTAGTCAGAGAAGTAATGGGAGACATTACAAAAATGACGCCAGTCATGACTCATTCACTTGTTTCATGTCATAATCTTGCCTACATCAATACGACAGATTACTCCAGTCAACACCTGTCTCATGACCAGTCATGATAAAATCTAACCTTTAGTGTTGCTATAGTTACAGACAGGGCTTCAGGGACTTAATGTTTCCCTTCCCAAACTCCACACCTCTCTCCCAAAAGTGCTAACAAGATTTAGTTTAATAAATTAGATGGAATTAAATTGCGTCACCTTATGCTGGTGTGTAACTTAACGATTCATTATTAGTGCATGGAGAAACACGTAATGGAGGCTTTAAAATGCTATCCGTCAACCAAGGTGTTTCGGATGTTTTGGTATGAGTTGCAGAACAGGGGGATTGCTTCCTGCAACTCTACTACAGCAATTAATCGCATTACTTCTACTACATTCCAGAAAGTAAAAGTCACCGTTGAAAACAAATGTCTGCTACACTGTGAGAGGCAGCGACTGATACGCCAGATGTTTGTGGGTGTGTGCATGAAAGAGAGAGAAAAAAGAATTGTGTTCAATGACACAGATGGTCCTGCTATTGAAAAAAAACTGAATGCGACTCAACTGATATGCCTAAAAACGTAAAATGAGAAAATTGAAGAAAGCAACTATGAGATGCAACATTCAGGGCCCCTACAAAGACAGTGAAATCTGACTGAATTCTGATCAGGAGTGTTTGAGGAGATGTGGAATATTCACCTTCAGGTATACGTACACATGGGACGGACAGGGGTAACCCTATATGCCCCGTTTGGCGAGGGCATAAAAAATGAGATGGGACATTCTTATTCTGATGTCTCCTTGATTCTCCTTGTGTCTTTTTGGCTGAGCTGCAGGAGCAGCTTGACAGATTGAGGTTGTCCGTGACTGGGTAGCTGAGTGATGAAGTTATGTGATTGGTCCATCCAGCTGAGTGTTGGCATTTCTCAATTGGCCTTTGCTCTTTCAAAATGAATTGGTACCAACTGTTTTTTCATTACATCATCGATTGTAATAGAATCATCAATTTTATGTATGTAAACATAACTTCTTCTTCTTCTTCTTATTTTGTTATTACTATTATTATTTTGTTAGCAGGGGACTTACCATTAACATGCTGACAGAAATTATCATGGCGACCACTATTATATAATCTTAACAAGCAACTCATTTTACCTAACATGCTTCACATAAAATGACATGAGTGCTCATATTTTGCAGGCACATTTTACTATGCTCTAACTTTTTCATATAAGCAGTGCTCCTCGTTTACTCGAGTCACAGTGCTTTTATTTTACAAATTAAATAAATACCATAAGAAAAGAGAATGATTACAGTCAGTCGACTGAGGTGATCCGTCAGCAGGAGAGTGACATGACTGCATACCCAATAGTGGAATGTTTTACTGGACAACAGACCAATGGCAGCCTAGCTCACATCTACCTTCCTTCTTTGTTTGGTCATTAGTGCCGTTTCATACCAGGCCACGGAAATTGTATATGTAATAAAACTAAGATAGCGATGAAGGTGATAAATATGAAAATAACTAAAATGTTGTTGACTTTGCAGATGTGTTGCATTCAGTCTCACCTGTTCCTCTTTGGTATACAGCTGGAAGCACTCATCCAAGGTACAGCTATGCTGCTGCAGGTGCTGCTGCTGCTGGTTCCTCACACTGTCTGCATCTTTCACTACCTCCTCCTGGATGCTGCCAAACAGACTGAAGGGGGTTTATAGTTCATGTTCAGCTGCAAAATTGTGTTCACTGAGTTTTGATTAGTGGGTGTGTATTTTTTAGTCTTTTGTCAGACATCAACTAAATCACTGTGTGCTCTCGCTCTCAAGAAAATGTGAAGATTGCACTCAGTATGACATTGACAACAGTGGTGAAATACTTTTATACTCACCACTCTTTAGTCTTGTGATCCCACTCGATAACAAGCTTCACATGGACAGGTCCTCCAGGGCCACTGATCTTCAGAGCTCTACAATGCAGTACAAGAAGAGCTGTAAGATCATGGTAAACACAAATACACATGTTATGATGTCAGTATTAACAGAACATAATGCCTCAACTCAGAAACCTTCAGAAATCCAAGGGAGGGATTTGTGTTGCTATGATGCAGGGAATAATGGACCTGCTCTTGTGGGAATGAAACTGACCCTGTCTTTGAATCTGTGTGGATGCTTTCGATTTTGATTTCATTTTATTTCATTCACACATTGTGGCAACAGCAGCATTACACAGGGTGACATGAGGTAAAGGTGACACCTGACTTCATATCATAAGTCAGTGAGGGCTTGTTTGTATTGCACAGTCATTGCTTTCTTTCTTTGATCTCAGAAGGGGAGATAAGACATCATCAGTATTCAACAGATGTTTCTGAGCAAAGTTAAAAATCAGTTTCCTTTGATTTCGGAAAGCATCTGTATTCTAAACGGAGGCAGTCTGGAGATTTTGCATTGATCGGTATTAACTGATTCTGACTATACTGACTATGAATGGCTTCATTCTATCTTCGAAGTGAAACCCATTGTCTCAATGCTGGTCTCTGTGAACATGTTTAATTCATGAGCCTGTTACCACTATATGTCTTGCTTAAGAATCATGTCAACACAGTCTAAGGAGGTTTTGAGGACTCAAGAATGTAATGAAAAACAAATATGAAGCAAATGATCTGTTGGGGCCCGTCATATTTAAATCTCTGGAGTCATAATGTCTGGTGAAAATAACTCCCTTTTGTTCACACCAAATGTAACATGAACATCACATGGCCCGATTATCCACAAAACCAATTTAATCAGGAGAGATAAGTGACTTAAGTAAAGATAATTGCTTAGTACAGCAGATCATATGCGCTAAATAAGTCTGTTTTAAGTCTTTGGCTTTTAGACGCTTCAGGGAGACTGTAATCAAAGGACATCTGCCCTGAGCAACAGCAAGATAAATGCCCCCCCCCCCCAGGAGTCCAGAACAGAAGAAAAAAAAAGAAGATAAAAAGTGATAATTTTCAAATTATTTTTGACATTCACTTCAAATGAAAAGAGTACAAAGACAATATTTCTAAAGTTGTATCTAATCAACTTCACTCATTTTTGTAAACATATGCTTATTCTGAATTTAATGCCAGAAACATCTCTCAAAAAAGTCGGGACAGGGGCAACAAAAAACCAGGACAGTAATCCTTGAGTCTCCTTCAGTCTTCACAATAAAAGATGGGGATAGGTTCACCATTTTGTGAAAATCTGTGTGGGCAAAGAGTGCAACTGTTTAAGATCGACGTTCCTCAATGTGCAATTGCAAGGAATTTCAAGATTTCACCATCTACAGTCCATAATATCATGAAAAGATTCAGAGAATCTGAGGAAATCTCTACACGTAAGGGTCGGCAAGGCAATCAACACTGAAGGCTGATCACCTTCGATCCCTTGGGAGGCCCTGCATTAAAAACCAACATGATTCTATGAAGCATATTACATAAATGGGCTAGGGGAGACTTTGTGTCACAGCCATGCACCGGGAGGAAGCGGAGAGTTACTGGCAACAACCGGGGTCTTCTTCAGGCCCAAACAAAAAGGCTAACCCGCTACCTGGAAACCCTGCTGTCCCGAGTCACGCTGCATATGACGTCCTCGGCAGACAACCCCCAGTTCTTCCTGGGGGCATTTGATACAACGGCCGAGGCGTGTGAGTGGCCAGCAGCAAAGTGGGACATGCAGCTGGTGCTAATGGTTTCAGGGGAGGCCCAGACAGCAGCCCTCAGTCTGCCCCAAGACACCAAGAGGAACTTCGCTGATTTCAAGACAGCAGTACTGGAATGTATAGGGCTCTCACAGGAGAATCATCAGCGGAGGTTCTGTGGTTCCAGGTTGAGCCACACGGTCCATTCCTTCGTCACCTGGGGACTCTGCTGGTGAGTGGAGGAGCTGGAGCAGCTGGTCCTGGAACAGTTCGTAGAGGAGCTCCCGGCCGGGACCTTTGAGAGGATCCGGTGTCAACACCCAACGACGGTTGAAGTGGCCATTACCTTGGCAGAGGACCATCTCGCTGTCCCATCCGGGGAGGGCTGACTCCCTTATGGCCTATCCAACCATGGCACCATGGAGGAAAACCCTCTCTGCCTCCTCGGGTCACTGTGACTCTCCGGCACGACTCTCAGCTCTTCCTTGAACTAATTCCCCTTCTGTTTTTCCCCACAGGATCCAGCAACTACAGGTGCTGTTCCCAACAAAATGGACATACAGTAAAAGAGTACAGCAGCGTCTGGTGTAGCCACATTGTTCTCGTGGGTGGGAAGGATGGATCTGTAAGGTTCTGTGTAGACTATTGAAAAGTAAACCGTTTGTCACATTTTGATGCCTCCTCCATGGCCCGGGATTGATTGATTGTCTGTACATCTAGTTCTTTCATGCTGTTGCTGTCTGTGCCCTCCACTTCCAATCACTGCCCATTCTTCACAGATTCACCACTGTCATCTTTTCATCACCTCCTTTATCTTGCTGATGCTCTGGGTAGATGCCCTTCAATCACAATCTAACTGAACATGGAATAAACAATGGAATAAACAATTAAGTTTATCTTTTACAATCATCTTTATTTCATTCACTTGTGTCTCCTGATTGAACTGTAATATTATAATTATACTTATTAATATAATTATTACAACTACTGTCTCTGTATTTGTATCCTTGTATGTATAATTTTTTTGCTGAAGCTAATTTGACACTGATACTTGACCAATAAAGCTGATTCTGATGGTGGAATTTAAAGTGTGATCATATTGCCTGGAGGAAGTGTGTACCAGTGCAGTGTAGGAATCAAATTTGCATGAGAAACAGTAGAAGCTATGGCTATGTAAATCTACAGATACAGATTTTGTGATTTGGATGAACAGAGCTCTTACCACACAATGGAATGAATATCTAAAACGTTTCAAAAGCTGGACACAAAAAGCAACAATGGAAAATGAAATATAAAGACTGTGAGCTTTAAAACAAGTTGAAACTGTTTTCATGTAGTCACGAATCATCTGGTGGTTTAAGGTTGGGTTAAATCAATTATTAATGTTATAACACTTTGATTGTATCACTGTTTTTCTCCTGTGTTCTGACATTTTCCTGCTGATTTCTGTGTATTGTAAAAGACAGGCCTTGGAGCAATCTTTGCAAACTAGCTTCAGCTATAAACATTTTAATGCTATATAAGCTTGATCCCACAAATATCTAACCTAACCTAACCTAGAAGATGATCTAATTCACTGCAGCTCAGCAGAAACAGAATAGAAATTTAAGGGCTGTTTGCACAAGAAGGATTCTTGCATAACACTGTGAACGTTTGTTGTGGTTTGGCCGTTTCTTTACACGTTTTGGTGGCCTAATCTTTTGAAAGTGCCACTGTTTCCATGTGTGGAGAGGATTTTGAAAAGGTAAGTGAGTAAAAAAAGGCCTTATCTTCACGCTGTCGAAATGTTGTTATACTCTAATAGTGCCAGGGTATTTTTTCATCAGTGTCACTTTGTTTGATAGCAGCATTGCATAAAAACTACTCAACCTAATTCAAGTATCCTCTGTAGAAGGTTGGGGCATGGGCAAAAGAAGAACTCATCTGATCAAGGAAAGAGTGCACAGTATTGACTTTGCTAGGAGTGTGATATATAGGCACACGGTGCAGCACAGTGTCTTATTTTGCTTGTGGCAGTGCAGGTCTAGGTGTCCCACCTGTCCACAGCAGGGTGCTGCAGTGGCCTGATGTCCTGTGGGGCCAGGTAGCTGTAGGTTGCAGATACCCCCACCACTCTGATCTTAAACAGCATGCCAGCATTCTGCAGGGAAAGAGACAAACATCAGTATAGCTGTGTCCTCAAAGAAATAGTATCCCATATAAAAACAGTGCCATTAGCCTCGTGCAGTCAAAGACTCCGCTAAGAAGGTTACGATTTCACCATTGTCTGTTGGCTCTGTCAAGGAGGTTATTTGTTTGTCTGTATGTATGCATCCTACTAAATGCCCATCTAGTATAATGATGATTTTCAAATTCAGTGGTGATATGATTTAGGTTGGGTTTCACAGTCTGAACAAGCCAAAGGAAACCCATGATGTTTGAAACATTGATTTTTTTTACCAGCTCAAGCAGCAAGTTGATCAGGGGTCTGCAGTCAGGTATGACTTGGCAGCTTATAAATCAACAAGGAAGTACTGTGGCAGTGTGTTCCAGACAATCAAAACAAAACAGACAACAGCACATGCTCCCTGATGAGGTTATTTTCTGTGCAAAACTGTTCAAACTGTGAAAGCCTTAATGCCCGTGCACACAAAAGCAAACATTTGTAAGAAGACAGCTACCCATTACTGTCAGTATCACAGCAGTATCTCTGAGGACAATAACACCCTGTGCAACACCTTGTGCGGAAGAAGCAATGATGTGAAACTGTAATTTCAGTTTTTCTAACGGGACAGATAATGCATCTGTCTAATGCATCTGTCTACTGCATCAGCCCATTAGCAAAATCATAGCATCGCACAGGGTATGTGGATCTTAGAAATAATACAAGACAATATGAAGCGTTTAGGCTCAACATGTATGCATAGAATATCGCGTTTTAATTCAAACATTGATGAATTCTGAAAGCTCTCACTTTTGATATTCTTATTTTTACATGCTGGGAAAGAAGAGCTGGATTTTGACATCCAAGCTGGTATGTTTGCCTCTTCTTCTTCTTTTTTTTTCAAACCCTCAACTGAAAGTGGTATGTAGCTAAACAAACCTCTGGGCGGCACCAGAACACCACATAATGAAGAGGGAAATTAATGAAAGCAAATTACACTCATGCTGCCAGTCAGCAGGGTGAAGATTATATAGAGCATTGTTATGTGTCTACATTACACAATGAGAACAGCTCACATGTCGTCCTCTTATTTTTCACAGCGGGTAGTTTTTTTTTTAGTTTTTCCCTTTAAAGGAGCAAAACTTGAAGGCCTATACTCTTACATTAGTGGTGTTCTCAGCTAAATCGTATCTGTACAATCCACAACCAAAAGACTTTTGTGATTGTTTTGATAAAGAAGAAGGGATAAAGTACAAGGGAAGGTTTGACATCAGGCCAAGGAGGCTTTGAGGAGGAAACTAAGAAACTGAGATAGTATTCAGTAAATAACAGGATGACATTTCCCTCTCTCCTCCTCTTCATTTCCTCTTATAAAGCTGAGACCTCCTCACTCTGGATAAGACCACCTCAAATTTTGCACGGTGACAGGCAAAATTGCCTATGGCGACTCGACAACCAGGCGTGGGGACGGTCTGTGTGAGGATGATCGTGTCTGTGAGACTAGAGCTGGGCTTTACGGCTTGTGGTGCACAGATAACTTAAGCCGTCTATAGAGAAACAGATGAGGCTGCAGTGAAGATGTTCTTGTCAGGGATGATTGTCAAAGCTTGCAGTACATACTGAGTGGAGGAGAGGTGAAAGCGGGAGTAGATTTTTACATGCAGGCCTGGCTGGCCAGAAAACAAACGCTTCAGAAGCACAGTATGGCGTAAATCTTCAGGAATGTGGCATTTGTGTGTTCACTGTAGCAGCATTAGAAAAAAAAAGTGAGTACAATAGGATTCAAATCAGCTTTTCCTAAACATTAATTATAAAAAAAAAAAGTCGGAAGGTGAAGCGGGTGACACGTTATTAGTTATTAGGGGTGTGGGGCATTACCTGAGCCTGAGATCCATTCAGCATCAAATAATAGAGCTTGCTGAAGATGCTCTCCTGCAACTGGTCCCAGGAGATGCTCCTGTCCTCGTGCATGAGAAATGGAGGTCCAAACCTGAGAGGAGAGGAGAGGAGAGGAGAGGAGAGGATGACAAAGCATGTAAGGGAAAGTACTATGGCAAATATTATGACAAGATAATACAAAAGCTAATGAATGCATCATTGTTCTATATTTGTTTTAAAACAAACAAACAAACAAATAAAAATAGCCGTGGTGTTTACAAATAAATACATTCTGCAGTATTTTCTTTTGAGGTTAACTTGGCCTCCACACAACAAAACATCATATATTAATGTCCTTGAAGGTTGAGCCTGTTGAAAGCAGGGAAAGTGTCAGTATAAAGGTCACTGCAACTTATTGTGTCATCAACATAACTGACAAGCTGCCAGGTGTCAAGTGCATCAAGGTTTTGCTGTCAGTGCTTCGTGTTCTGTACTGACAGCCTGGCATTATATGGGGGTCATGGTGCCAAATGAACCTTATATACCTTCTGTTTTACAGGCAAGTTTACCATATATTCCTGTAAATAATGGCATTTATGCTGTCATCGTGGATTGTTCCTTCCAGATTACATTGCAGTTTAATGTGTGTCACTGCATTATATTCAGTTCAATCTTATCCAGACTTCACTGTAAATTTCAGTGCAAGTTAACATATACATACATGTTTATATATTTTTTTTTTTATGTCCCTTTGTTTTTGTTACTGATTAAATTAAGGTAATCATTGAAAGTTAAACAAGGCCCAAAATACAGGTTATTTTCATACGACACAAACTATCCAAGGAAATTTGTGAATGAACACAGCGGTGCCTCTTCAAATGCCTTGAGCATATTTAAGATGTCTCTGCAGCTGTACTTACTGTCTAATGAATGTAAGATTTCACATCCTCAAAAGCAGAAACTATTCACAAGATGAAGCCTTAACTCTAATACTGTGCATAAACTAAGCACAAGATGTCAGCTCAGCACAAACTAGAGCAGCAACAACTTGAAAATCAATCCCACTGCGGCTTACCTGACAGCCTGCTGGCCAGAACCTGCAGTGTTACAGATGAGGAGGAGGACCTTTGTGGAGCTGCCTCTGTTGTATTCAGAGGAGATCCCAGATGGAGGTCCAGGTGTAGAGTTGTAAGGGGAGGATGGGGGGCTGTGGGGATACCCTGAGCAGAGCAGAGGAGTGGAGAGGTGTTGAGTGAAGGCTGACGTACAATCTGAGATCAAAACTGATGGGGTCCAATCACACACACTTGGGGAGCACATACCACCAACCAATGCCATTTTCACTAAAACCTGAATAGTGGGAAAACTGGTTCCAGGCTGGTTCGAAACAAAATCCATAACGGCCATCTATCTATTTTTCATCTGGATATAACCTCGTATGTTCCACAGATACGTGAAATCCATTTGAATGAGTCTGTATCTGCATTATCTCAGCTACATATTTGTGACAGTCTTACCCCTCTCTGGTACCGTACTGTGACCCAATACATGTTGAGCGCCTCCAAATGTAGATTTTAATCTGCCAGATCCAGATCTGAATCCAATGTGCATGGTGGTGGAGCATTGTGAGTTATCCATTCCTGGGTATTTGATTGACCCGTTATTATTTTTCCATGATCTCGAGATGTTGAACAAAGTGAAAAGGTGATCCAGAATCCGCATCTGTACCCAGATTTGCCTCAAGATTCATTAGAATCTTCCTTGGCTCAAGATCCACTCCTCCACAAAATTCAGGTTTTCAGCAAACAAACAAACAAAACAAAACAAACAAACAAACCCTTCCAACTCTTGTTGGAAGACATAATTATATGTAAGTATTTATGCATTTCTAGCTAACAAGCAAAACAGGGCTACGCTTCTTTAACACAATTAAAAATGAATACAAATTATTCATATATAAATTATTTCCATATGAAATCACTTCAGGTTCCCATAAAGAAAATTGATGTCCAGGAATCTCAGTGCTTTTATAAAGTTTGAAAGAAAAAAAAATGAAGAAAAGCTGCAGTGTGTTCCAGCTGAGTTCAGGTTAAGGTTGAGGTTAAAATATATTTATAAGGAAATTCTGACAAAAATGAGAATAAAACGTTTGCTGGCGGAGAACTAGTCATGTCCCACCTGTTCAAGTAAATTCTATAAAAGCATTACTCATGTGAAAAGCTTATTCTATGATTCGGGACCAGGGCAAGAAAACAGCTATTGGTACCAGAATAACAAACTGCTATGCAAGGCCAAACAAGTGAAAACATTTTTTTTTTTTAAAGTTCCATTTAACCAGAATTGCCCTTTGATTTTTATTCACCCTGAGGAGATGTAATACGAATTACACAATCAAACCCATCCTGTGATTAATAGAGGATCGTAGCTGAGGGGAAACAGAAGGCAGAACCTCTTGTCTCCCGGGAAACATAAACTTTGACACTATCAGAGGATTTAATTAAAATATGCTTGTTCAAATCCTATTGTGCTATTAATCACTGCCACCCTCCAACATCACACACAAAAAACACACACCCAGGGCAGCAGATGTGACTAGATGTAAAGTATAGATGCAACGGCTTCAAGAAACCAAACAGATACACAGACGTTTGGGTGAAAGTATTTCTTTTTGTATCAGAGACAAGGACAGAGAAGGAATTATTGGTGAACGACTGGAAGTTCAGGAAGTAAATGCACCATTTTGTTACAACGAATAAGATCTGAATGAAAGACATTTTTCTTTCTCAGCCGAAAGGAGCCACACAGTGTGACATCTATGGATATCGCCTGACCTTTAGAAGACCAATTCATCTCCCGTCTCTTTGTCAGTCACTCCCTCCCTCAATCTTCTCTGTCACCTTTAACTCATAAAGTTCTTCGCGTACGAGGCTGAAATGTCGAGACAATTTAGTTTCAGCTAAAACTGTAAAGGATGCTGCCTCACCATTAACATCAATACAGCATATATGAGCATCTATTAGGAATTTTGCCATCGTTTGGTGTAATCTTAAATGATCTGTACTTTACTAGTTCCTTAGTGTTTTGTGTTATTGCAGAATTTGACTATATAACAAGTTAACTATATAAATAGTATATAAACAGGATGAAGGCTGCCCTCTTTCAACAGGCACCAGTATTTTAGTGGGTAGAACCACACAGTAATATGTCCTGCTCCGCATGTAGTGTGATTTTGCCCACATGTCCCGAGTGTGCTGGGAGAGTCTCCTGCCAGACTTTTCATTCTCACCTCCTCTTCCTGAGATGGACAGAGGAGAGCCGCAGATGGAGGGAAGTGTTAATGGGATGCAAAAAAAAACCCAAAGAAAAAAACCCAGAGGGAGGAGTGAAAGAGAAAAGGAGATCAGAGTGGAGAGAATGAACGTGAAGTAAAGGAAGAAAGAGATGAAGCTAAAGGAAGTTTTTTTTTTTTAAATGTGTGATGGAGAGATTTTTGTGCCTGGGAGGAAACGCTATGCTCTTACATACGCTCTTAAAACTCAAGACTCTCAGTAGGACTTGGAGCTGTTGAAAAAAAAACATTTTAGGATGATTGTGTTAAAATAAATTCCATCGCCGTCTCTGTTAAAATCAACAGATGATGGGTCACGGCACCATTTAGAACTGTGCTATTGATGGAATCTAATCTCACACACACAAAACTTAACTTGAAGATGATTTAATTTTAGATTTAGATTAGAGTAGATAATCGTATTTTGCTCTTGCACCAAAGACAACACTTTTTGACATTGATATCTCACACATTTGCCTAACTACGTGGAAAATGAATTGTGTGACGCAGAATAAGGGAGGGGGATTTTGGCCACATAGTGACTGGAAATGACACTTCTCCCAAGTGGTTCAGGACTAAATGAGTGGCCCCTGTCAGTGCAATCCACACTATTAACTAAAAATACCCCAGAGGGCAAGGTCTTAGACAAATTACAGGTTCTAGCAACAAACAGCCATCTGACCACAAATGTCCCTCCTGACAGTAAAGCACCTGAGCTTCCTGCCAAAAGCAAAAATGACAGATTAGGTAGGCAGCAGGGGAGACAAACACCTGATGCTGCCCTCTTACTTCCTTTTTCTTCCTTTCACTATCGTCTTCCACCACACCTCAACTACACAAGCTCGTTTCAGAAGTAGAAGGCACAATATTGTGTCAATCCCAGCTACCTGTTCATATTAAGGGAAAAAAAGACATGAAAAGTCAAAATCGTTTAAATTATCTATAGTTTTTTGGGTTCAGTTTGATCATGTCTCAAATTTTCGTTCAGCACGCTGAGTTCACATCAGTGCTGAACATTTGACTTGTTTACATGTGTAAGGCTACGTTCACACTGCAGGAAAAATGTGGCTCAGATCTGATCTTTTCCAATTCCGATTTGGGCCACTTCCATATGTGGTCCTAAATCTGACACAGGTCGGACTGATATTATGAATTATTCCAGAGGGAAGGACCTTTCATCATTTTCATCCGATTGATCACAAGAATGGAAGCCACGATACCATTGAGCACTTAAATCTGATTCATTACAAGTGTATTTCTCTGTATGCCTGTGTGTTGGTGTGTGTTTTGTGTAAGGTTTCCTCTTGAGGGGCCATGTATTTATGAGACTCTCCAGAGTAATTCTAATGGATTCATTATCTGCTTTACTTACACAGTGGCTGTGTGTGTGTGTGTGTGTGTGTGTGTTTCTGCTCATGCACGTACTTTGTGCACATGAGTGTTTGTCAGTGACAGCACAGTGTATGTGTCTCCTCCCTCCCTGTACTGTAACATTGTTGTTACTATGTGAAGTGAGAAACTGTTGTTGAGAAAGTGAGGATTCTTAATTTGTCATGCGCATATATGTGAATTATTGATATCATGGTGCGCTCCAGTTCCCACTTTGGACTGGGAACTCCCAGTCAGAAGTTTCAACTGGAACATTTATCCATTTATCCTCAAAGCATGACCATCAACAACATATGGAGAGGATGACGGCTGTGCTTGCTTCATTAATTCTAATAGAAGTTGAATAAGCATCTGTAATCTCCCATCTCATTAGATATGTTTCACACAATCCAATGGTGCCGAAGCCACTAAAAATGTTTTCATTTATGGATTTTATAAGTAAATCGTTTTGTTGGATGTTCACCTTGTAAATAACTGGCACAAATGAAAGAAAAATGACTGCCTAGAAAATAAACTCACTTGCATTCACACGATTTCCTTTCTATTAGAGTTAAATTCACGAATTTTTAAGGACTTTTGATACTTCACAGAACTGAATTTTATACCTGTTTTACCTCACATAACATCCATAATATTAAAGACTGATGGATCATTGGGGCGGCTGTGGCTCAGGGGTTTTATTAACCACATCCTGAGATGTGGTTAATAAAACTTAAACGCTAACTAATGGTGAAAAACTGTTCATCAAGAGGACAGAGGGTGGCTGGAAGAGAGAACTATAAAATGAATGTGGTAAGTCAGGGTCATTTTTGATGGATATCCTATTACAGTGATTACCTGAGTGTACAGCAGTGGAGCCTCCATGATTGTAGAGGGGAGGAGCCTGAAAAGCATAGATTACGTCGCTATCAGCGACTGCCGTCAGGTCGTCATCATCTGAGAAGGAACGCTGAAAGCCTGTGGAGTACAACTCTGCTAGAATGACCTGTAGAGAGAGAAAAGAGAGACACATCAGCATCAGTGGAGAGCACGTAGAGAGATATGCTTCACTAATACGTAACCAAAGCAAAAACACGTTCCACGTGAGAAACACTTCAGCTGGGCACGTGACGTGTGTGATTATGGAGGACGAAAAATGACACAAGGATAAAAGAATAAATAAATAAATGGATAAATGAATGCAGAAGTAAGTAAATAAATACAATGTAGCCACGAGCCAATGAGCCACGACAAGCCGAGGCAGTAACAGCAGAGCTGAAATGATCCCAGGTCTGCCCACCTCTTTAACATACGGATTTAGAAATGTGGAAATAAATGAGGAAAAGTAGAAAAAGAGAAATGAATGAAAGTTTAAAAAAAATAAAATAAAAATAAATCAATACATTTGGAAATAAATGAATGAATAAATACATAAATATATAAATGAATGAATGAATTGAAATAAATAAATAAAATAAATGTTGAAATATGAAAATAAATAAATAAATACATAAATGTAGAAATAGATACAAAAATACATAAATGAATTAAAAAAATACAAAAATATTTAAATGAGCCCTTTTCAATGAGCAAAACGTATATATGTATTTATCTATTTCTACAATTATTTATTTATTAATCTATTTCAGCATTTATTTATTAATCTATTTATCCTTATGTCATTTTTCATCCTCCATATGCAATATGCATGTGGAACAAGGGGAATTGATTGTTCTACCAGGGTTGCTATTAAGCAGAAGTGAGTTTAAGAAGGATTGTTTACTAAACATCGCATCTGAGACTTGTAGTTTTGGTAAAATGCATTTTAATATACAGGCATATTTGTTCTCTGACCATAGATAGCGGAACAGTGCACTTATGAACTGTGAAAAGGGCTAATTTTAATTTCATGGGACGTTTCAGTAGTTTCTCTATTATTTTCTAGCTGCTGTTGAATTCATCATCTGTTGTAAAGCAGGTTAAAGACTGACTCTTTTTCCTTCACCCTTTCTCTTGCTGACATTTCAGTTGTGCTCATGTATTCAAGTGTTACCCTGTTAAAATACAGAATTTTGTTAGATTTATTGTTTGAATCCGGGTTTTGTTTGACATCTTACCAACTTCACACCAAAACACTCTAAAACCCAAAAGACACTCAATTTTAAATGATATGAAACAGAGCAGAGCAGCAAATCCTGCCTTTTCAGGTGCTAGGAAAATCTAATGTTTGGCATATTTTGACCAAATATTAATCCTGGGTTATAAATAAAAAAAATTTAAAAAGTAAATATACTTTAAATAATCTAATAGACTTTTCTCACAGACATTTTGATTTGTCAGACAGGAAAAAATCATCAGTGTTACGGCAAATATTAACAATGACTGAGTTCCATGTCACTCAACCAATACTAAGGCCCTGGAAATGACTCACCTAAATACAAGGCAGCCATTGTTGAAGTTATACCTGTGCTTTTCCTACTATTACGAGTCAAATTGTTCACCATGAAAAGAGTCTATAATTATAATTATGTGAGCCTTTCAGAGGATCATTTGTGTTTCCAAATATTTAAATGGTCTGTCCAACAAGTCAGGTGTCAGTCAGTCAAGATTATTTCTAGATGGTAAAATCTTTTCTCTGTTCCTGTGTGTGTCTGTGTGTGTGTACCTGTTCAGGGGAGATACTACCCTCCTCTGCCACCATAGCTCTCAGGCAGGACATGGAACCAAAGAGAGGTACAGCCAGCCCCACCCGCAGGTACCTCTGACCCTTTCTACTGAATACTAGCGTCACACACATCGACCTGTGGGGCAAACAGAAGAAAAATGAGGGGGTGGAGGTTGAGGAAATATGCGTATGTGTGTGTGTAGGTGTGTGTTTGTAAGGGAGGGAGGTGTCAGAGGACAAAAAGAGGAAGATACATGATATGCTAGCTTGAGCAAAGAGCCTAAATGTTTTGCAATTCAGATTTCGAATGTTCTGCTCCAAACAAACCCTGGCATACTGAGCTATTTATATATTTGTATGCAAGCACTCACAAACACGTATCAGGTATCGTGTATGTGAGGTCTAAAGACACATATATCAACCAAGAGCAAAGAGAGAAATAATGGATTCAGGAAAACCAGCAGCCATAGAAATACTGTCATAAGTTTGCCCAAACATTTGATATAAAGAAACTATTATATTATATTATATTATATATTTTATCATATATTATATTATATTTAGGCCTGTTAATGCTTTAACGCATGTGATTTATCTGGAAAATTCAATCTGCATCTCTTTATTCTTTTTTTTTAACTGTCTTAATTAATATATACATTTAATTCTGCCACTTGCTGTGAGTTATACGTCACCTGGTCTGTCGTAGGGGGATAGGCAGGGAAATACATAAAAAAGGGTCGAAGGTGTTGCTCTGCTTAAGGCAATGAGGGCACGTCAGAGAAGACCTGGGAACACAGAGAAAGAGATTATTATTAACAATTTTAATAACTTTTGGAATACACATCCTCAGCATCAGCACCCTGACTGTGCGTTTTGATAGTCTTGAATGAAATATAGTTGGATATTTTTCTCTTTCCGTGACATCCTTTTCCCAATTTCATCCTGCTTTACTTAATTTTAGCCTATTTTCCACTCTTTGAAGACCCAGACTTACTTATTACAAAGACAATTATTATTGGAGAAGAAAGCACTTTCAAATTTACATATCATGCACGGTGATGGACTGATGCATTTCCTCTTACGTATGGACTTTTGTGTTTACTCCATGTGGACACTGATGAATGCTAAGCACTGAAAAAGGCCATCTGGACCTGATCTGCTGCAGAGCTGCAGGTAGGATGCAGTTCAGAATTTTGGCACAAAAAGACAGAGAGAGGCAGGGGAAATATTGCACTAAGTGAAAAATGCTGCATCCCAAAGAGCATGCTGAGCTTGATTAGAGGATAACTACAGAGAGAAAGCAGCAAAAAAGGAAAAGCAAAGGATGAAAGCTCTAAGGGCAATTCAAAGGCAAAGAGGAAAGTAAGGATAGAAATTGTTAGAGGAAGAGGAGACAGAGGTAGAGAGCAAAGAGACAGAGAGGAAGAGAAAGACAACAAAGCTCAGGGCTCACAGGAGGACATTATAAATGAACCCAGGGTTGGCAGTAGCACAGGCTTGCTGACAAAAAAAAAAAAGCAAAGCCAGTGGAGAAAAGGACACAGAGCCGTCAAGGACTTTGAGCTGATGACAGTGGAGGTGATCAGAGTGGGAGGAAAGATATGAGGACAGATCAGCTGAGAATCCCAGATTATGGGCTGGTATCTGCAGAAAGTTGCACGTCAAACACAAAACCAAAGGATCTAGAGGATCCAGATCTCTTAGTTTAAACACTAAGAAATAAGGTGACATACTCAACTAAAATACAAATGCAAAACTTTTGAGTGTGTTCCTTCTTTCACAAGTTGAAGTATAATGTTACAGATGTCACAACTTTTAAGGGAGCATGCAATTGGCATGCTAGCTGCAACGCTACGTGGTTCAAGTGACCCATTTCCGGTTATTTCTGCCAGTTGAGCTGTATCCAAGTTTGTGGACATGCGAACTTATCAAATGTACAAATATACTGGAAATAATACAGCACTTTTCAAGCGCTGCATTCCTTTGCCGTCAGTGTTGTGTCAGGGTGGCATGGCAACCGGTCACAGGCTCGCTAATGATAAAGGTTTGTCTTCTGTAAAGCAGACAGACAGGCAGTATTCAAAGCAAAGCCCTGCACTTACTTGCACTGAAACTCACGCAGTTTGTTGTGAAGCTGATGGCGTTTCCAGTCTGGTGGAGGGTATGAGATCAGTATTCACACTGTCGTGTGTGTGTGTGTGTGTGTGTGTGTGTACCAGTCTTGACAGCCCCTTCAGCAGAGTTAATTTCCTGACAGGAGTTCTCTCTTTGTACTCTCATATATAGAGATAAGTGCAAAGCCGGTGACACATGGCTCCCTGCCTTACTGACTGACTGAAGATGACATTACTCCCCATGCAGACTGTGACCTACTTTCCACCTCAGTCCAACCTTCTCCTGATCACCTGCTCGCAATCATCTCATCAGCGACACCTGTTCCTCAGCATAGTTCAGCCTTGGTCTTCCACTCAGTATCTGTCAGATTGTCAGTGTATCCGCAGCGGTAAGATTATCACCTGCCTGTCTGCTCTCAGCCCCGTCAACCTGCACCACCATTCATTTGTACTTTGTATTACTTTTACCGAAATCTGAGTAAACCTGTGTTTAAACCTTTCATCCGTTTCTGTGCCTCGGAGTTTTGCTTTTTTTTTTTTTTTTGGTCCAATATTCTGTGAAAACCTTAACAGACCTTAAAAATCACATTTACATGAAACTGAGAAAAGTTCGAAATGCCAAAAGGCACAACTACTTATTAAGGTTAATATATGTGTAAAGTTAACACTTTTTGTGATGGGCATAAAATAAAATCTCTCTCAAAATGTGTTTGGATACACATTTCGATATTATAGCTGGTTTCTAGTTAAATAGCTCAAAGTCTATAATATTAGTTAACTGACAACAAATAAAATGAAACTCTTCACTCTCTTTTTGAGAGGAAATATTTCACTAAAATCAACCTCAGTTTCTGTCCTTTTTTTTAAAAACTTTTGAAACCATTTTTTTTCTGCTTTTTTTTCAAGCATAAACAGCAAGAACAAATTCTGATTATGTTGTTTCTGGCTGCATCTCTGCCTGAACCTCGGCCTCTCATCCATCGCTGCCAGCTGACACTGTTAATTGATTAAATAAGGTCAAGGCTGCAGGTTTCTTTGGCAAAAACTTTGAAGTTTGGTTTCTGTGGGACAAAAAGCTTTGACCCGTTATTTTTGGATGACGATGAAACTCAGGAAAAGATGAAATCAAAGCTGTTTCCAAACTGGAGTAGAAGTGTTGTCTCACCATTGCAAGATGTCTTTCAGCTGTGAATGCATGGACTACACATTACTGACAGTTTACTCAACACCTCATTGTTGGACTATTAGTTACCATCAGCTAGTTTTAACCAAACAGAATATATAAGAGTACAATCCATCATCTGCTCATCCCTGACACTGTAACTGATTGATCACATAACTTTAATAGGTCTCATATACTAAAATCTTGACAAATTCTGTGCTGCATACATTGCATTCACAGTGCCTACATCATGCCCTACACTGTGTTGCAAAGCTTCTCCGGTTTAAAATCATAGTACAAACAATCCTGGAATCAGACAATGTGACAATGAATAATGTTTAGAGATGCTGCTGACAGAGTATTTATGTAGCTCAGAGCAGAACGGAGGGATGCTGAGCAGCTCATCTTTCTCCCTGATAAATAAGAGCAGCTGCTGCTGTGCTGTGTGCATGTGTGTGTTTGTGTGTGAATGCGTCGCAGCTCCAGGTATCTGGTCTAAACGGATGGTGGTCTTTTGGTTTGGCGTGTCAAACCGAGAGACCGACACAAACCTTCACTTTTATACTTTATCCCTCCTCAGAGGTTTGGAGACAATATTGTGATTTGCAGTTCTCAATGTCACGTTCATGTGTTTGAGTTTCCTCCTACCTGGTTCAAACTAACGGACCAAATAACTGGTCAATAAATAATGAACGCATGCAGATTCATGTGATAAGTAATAGACGTCAATGCTCTCTCTCTCTCTCTGGTTACTTTGTGGTAAAAATGTAAGAATATACATTATTGCATAAAGACCTACGGCTTCCATTTGACTCATAAGATCTTATGGCTCTTCTCTTAGTGTGTTTTCTATTTGAAACTATTTATTGCTGCCATTTTGACCAGGACTCCCTGAAAGAAGAGATCTTGTATATCTCAATGGGACCTTCCTGGATAAATAAAGGATAAATAAATAATAGATAAAATAAGTATACATAAATAATTATACACATAAATAATTTCAATGCAGTCTAAAAACAAAAGATGGACATTAAAGAGGGTTGAACCACAACATTTTTTGGTGCATTAGTTTGCTTTAAAGGACTTAATCTAAAAAGTTGCTCCAAAAGTTTTGCCAATTAACTAATAAATTTATAGACAAATTGTTGCAGATTAAAATCTCAATTCTATATCAGAGTCAAATCTGATTGTGCTGGTGTTTAGCTTGACTAGCCCATGTCCCACCCCTCGTTTTTATGGAAATCATAGCCACATCTTAAGCCTGCAGGTGCATCTCTGGGTAAACGTATGGAGGACCTGTGGGGCATCTTTGAAGATGAGAGAAAGTTTGCTCTAATTTCTGAAGCAGTCTTCAAAGAATCTGGCATATAGATATGGACATGGAACATTAATTGTTTACGGGTCTCGGTTCAACTTTTCGGAAAAAGAAAGAAAAACGTGATTTGCTCGCTTGTGTTCTTCAGCTTAATTGGGATCAATAGCTCTATAAACCTGGAAATCAAGGGAACTGGAGGTTCTATCTGACTACATTTATTATACAAACTGCATAATATTCCAAACGTTTTCACATCGAATCTGTATCCAATTAAAAGCCACTGTGATAGGAAAACAGTCACTATCTTGTTTGTTCAGATGCAGACAGAGGCAGGAGCTTTCCGCACATCTCCCAGACCATTAAAAATAGATGCCACAAACGGAGAGTGACAAACAAAGGAGGGAGGCTTAGACATAGACTCATTTAAACGACGTAGCGCAACAGAGTGACTTGAGCACCAACTCCCATTTTGGCAGCCCCAAATCACAAGACAGCCCTGGCTCTAATCGTAAACATTTATTCGAATGCCTCTGAGGGACATCTCTGTGAGATATGAAAGAATCGGGAAGGAAGATGAGGAAAGAAAGAGAAATAAGTCAAGTGATGTAGACAGAGAGGGAGAGAGAGAGAGAGAGAGAGTGAGAGAGGGGGGAGAAGGTCACAGAAAGGAACATGCACTAGAGAGGGAGACAGAGAAAGTTGCAGCCTCAAACAAAAATAGGAAACTGCATGTTGGAGAGGGAGTGATTGCTCTTTTGTTTGTCTGCATTTAGAGGCAAAGTGACTCCCCAGTGATTACATGAATAAAGAGGACATGAAGGGGAAAAGGGTGAAAAATGAGAGAAGAAGAAAGAGTCGGCGGACTGAAACCTGGTCAGACTGAGGTTTACCAAAGAGCAAAGAATGTAAATGGATATAAAGCATACTAACACTGAAGGAGGCCTGATAAAACCCATGATAGAAAACACATTTCTGGGTGTCTAATTCACGAGAAGGTACAGAGGTGTACTGCATTCATGTGAGAGAAGAGAAAGAAAACTGCTCTGTTTTTCGAATAATGGTTAAAGTAATGGTTAAATTCAAACATTCACCATTTAGTCAAAAAAGAGTCAGCCCGTCAGTCTTATCAATCTTTCAGATAGTATTTCATAAAGTTTGTAGAGAGATCTGCCCTTGAACATAAAATGTTTTCATTCGTTCTCTACACAGAACTCTTCTGTCTTTGTCTGTCCTGCATGTCCCGGGGAGCTTTTCTTTCTCTACACTAAGAGTCTACAGATGGACGGCATTACAAAGACATGCATTTGAACTTAGAGGCCAACAACGACGGAATAATCGGCAACATTTTCTATGCTTCCTACCTGTACTGAGCCTGGAAATGTTCCTGAACAAAACTGTGCCGATCTCCAGGCTGCTGTGCGCCGGCTGAACTGGAAGGATCCTCCGATGAACTGGCTCCCTGCAGGAAAACAGACAGACGGAGACGGTCAAGACAATACAATCGTTTTAGTCGACACAGGATATATCAACTTAAACCTTAACACTTGCAAGTCTTTTGTTATGAAACTCCATCTCAGCCCATTTCAAGACAAGAATGTATTGTCATGGATCTGATCCTAGTTTGTTGGTGCCTCTTATTTTGAAAGTTGTTTTCTGTTTCCTGTTTTATTTTGATACTTATGTTCTCCATGTTGTTTTTGCTTCACACTTCCTGTAGTCATTTCTCGTGACCTGTTTTGACCTTTGGTTTCCCCTTGTCTCAGTTTTAGTCTTCTGTTTTGTTCCCTCTCCCTCTGTCTCATGTTAGTTTATTATTGTATCCTCCTTGTGTCTTCCAACTTTAACAACAGTCTGTGTGATTCCCTCTGCTAGAGGCCGGTTTGTCCTTGATGTTCTCGCAGGTTCCAGCCGTTCTCCTACTGTTCCCTGGATTTTGCTTCTGCCAGCTGATCTGGATTCTTTTGATACTGCCTGATTTTGGACTGCCTGTCTGTTTTTTTGACCTTGGATTGTTTACTGTTTTTTTTTTTTAATTAGTTAGAGTTACGGCACCACAGAAAAAGCAGATCAGCTACAACTTCTATGTGTTTGGGATCACACCTCAGCCATCTGTAAACCTGAAAAGTGACGGAAACAAAACTGCATATCCATCGTGACATTGCACTATATGTGAGATAAAAGCATCGTTAAATAATTGAGAAAGTGTAAAATAGAAGGAGGTGCCTCTGCCACTGAGTAAAGCCTTGAACAGGCTTTATTAGGAACAGATTAGAAGGCCTGAGTGATCTATAGAGACCGGAGAAGGGATTCATCAGCACCTGCATAGGATTTTGGATTGTATTTGTAAAAATGTCTGGATATGATGCAGCTTAATTTGCCATATCTTCATACACAACTGCATTAAATGACATTGATTTCTTTCATTTTTCTCTGCATGGATTTGTGAATGTAAAGAAAGGATAAAAGAACAATGATCTAAATAACAATAGTCGGTATTTTCTCTTTTCTTCTGCTGCGACCGACTCTTTCTCTCGATTCTGCCCTCTTTTCTCCATCCCTTCTATGGAGGACAATGGAGAACAATCCCCAGACCCTCAGAGACAGACTGGGTTACAAGTATCACCATGGAAACCCTGGCCTCATCCCCCCCACCCCCACCCCAAATCAACATGTGGGAACAGAGAAGTTTTTCATCACTCAGAGCTTGGCCTGAAAACAAACAGAGACGGTAATCACCAGAGTTATTCGTGTTTGTCTGAAGCATTTGCCATAATCTCTTTGTCAATGTTCAATGGATGCATACATTTCAGTGCATTACTTTCAGTGCTTTACATTCCAGTCTTTCACACTGCAGCTCAGCCATACTGTGGTAACTCTTTGCATTCTTCCTCATATACATTTAATTTAGCTGAGGACACAGTGTGTGTGTGTGTGTGTGTGTGCAACAGGAAGTGCAACGGTGAAGAGGTGAAGAGAGGAATGGGAGACAAAGACTTTGGCTTTGATACGTAATTCTTTATGCATAATAAATCAAAAAACCAGGGCTTTTCACTACACACTTGAAAAGGCACCTTCTACCATAAGCAGGTCAACAGCCTCTAAACCAGACCTGAGACCAGAAGGCTCCACTGAACAAGGAAGGAGAGCAAGCGACAGTGCAAGTGAAGACAGACACTGCAGTCTGAGTATATCTAACAAAGCAGCATATTGTATATTGACGAGACACACAGCGCACTGCAAACACAGGCAGTTATAAAAACACGGTGAGACAGAAAAAGCACCGACTGTACTGTGCCTCTTTATATAGCACCCAAGGAATAATGAATACCACCACAATGCTGTTCCAGCTCTGCTATCGCCTGCCAAAAATAGATGTGGGGGCTAGCCGCAGCAATAACAAGTGAATACTGATATTCAATTGTCACACTGGGTACAATCCAAAAAACTCTGAATGCTAACAGATCTATGCCATATTCTACTGACTCCTGTCGCTGGGAGACTAAATTACTGGTGGCATTCAGTCGCCCCTGGCAGTGTAATTGATTTCTAAGCAGAGCGCTACCTTCTCAGCTAAAATGGGTGCATTCGCCTTGTTCTCTAATCAAACACTGTAATCTCAAACAGTAGATGAGCTGCATTCAGAAGAACAATTAGCTGATATTGGGAGGTTGCGATGGCACCGCTACGACAGGCAACTGAGGAAAAGACTGGGGGAAATATCCAACGGTCCGAATAAAAGTCTCTTTTTATGCTTTTTGAAGTGATGTACTGTATAGATACGTATGCTTATATGTTCACAGCAAGTTGTATTTATTTATTTTTTTTGCCCACACAAACCGGTGTTGGATGATTACGTTTCGATTGACGTTTTCAAAGGCAAAGCATCTGAAATCACTATCACACTGGAAAGCGGTGGGCGTTTGGCGTATGTGTGGAACGGCGAGTTGTTATACTTCAAAACATGAGAACCACAAAGCCAGACAGGCAGATTGGTCTGGAGGTATAGAGAGACGGACAAAAAAAAACCAAAATGCCACAGATTCCGACCGCATCACAGACACACAGGGTACTTTCTGTTCCAAAATAAATTACTGTCATCATAATCATTTATCAGGAAACAGAAATTACCTGAGTGACAACCATCGAAATCTTCATCTTCAATGGAGCAGAGCACAGGGGAACAGCTTGAATTGATCGACTGGCCAACTACCAAGCAAAATACCAGGATATCTCTTTGATATCTGACTTGACTGAACCGAACAAAAAAACAATCTAGACAAGCAACTGGGGTCTTACCAATGGAGCCAAAAACATGGAAAAGTCCACTGGCAACAGAACGGCATATTTCATAAAACAAGAGCAAACGAAAATACAACATGAGACACGGCGGAGTTTATCACATAATCCAGGCTAAAATCAACATAATGGCTCAACTGGAAAAAGAAAAACGGCACAGCTGGAAAAAGAGAGGCTTGTAAATGTGTACTGTGAATTGATGAGCTTACAGATAGCACTGCTCCATCATTACAGCATGAGCGCATCTGACTAAAATCAAATGTGTGCTGATTCACACACACATGCACACATTTCCATATATTAGTTCATATTTACCTTCAAACCATCACTCTATTTCTCTTTCATACATACAAACAGGCTCAGACAGGCTTTCCATATACTGTAGTGTCTAATCCTTGCAACAAAAAAAAAGACTACAATTAAATGGTCTTCTGCTTGCGTCCTGAAACAAAGCAAATCTGTGGCGGCAGCAGAGCATGACACAAACTTGAATGGGTGGAAATTAATTTTCAGAGGCTGCCATCGGTTCTTTGACCAAATGTGTTTTCATTATGGTAATGCAAAAGCATGTTTGATCCTGAAGTGCAGAACTCAGACATACAGCTGTACCCCCTGCCTCAAATGATGAAGGTCTGGAGAAATTGTCCTGATGATACCGGAGGCTCCTGAGCTGAGCTGAAGGCAGCCCTGGTCCTCTGATACAGCACCTATTGTGCCACATTTCTATGCCTTTTTCCAAACTTAATTCAAGTTTGTGTGACAGCAGAAAGTTGCTGTTGTGGTCCTTTCATACATTTATAGGTGAAATTTTGTAATCAAACATCATGCCTTAGATTAGATAACAATTCATCTCATGAAGAATCTTTTCCACCCATCTCTTTTCTACGCATATTGCCACTTCATCACAGGGCTGACATAGAGAAACAAACGATGATATGAGGACAAAGGGAGAACGTGCAAACTCTACGCAGAAGGGCCCACGGTTTGGATTCGAAGCCAGAACCTTCTTGCTGTGACAAGAACAATAAAAGGTCCACATGCACAGAAAACAAAATCGTCTTGCTCCCTCTTCATCCCTTCATTTGAACTCTTTCTTTCTCTCCTTCTCTCTAAGCCTCATCTGTCATCTTGCTTTTTTTCTTTCCTGTCATGTCTCCCTTCTTTCTGAGCTACCTGGTGTCTGGGCGACAATGTCAAGCTGCGTTCTTGTCTATGTGTATGCAATGAAATCTGCATCAGTGCAAGGTGGCAATGAAAATGTTAACGGGATGGAATTTCACTGATTTGGGCATTCTCTCACACTTTGTGTGTGTGTGTGTGTGTGTGTGTGTGTGTGTGTGTGTGTGTGTGTGTGTGTGTGTGTGTGTGTGTGTGTGTGTGTGTGTGTGTGTATTAAATGTGCTCCGTGCTGCTGCGTTTTCAGTCTCCTGCAGGAGGAGATGACGCCTCCCACTGAACGTGTGAATGAGGTGAGCCGGTGTTGTTATAGCTGCTTGCTGCATTCAGGAGACAGTCAGATGACTCTTTTGAAAGGGAGCCTGGCGCCAGAACATTTCAACGGCAGTCACATCAGCTGTTATGGCCCTGAGTCGTAATTTGTTTTTGAGTGTTATTGTGATATTTTTGTGTGCGGTTCTCCATCCCTGCCTGGGGGTGGTGCTACCATCCTGTTCTGTGTGGGCTTTTTTTCTCACAGGTGTTGATGAGATGGGAGACTGACGGTGCCTCCTTTAAAATTGCACCCGTGGATGCAGCTGCTCTTCTTCTCCTCCTCCGTGTGCCATATCTCTCGTAGATCTTTTAGCATGTGTGTTTCATACACCTTCGACAGTCCCAGTGGGTGTTAGCTAAAAAATATTTTTACAATTTTTGCCAATGACAATATTTAGTCGCACTTGACAGATTTTTGTCCAACCCTGGAGCCACGGCATGCACTGTTTAATTACTTAGGAAGACTAAAAGTCTATACACTCCATGAGGCTGTAAGATTTGAGTAAGCTACATCCGAATGGGCTTTCCTCCGTACAAGGCTGTTCTAGAACATTTTGTCTCATCGTATCAGGCGCAGCGATATGCAAATACAGCTTAAGCCCATGAAGGCTGAGCCAAGTCTGACAGAGGTCAGGTCCTAAACTGACCGTTGTGAAAAAAACAACTGAGCACTTTCAACCACACTCTGTTTGCAATTAACGGTTCACATCTTAATATCAAGTACTTTTCTGTCAGATTAACACTTAACAAATGAAAGATGTTTATTTTAAAATGATATAACAGAGAGAAGCAGAGTCAGTGTGAAGCGAAGATTTTATTTGTCTTGATTTTATTTGATTCTTTTCTTGGTAAAACTAATAATCGGATCAAACTTTGCTGCCGCATTTAGCTTGTGAACAGAAAACTCGAGCATCGTGTTTTCATTTCCAGACCAAGCAATGCAAAAAACAACAACAAAAAAAACAAACAAATGCACCGAACACCTCAGTCAGGTAGCTCTTTGACACTCAAAATGTAAAACAGAGGATGGGCAGAGAGAGATTGGGGAAAAGAGACGGAGGGAAAGAGAGAGTGAGACATTGACATAGAGACGCTCCACAGAGGGGAGGAATGAAAGAATCGCTGTCCATGCAGTAAAGCGGCTGACTCGCCCTTATTCTTTAAGCTCCGGACGGCTGCCGCTAATTCGGCCTATTCAGTGTTGGCTCGCAGTAACAAGGCAGTCTGGGAGATAACATTGGAAACCACCACCTTTTTAAAACCCCCCCTTCTTCGCCTGTCATCTCTGTTCTCTGCCAGCCATCACTTCCTCTCCAACAAACACTACTTGATGCATAAACTCTCACATGTTCTTTCTTTTGATGAACCCATCACCCTTTCCTCACTGATATTTGTTTACTGGACTAAGTGTAAAGAACAAATCGCACTACATGTACCCACTCCATTTAATGTGGTAAAGAGTGCAGCCAGACCCACCACTGGCTGTTTCTATGGAGATGCCAGCCAGGCCAAAACAAAGGCACAAACAAAGAGCCCCTTTCAGGTGTCTGACAGCCAAACCTGGCTTGGCAGCAGAGGCTAGAGCTCTCTCTCTCACACACATCTGCAAAGTGAAAGTATTTATTGGGAAACAAATATTGCCTAAGAGATTAGCCATGTTAATAAACTGATATGGCATGGCTAATCAGGCTATGCTATCAGGTTCTGTAAGGGTGTTTGTGCTCTGTTAGATGGTAGTTGAGCTCTAAGGTGGCCAGTGACGGGAAAAACTGAATTTTTCATCTGTACACAGGTCATCGTGTCCATTATTCCAGTTACCTGGTAATCTCAATATTAAGTGTTACAAATGAAGAAAACAGTTAGAATATAAGTATATAAGAATATAAGAATATAAGAGTCTCTCTCAGTTTGTCTCCCAACATGTTTTTGTCAACTACCACCACATACTAGAAATTGTACGTAGAGATTATTTGGTCCCATTATCTTTTATGCAACATTTCAGAAAGCTATTATACTGCTTAACTATTTAAAGAGTTTCTAGATTGAGCTGCACAACGTCTGAGTCTGCTTTTTAGACCATTTATCTGCAAAAGTCTAACACAACCTGCCACACAGCAAATAAGCAGCTGATTAATCTCACACTCAAGTCAAAATGCAAACAAAACAAAACCCTGTTTTTTTCCTCTAGGAGCCGGTTTTCACAGGATTTCATGTTTAATCATCAAAGTAAATTACATAAAAGATATCAAATTTAAAAAAAAAAAAAAGTCTTCTCAGGGAAGGCCACTGAGTACAATGATGAACAATGGAGAACACGTGACAGGAACAGGTCAGACTGCATCGCAGCTTCCAGTCGTGCCCTGCAGCCCTGCAGGTGCCAGGAAGACACCATTTAAGGAAGACAAGTTTGTAAAGGGTGTGGTGGTTACACTGAACAATGAACCTGCAGGTCAGACTCTGTTTACTTCCACTTCTTAACACCGATCACGCAGAAGACTTTTCCTTATTGCCGGTCAGACTGATTCCAAGGTGACACAGATGTGACATCTCATACCTGGAGAGCTACATTTTTTACGTCTTTCATTTAATCTTCACAACACTTATCATATAACCTGCTGTGTAAATCCAATTCAGAGATGACTGTGGACTGCTGTTCAGGAAAGAACTAAATGTGGAGTGCAAAAACTGGGACAGCTAAACTTTCACTCATGACCATGGTGGTGTATAAAAACCAGTTTCCTCCTGAAAAGAATACTTCCTGTCTTTATGAATGTTTGAATAGATTAGATCACATTACAATAAAAAATAAGCCTGGTGGTAATATTCAATATGTGGTAATATTCAATATTTATGTTATTCTTAACACGTTCCATGAAAAGAAACCCGACTATAATTTCATGAAAATAATAAATATTGCGCTTCATTGTCCAAAAACTACTAAAAAAAACACATCAGTGAGCCACGTTGTTTATGCAATGGTTGATTTGTATCTTTTACAATGTTGAGTGATGAACTAATGCACAATTGTTTTTGGTAATATTGTGGTATTTGTTTAAAATACCAATAAATAAATATTCAATATCACTTGTTTTAGTTTCAAGAGTACTAGCTCTCATCCTAGTCACAGTATACCTTGGAACATACATCGAAAAATCAGGTTAATTTATCAAATATGACCGCATGTGTTTGTATGAAACAGTAAGAGTGATTTTCTTATTCTTACACTCTTAATACACACTTTTAATGCACAGGGGGGGGGGACCTAGAAATTCCCTTCACCTCTCCTAACAAAAAGGATATTAAATTATGGAATGGGATGTGATTAATTACAACTTTTCCTTCGGAAAAGGCTTCTGTCATGCTCAGAATGTAAGAGCTGAGTTCTGCAGCATTAGTACACGTCCTCTTCTTCTTCTTCTTCATAACTTTCATTAACTTCCTCATTTCACCCTAATCGTCAGTGGAGAAAGATATCTAATCTCTACAAAGAAACTCCACTCACTCTCTACTTTCCTCTCAGTCTGACTTTCACTTTTATCTTTCAGATGTTCTTGAACTATATGAAGGAGGACACCCTTTGAAGCATTAATGTATTAATTGAATCTTTCCTAAGAAAATGCCGTGAATATTTTATTCATGTTGTAGGATTCATTAAAAATCCTTTTACAGTGAACATCCACCTACATGTTGGTGGCAGCGTCTCTGATGCCCACATTGTACTGGTTTGTGTGTGTGTCTGTAAGGGAACTACCTACAGAAAAATGAAGAGAATAATCACATTTCTGATCTAAAAGAAGACGGGAAGCTAAAGAAAAACAGCAAGAACGAGCAAGCGAGGGTATCTCAGCCTGCTCGTGTGAAACATACAAGAGAGGGTATTAAAAGATCACGGACACACGCGCTCATAGAGAGAACACCAGGAGGGAGGAAGTGCAGAGGACAGAAGGTGGCCGTTGTGATGTACCTGCTGCATGAATCAATTGTTGGGAATAATTGTTATTGCCACTTCTGGATCTCCTTTGTGTGAAACGGTTTTGCCCCCCTGAGAGGACATGTTTAATTTTTCATAACCTCCTGCAGCATGGCATTTCAGTCACAGCACCCCTCTTCGGGGCTACGCCATTGGTGGGTGGAGGTGGCGGGGTTCCATATTTCAAATCCCCCCCCCCGCTCACAAACTCTGGTTTCTGTTTGCCTAAATGTTACTGAGCTCTCTGCACAGAAACGTCATGCATGATTTCTGTGATTTCTACTGCGAGGACAAACAATTCTGTCTAGATTTTTAGCTGCCACTCACAAGAGAGTCAGCAATGCATCTTACAAGAGAATTTTTTTTTCTTTGTTTTTTGTTTTTTTTTGCTGTGTGTTGGTTTAACTCAAGCTGATTTAAAGCCAGAGTTACTGATCATTAAGAATCCGACTATTTTTATGGACATGGAGGCTGGGATTCCTCTGGCAGGTTACATGGTTCCATGGTTACAAGTTGAATTTGAATCATTGTTTTTTCAAAAAATGCTATGTAGACGTCTCCCATGTGTATATAAAGTCAATATGGCACTATATCTTTTACCAGTGTTTTGCTTTTAACTTTCTATGGCATCAAAACAGAGGTGACACAAAGGAATACCAAAGAGCTGTCAGAGCAGAGAATCTTCATTGACAGGGCAAAGAAAAATGCAAAGTCAGCATTGTTTCAACATTGTTTCATCTCAATGCACAAAGCTGCACAATCCCCACAGAAGAAACCAGAGTTCTACTCTGCTGACGTCTGAGGGAGTTGCAGGAGACAGACGGGGGGGAGTGACAGGGGAAGAGAGGGCCTGCTCAGTCATTCAACTTTCACGAGCTGATAGACTTGACATCAGGAAGTAGGCTTAAAAAAAAGACATTTGAATGGGCCAAGTGAATTATGAATGAATCTGTGGAAAGAAAGAGAAAGTAGAAATAAAAGTGGAGAAATATTTTGTCCCACAATGAGAGTCAGTGTTTTGAAGGCCTTCGCTATGATCAGAAATCATCACAGCAACAACCTGCTCCTACATTTCTTTTTCAGCATCAAACACCCCCCCCCCCCGACCCCAGAAGGAATTTGTGGCATCTCAGAAATGTCACTTGAGGGTAAAGTCGGGCTGCTGGCTGAGTGAGGGGTTGTGGCTGCTTCGATGTAACCTGTATGAGGTGGAGAGCAGCAGCAGAGAAGGGGGCTGAACAGTGAGGGGTGTTGGCACATGGACCATGTCGACAAAACAGCTTCACCTGTTTGTGACACAAACAGCAGAAATGTTGTCTGGTGGTTCACAGTTTCATTCCGCCGGTGTTTCTCTGACACAGCCAAAGACGTTACATAACTTCAAACATGCCAGGAACGGCCCACATGCTATCAATGTGATGATGGCCCGACTCGTCAGACGTGGGATGTCAGGAACGCAAGTGGGCATCAATCACAACAACTGCTGGTTTTCCCTTTTTTCCCAAAAGAAAACGTCACATGATCCATGACATTGTCCTTTAAGAGGCTGTACAGCACATAAGTGGAATTGTGTTTACTTTAATGTCAGTATAGCTTATTAGCTGTGTTCCACCATTCCCTTTATTCAACTCCACAACAGAGACAAGGTTTCCAAATATAGTTATGAGACAGGGGTTGATGATATTGAATGAAACCTATTGTCCCGTTCACAAATGAGCAAAGCCAACAAGTTTGCTAAATACCCATTAGCAATGAATGCTTTAAGGTTGACTTTTGGCCTATGACACTTAACTTGGACTCAGCAGGGTGCATACTGTGGCCCTGCTAAGGCCAAACAAGTCAACACATGCATGGTTAGCGTGCTGGGCCAATGCCCCAAGCCTCCACAATGCTTTTTTTCGGAAAGTGGTTCAGGTGTTCTTGCATGATTAGGGAAAAATGTGTGAAGATACCCATCATGCCCTACCCTATCATTTAGAAGTCGCTATAATTCTTAAAGAGTTTTTGTTCAAAGAAACAGAACCACAGACTATGTTTTGAACTTCATTTCACACAACCAAGCATTACCGGTGGAGGGAAGACGCCAGCCTCTTTCTGTCACCCTACCTGTCAAATGATTCATCTCATTCATTAATGTTTGATCTGCACCGCCCTGGAGATGATGAGACACGGAGCTATAAAAACTCATCTCTTCCATCCCCATTGATAAGATGTTTTATTACATCCCCTGACCTGATTTCAAAGTATATTCAGTAGACTCGGGGAGCCAGGGAATTATCCTCTCCCTGGGGCAGAAAGGACGCCACTACTAGAATCTGAAAAGGAATAATCATGCATAATGCTGTGGCTCTCTGCTCCAGGTGTTCACTCAATAAACGCTAAGAATTCTATGCTTCTATGATCGTAAAAAGCCACTGAGCAGTTTTTCCTCGTCAGACATATGCGGATAGTTTAGCTCGTCTCCCTCATATTTTGAGAACTGTTCAGGCCAGAGGGGAGAATGCAGTGTTCCAGTACCGAGTGTAAGTCTGACCTTAAATATCATGTAATCTTCCGTGGCTCACGGCTGTGGCCGTAGCGCCGAATCAAGAAAACACCCTCTCACAAGCTACATATGCACACAAGCTATTGGTGACACGCGAGTCGACGGAGGTGCCATTAATCTGATCTTTCGGTGCAAAAGTATGTTCTCTCAAATATTTGAAAACTTATTGTCACATTAATGTGTGTATAACTGACAGGAGGAAGAGACTGACGATTACTGTGACTTCACTGCAGGTCTTCCATTAGCCGGTAAGGAATGCTGCTGCTGGTGTGGTGCCAAAGAGGTGAGAAGGAAACCAAGCGAGTTTAGCCAGGTCCCATTGGAGAGAGGATTAACGTGACTGGGCTGCCTTTGAGTGTGTTCACTGATTTATGTAATGTTACTCGGGTTACGCTGGTGAACTGGTCACACTGCTCCCACAGTAAGATCTCACACAATAAAACAAATCTGCTTCTTTGTCAAAGTAGAAATATTTGCCTAATGTTCTACATCAGTGCTGTTCAAATTAGGGACACCCCGGGGGCCCTTGTGGGGGGTTACAGGGGGGGACCCCAGCCAAACAGGGAAGAATTAATTTTGACTATAATTCCATTCACTATACAATGACAGACTACATGACTGATAATACATCTAAAGGCAAAATTCGCATCAGATTTAGGGATGGACATTTCAAGCAAAATTACTATCCGAAAATAGCTCGTCACGATTCGACTACTATTCGAAATCCGATCAGAAATCATCAGAAAACAACAGCAGGTGAAAACAACACTCGTCGTTTTTGTTTTCCTGGCAACAAATGTAAAGCCTTGAGCAGACCGACCAACCATGAATATGCACTTGTTTTAGGAGAACTCATTACACTGGTTTCGTGAGAATTTCAACAGATCCCCAGAAAATAACTCGTGACAGGAATAATAACGAGGCCAAAAAAGATGTTGCAACATCAAGCGGCTGTCAATGTGACAATAGGTGCATCATGCACTGGCTGAAAGGATAAATGTCAGACAACCCAAAGAGCTGTTCTGCTAGTTTGGTAAGTAAGCTCCTATCACACTGAGCATTTGCTGATGTGTTATTCACTCAATTCTGACAGACACCATTGACCTGTATCATCCGAAACGATCCCGTTTCCAGTGACAGACGAAGCAATCAAATTCACTGTTTTATATAACAAAGCACAAACAGAACATCGACTTCGTGACAATAATCTCCCTACATAGTCTGATATATCTCTGGTACACCTGATAGATGTCTTCTACCCCTTTCCTACAATAGATTTGCATATATGCTTTTAATCAAATGGTGAGATAAATAAGGCAGAATGACAGATAGATTGAACAGCTAAGGCAGAGGGAGACAGTGTATAATTAAAAAAGTCCAAGAAACCCAATGCTTGTCAACGCCTAACTCTTTTCATGGTAGAAAGTCATGACCTCAGACATAATGTTGTTGCCCTTCACTCCCCCTGAACACATCATGTCCAGCCCTGGCTCTTCTCCAAGTGCAAGGTTGCAAGGTGAACATCCCACATCAGAGAGCAAGACAGGCAATGGATGTCTGGGACTTACACAGCTTCTCATAGGAAGAGAGTCACTGCAGGCAAAGGTTCATTTCAGACCAATGCTGAATGAGTTCCGTCTCAACTGCAGGTGGAAGAGCTGCAACAGCACTCAGAGCGCCGCAACATGAGAACTGGTTCCACTGGGAACGGCGGGGTTACAGATTCTCCTCTTATGTTGACATGAGGTGTTAAACAAGCAATGTTGTGATGTTGAAGTCATTCACAAAAGAAGGATCATAGAGTGGGACAATGATGAGGTCTGCCATAGTGAGCTTTAGATAACAAGGGAGGTTTCCGCCTGTAAATCCAGAGGCTTGCTGGGCTTTAGTTGACCCCCTTCCAGGCCTAAGTTTCGGGATTTTTTTTTTTTTTAATGCTTGTTAACATGATGCTGATAGGCAATAAAAGTGGAACTAAATTGTGAGGCATGATGTGAAATTTGCTTTCAGAATGATCAATATATTAATTGCTGCAGTTAACTTCTTATAATAAAAGTGATGCAGATTTTTTTTATCTTCTCAGCCAGTTGTTTCATATTGTTATTTCTGTGGATACAGATACAGATTTTATTTCTGTATACATACTGGAGCAGAAGACTGAAAGCAGTGACGGCTCAATCAACTCAAATCAAGATTTGAACCGGCATCCAACTATTGGGAGATATGTGTATCGTCCCAGAATTATTTTTTTTAACATGTTTTTTTTAAAGTGCAGTTAGAATGGTGCAGCTCATAATGGTTGGAAATCTGGGAATCTGTCAAAAAAAACAAAAAAAAACGTCATATTCTGAAGGACATCATACAGCTGCATCTGATGTGCTGCTCTGCTCTAAAAATGGTCTCACTCTTAGACGCAACAAGATTCTGGACCTGAGGCTGTATCACACTGGCACACACTCCACCAAAAACAATATCAAGTTTGATGGGTTTAGGGTAAAGTGAATGTGCCAGATGGAGCCCGACGGGGGAGCAGCAGATTTCTGGTTCTGGCTGCCTGTGAAAAGACACAAAACTAAAACTGAAGAGGAGACTAATTGGGAAGATTCAACCCGTATTCTTATTGGCTGGAGTTCATCTTACAAAGGAAAGTAAGGTGAGCGCAACATCAGCGAGGGCACGAGGATTTATTCAAATTGCCTTGGTGACATTTGCACACATTTAATAAGCAGCAGGAATGACAGTGTTTTGTGTTTTGCCACACAAAGTCGTTATTGGAAAATTTTGTTGCATGAAAAAATCTTTCCTTAACTAGAAACTTGTGTGCAAGGAGACAGATGGATTTCATTGAGCCTGCGAGCATGGGTCCGCTAAGGTAAGGGCAAGAGTGGAAGGAGGGAGAGAGGAGGCAACACTCTGACCTGTTGCATAATAATAGGAAACAATGGAATTCAATTCAATTCCCAAAAAAGTGATAAGTGAGTAATCCATCACAAAAAGGTGAGTAAATGCTATTTTCTATTTCATAAAGGCTCACCACACACACACACATTTCTGAGTACTTGGATTATACGTAATCGTTGAGACGCAGCGGTAACAAAGGCCAGCTAAACGTTTTAGAGTCTGTTGACTCACCTTGCTGTTGCTTTTGGTCTTGCTGCTGCTGCTGTTGCTGTTGCTGTTGGGGCTGGAATTAGCATCTTCATGCACACTGTCCAAAAGCCAGAGGAGGAACTCAAGGGCATCGTGCTGAGAGTTTCCCCGAAACTGAGAGCCATACTTTGCCACTGTGCTCTGAGGAGAGGGGAGACATCATAATCCGTCACTTTGGATGATTTCAAAAGTCATTAAATACTAACATCCTTCCTGACAAAATGAGGCCACAATGATCACACGGAACACAGAAACTCGTCATTTGTAAGTGAGACTTGGCTCAGCTTTGCGCTCATCACAGGGATGACAAAAGCAGAGATGATTTCTCTCTTATCATCGTTTGATGCAGAATAATTTAAGAACATCTGACCAATTATGAAAAGTTCATGTAACAATTTTCTTTGGACATTGCACTCTGGTTTCAGGATGCTGCAACTAATGGCTATTTTATCAGCTAACTGATTTATCATTTGGTTTTTAAAATGACCAAAATTAGTGAAGTCATAAATTCCCAAGTATCCAAGGTCACATTTTAGACCTCATGTTTTTTTTTAAGAAGGGATAAGCAACTGTTTCATTTGACAAAATTACTTAAGTATTTGATTATCAAAACAGCTTATTTTCTGTTGGTCTATTATAAAGTCTTACACGACTTTAGATCAACCACCACCATTGAGGTCAGGAAATTCTCCTTTTTATAAAAAACATTTTCTGTAGGACATTATCCTGAAACGTATGAGAAACAGACAAATACAAGAAACACCGACACACTGGAAACACATTGAATTATTCCATCCTATTTTCAGCATACTATGATTGTTTAAAAGGTGCTCTTGGATTTCTATTTTTGGCACCGGAACAACAACATCAATACACAAATGAAATGCTTCTCCAAACACATTCACACACTGCACACCAAACGATGACTCATACAGAGGATATCTAAAACCTGACAGGTGTTAATAGAACAAAAACAGCCAGACTGATTTAATCATCAGTGGAAGGAGTTGCGAGTTTATGAATCAGACCATGAAAATAATGCGGGGAAACTAAAAATATGCTTTGGGTGGCTCTCCGTCTTTGTGTGAGACTCTACGACACACCTCATTAAAAAAAATCACCTCATCACACCTGCAGAATCCCAGTTTCTAAATTCAACCCTGCCCCCTTTAACCTGGAGGAGGAAAGCCCTCTAATCAGCTTCATCACTGTGAGGAAGCACTGACAAGGGATGGAGGGATGAGGGACAGATTGAGAGAGGGAGCAGTAAGCGAAGGAGAGGAGTGGAGTGGAGAAACGCTGCCAGCTAGTCGTGTTAGTTGTTGCATCCTCTCTTGCACAAAATGAGTTTGCCACAGGTGTTTCACTGTGCTGACCCGGCATTTTCCAGGGCACAATAAAGCCACACTTTGGAGCACCGCTGTGGTCCACGGCGGTGCCCGGCTCCAAGCACCCATCCAGCCTGGGAGGCAGAAACTACACGGGAGCTGCGTGCCACCACCACGGAAACTGAAACCTAACTTGGGCGCGGGTGAAATTTATTTAGGAATTGATAAACAGAATTGAAATTAAAACGTCTCAATGATTCCGATGGAATCTGAGTTTTGGAACTGGTTCCAATATGTGTGTGTGAATCCATCTCTTTAATATCTGAATCCTCAGCCTCGAAGGCACTAAAAAGATTAAATTAAAGATTAAAGATTAAAATTCTTTTTGAAGCTTTTTGTAAGAGCTGTTGATCAGTCTAGACAGAGGATCTGATTCTCAACCCACACCTGACTGACTGGACCCGACCCAATGTGGTGGATTCAGGCAGCATTTCTCTTTAGTCGTTTAGCTTGAAGCAGGGCTTTGGTTCATTAATTAGTTTCAATCATCTGTTTTTCATTAAATCCGTGCCTATAAGGAACAAATCCATGTACCCTCTGCTTTTTCCATAATGTAGGGGTATTTCCTTTAATTCAATACGGTTGATATCAAATTCCCATCTGTAATTATTCAAGCTCAAGTCCACTCCGTAAAAAAGGTCAAATTATATTCGAATGATACAGTTGTACAGATTTTTCTGGGCTTTACTTGAGTTTGTCATCAGTTCATATTAAAACAGAACCCTGATTTTTTTTTTGTTTTTTTTGGGGGGGGGTCCAATCAAAAGTACGTTTACACAGAAACATAAACAGAGAACATTAAAAAAGGTGAGAATGAGAAAAGACAGCCATAAACATCCCCATGCAGTCTCCACAGAAGGGGTCGTGACCTATCATTGGTCGGCAGAGGGTCTACACCTTCGCACCATCCCCTGCTTCCACACCCAGATGTCTGTTGAAGTAAGTAAGTCACCTCATGCTACTACCCTTCATGCCCTCCCCCACATCCATCCATCCATCCTCCCTCTGTGTAAACACTGAAGGATCAAAATGATGGCATACCGGGAACATACTCTAAACATACATCAAGGTAGAAGGCCTCCTCTCTCTCCACAGAAACACACGTACACCACCTCGCCTCATCTCACTGTCATCCATCTTGCCAAACAGGCCTGAATGGATTCCTCAGTGACAGAGAATGACACTGACAGATTATGACAGGGCACAACCTTAAGAGCAACTTTAACATTTTTTTTTTTTTTTTTAACCACAACTGTTTCCCCCACAGATGTAGTTGAAATGGCGCTGAATAGAATCCGTCAAACACTGGCTGCTCCATTAGTTTTGACTTTTCAGAGGCCCAGTGTTTGGCGGCTCACCTCTGCTGTGGGAACAGACTGGATGCAGGGCAGTCATTACTTAGAGCCTTCACTTACTCCACTCTCTCTTCTCTCACACTGTGCTTCCCCCCCCCCATCTCACACACAAGCAGACACAACCTCGCTGTCTCTTTTTCTCTTTCAATTAACTCTTTTTTCCTTTATTTCATATGATTCTTTAAGTAGCTACCTGCTGCAATACCAATACATTCGTACATTTGCACATATGCCTGTTGCACTGAACCTGTATAGTACACTGTATGTAGTATTATTCTTATTCTCATATTCTTATAATATATCATAGTCTTATATACTTTCACTATATTTCTTATATATTCTTATTCTTGTATTCATTTATCATTCATCCCATTTATTTCTAAGGACAATCTGTAGCAAAACAATTTCCCCCCAGGGATCAATAAAATAAGGTATTCTGATTCTGATTCCCTCCGATAATCCGTCCCAGGTGAGTGACTGAAAGGTGACCATCTGGGGGTTGATTGAGTTGCATAATGGAACAAATGCAGATGTAATCAAAGGCTTTGATGAAGCGCCTTCAAATACATTTTATCAAGTAATCCTTGAAGGTTGATTCAGGAGCAACTGGACTTCTTTAAATCTACACTGAGAATCTACACAAACGTTTTATCAAGTATTTTGATGGATCAGTGTCTAGTTTGGTTTGCTTGGGATGAGGCAGTAGCAATGCTAAGGAAGACTGCATGTATTACTAGCCAGCTATGTGCAGTTAATTCCTGGGCATTTTTGTGTGGCACTGCTTGAACCAATGACTGGAACGAGCTGATGATGTCATCACAGAACTTACTGGGAGTTTTTCAGTGCATTGTTTCCACTCCTGACCCAAATGGGAAGTCTACAGTCTTGTGCACGTGTGGAGGAAAACATATATTCCTCAACAGTCTGGGTGACAAGTATATAACCTCTATTCCAATCAGAGAAAAGGCATCACATGACCATTACAAAAAAAAAAATGTAATGCATGACTTTAAAGTCCGACATCCTGCTAGTTGACCTAAAGTAGAGAGATTTACAGTATGGGGATGCTGAGGTGCTAAGCTTGTGCTAAGTGCTCAAAAGACAGACAAAAGTTATCAAGGCATCCGATATACTTGCTGCGTTAGAGCCTCAGCTAAAACCTGCAGGTACTTCTGATGATAAATCTAAATGCTACACATTTTGGAATCAGACCTATATTTTCTCTAAAATTCAGAGAAGCTGGGACAATACTTAGATGAGGGTGCCAGCGAGTTATACTACATGTCTGCAGATGTGCCCGGCTTGGGATTTGCAGGTGATCAGTATTAAATAAGATCAATATAATCACCTCTGAATGGTATGCAGCCTAGATGGGGATGCTGAAACTAAGACGTTGATCACTCACAGCTGATGCTGCGAATACGCTGCACGACTGAGAGCGTAGGAATGAGCGTCTGTCATGCTATAGAGGTGCCTGTTTGATATTTCCATGTGCTTCCCATCACTCAGATACAGACAGACATCTAAGATTCTCTCCCAGGATTGTGGTGCAGTATCACAGTATAACACAGCTGAACTGTAAAGACTGATTTATTCCCAAGGCTTCTTGCACCTTCTCATCGAGGCTCGGCACACAAATTATGTTAGATGTAATAAACCTGGTGGAGGATTGTCTCACATTGTAGTGCTTACACAGATACAACGCAGACACACCTCTCCTTGCGTTTCTTTATTGCCTCGGACACAGCGGTGTAGATGTAAGGGAGTGCAGCTCACTGAGTCGTAGGAATGCGTGCTGCTTCCAGACAGCATATGGTGGTTCTCTAACAGTGCCTTCAAATGGTCTAGCTTGTGTTTTATTAGAATGAAATGAAGTGTTGGAAGCATTATCACTTCCCAACCACTGAGACATAGATTCTTCTGCGTGTCTGTGCCAAAATATAAAACACACTGATTATGATATCGTGCAGTTAAGAGAGAGAAAAAAAAAATCTGCTAAAATCTGGTAAAAGTACCCCATCTGCCCATCCCTGCTGCAATCAAACGGAAATGAGAGGAAATCCCACTGTGCAAATTCAGCACAAAGTCTAGGTTGTGCATTTCTCCACTGCAAATGTGTGTCTCAAAAACTTGGCAAACACCTTCAGCCCTGAAAACTGAAGATGAGAGTGGTCCTTGACTGGGTGCAGAGACAAAAAAAATAAAATACAAACAGACCATTTGTCTTTCTGGCCTGCCTCACTGTCACACCCTGCCTGCACTTGCAGAACAAACAAGGCTTCCTAAAACACCCGGCTTCACCCTCCCAGCTGAGCTGAAACTAGCGTTGCAGTGCTGCAGCTCCCGTCGAGCGTAGAAAAAGACAAGAATCCGGGCTCATCACTATGATTTCTAAAATTAGCTACTGAGGTGTAAAGCGATAGAACAAAAAAAAAGACTCAAGTCATCAAGGTCAACTAATGTGGACGACTTTTGGGCCAACCAATCAAAGCACACTCCATCCTTCCTGAATTCATCAACAGAAAAAAGTCAGATTTTTAAATACAGCACCTCCATCAGGCTGTCCTGTACGGGAAAATCCTATTAGGGTTGTTCAGGTGGTTATGTGTGGGATTGCACATGAAGAAAACAGTAACACTATAAATGACCAGAAGGCACAGTGAATGCTCCCTCGCACGAATCGAACAATGATTCCTATGAGAACTTTTTTTGTTCACATCATTTACTCTAACATATCTGAACCTTCAAGAGTCACTTTTTCAAAAACATGACCATAAGCATCACTTTCTTAAACCACTCCAGTGATTTGCACAATTCAGCTTTTAACACCATGAAATGTATTGTGACCTTAGGACAAAGAATAGTGCTGGATGATATTGGAGAAAAAAAAATTGACATGGTGAAATTTATATTTTTTTCAATATATATATACTGCAATATTACAGAAGTGTATCGGATTTACTTAAGAAAAAAAACATTTTGCCCTGTTTTTCTGAATTAATGAGACAATTATCTCATAATTCTGAGATAAGAGTTCATTAAAAAAAATTCTGCTCTGTTTTTCTGATTTAATTAGATAATTATGTCGTTTATTCAGAAAAACAGAGCAAATCTTTTTTCTTTCAAGTGAATGCAAAACGCTTCCATAAAATATGACAAAAATCTAACGTAGGTCTGGACAGACTTGGCAATAACTATCCCTTGTCAGACTCATTTTTCCCTTCCTCTAATTACAGACCAGTGGGGATCTTATGAGGATCACAGGAGTGGATGATAGTTTTGTTTACCAGCAATGTCTCTCCCTCTCACTTTCTCTTCCTCACTCCGTCTGAGTGAACACCGCAGGAGGCTTCACAGCAGGGAAGCATCCTACTTGTCCAAGCCGAATGCACTTGCTACAGTAAATATCCTCTCTCCTGCTTCACCCTGGGATGAGCAGATAGACACAAATCACTGAGTCGATGCGTGAAAAGGGGAATGAAGGACACATTTTTTATGCCCCCCGACAAAGGGGGCATACAGGGTTACCCCTGCACCTCCGTATGTCTGTACAAAACGGGAGTATGGTCGATCCACATCTTCTCATAAACCACCAGACAGAATCTAATGAAATTTCATCACACGCTTTCTTGGGGCCCGAAAGGTGTGAGTCTCTTAAGTGCTTTCTTCAGTTTCCTTAATTTACATTTTTATGCGCATTTCAACTTTTCAATTTTCATACCATTTTGCTCACATTCACCCACGATAGAGGTTATGGTCTATGCACATCAGCACAAATGGAGCTTTTCCAATGATGAGGGCATCTGTGTCCTTGGACACACATTTTCTAGTTGTAATTGTAGCCATGATGAAAGAAACTAGAGCAAAGCAAAGCGAGCGTGAATGCCTCTTTTTAAACACAGGGGCGAATTCAGTTCAAGGTTTAACACTCAGTATTTCTTTTCAGTAGCTGGTATTTCTTGTGACATCATGATACCAGACACCATTTTAAGCCATTTTTATTTAGAGTGGCTGAATGAGAGACTCAGGCTGAATTACACATTCTGTGATTTGATCATTGCTCCGGAGTTCATAAATGGGTTAAGTGAGAAATGTGACCTGGAGCCACACTGTGTGTTCTTAATATATTTGGTCCTGATATAAAGACGAATAACGCTCATTATTCAGCGTGTGCTAACACCAGAAGCCAAATCAAAAATGGTCATGCAGCTGAAAATAAATTCCCATTTCGACAGTCAAGGCCTTTTATCATTACCCAAATAAACTTGAGTCTACACAGGTCCAATTTAGTGAAGATGCATGTGACGAGAGTTTAAAATCGGCTCTGTAAATTTTACACACATGCAGGTGCTCGGCATTAATGATGCACAACACCGAGGCTCCTTTTTTTTTATTTTTTTTTTTTAGATCAAAACAGCATCGAGCTCCTGTTCTATTTTAATCACTACATTTCTCTTACAGCTTTGGACCAGAGAACACTTCCTCTATTATAAGCAAGTTATTCATTTATTATTTATTATTAAGTCATGGCTGTGGGTGAGGAAAGGTTCGTCCCATGTCATCATCAGGAATATCAACCTTTCCCATTAGAACAGCCACTAATGCTTTGTGACTGTGTTTGTTTTTGTTTGTTTGTTTTTGTTTACATGTTGCATACCCTCATTCCTCTCCAGGCTGGCGGGTTCTTGCATCCCTGCCTCACAAAATCCATAAGTGAGTGCCACAGAAAAGAAACTCTTGTTGTGCGTATTGTTGTTACCGCTTGTTGATGTAATATCCTTTGCAATCTATTCCTTGGACTGACATTGCATGCAATTGGCAGTTTGTGTAGATAACAAAGGAATGCTTGACTCCCACGCACTCTGCAAGACAATCAAGGAATGCAGACAAACCATGTGAAGTACTGGATTGTTGAAGCAGGTGAGTCAAGTGGAGGCATATAGCCAGCCCGTAATCAGTAACCACAAAATTGCCACTGGCTTGACAAACAATAATAAAAATGTGAAAACCTACGGCTAAGTGCAGAGGTGGGATTGTGTTTGCCTTCTGAAATAGTGAAACCCAAACTGTGCCCCTTTATTCAATATGGCTGACCCACATTCAGTCAAGTGCTCACCTGACGTGTTCATTCAAATATTTGTTTTGCCTATATGGACTGTTATGGTTGGTAATACTGCTTACAAATTCCACATAATCCTCTTGACATATGCCTGCTGTGCAGCGAGGCTGCCGAGTGTTAGAGGGGAGCAGTTTACACTAAAGCAATTACAACCGAGTGCTGAGGCAAATAAAAAAGGCTAGATCCTGAGGAGATTCAGGAGGAATGTGGATAGACTGATTATCAGTCGAGCCGATCATCAGATACTATATCATTATCCAAATCTGTGGGTTTTTTTTCAAATCAAATTACAGATAAAATAAATAAACTAAGAATTATTACTCATAAAAGAAGATGTTTATTTTGTATTAATAACCAGAATCTGCAAAGTAACTAAGAACTAAAGCTATCAAATAAATGTAGTGGAGTAAAAAATTAGGTACTATCTTTGCCTGTAAAACAGAAATGTTGAAGTTAAGAACAAGTTCCTCAAACTTGTACTTAAATATAGCACTTAGGTAAAATTCTATGAGTGACTGTTCTATATTTTGACACAAAGATTTTCATTTATACTTTCAGTTCCTTGATTACTAACCTGACCATAATGTAATCTCTATCCATTGTTGGAGCAGCCTGTGGCGCAAATTTCCTGGTGACCCCAGGAGAAATGCACCCTGTCTTCTCCAAACACCCACTGAGTGCAGCAAACACAGTGGACAACTCAAGACAGCTTCATTATATTTAATTATACCTACTGAAAACAAACAACAACCCAGAAGTACTCTGGAGCTGGAACACTACCTGGCAACAGGTTTGCCTCATGTCAATTTGATCAGGTGATTTGACATAAAATGTCATACTGCCCTATGGCTTTGGTTTTTATTGTCCACCTTGCTGAAACACTCACAACCAACTGACACATGATTTAACTTAGAGGGATTTAGGGCCCTGGGGGGGTTTGGGGGCCTGAGCTTCATTCAGGAATACAGTTTTGATATTATTCACATTTCTGACTAAACTGTATTAAAAGAAAACAACAGATTTCCGGTTATAAACATTACTTTACATGTTATTTATAGCAAAACACGCAACTGCTGTCTGCAAGAAAAAATACTAGAAAGACAAAAGCCTTAATGTTTAATAATCATCTCCTTTAAGGTTTGGCAGGAAATTAAGTCAACCTAGTAGATATACCACTAAACAAAAACACAATAAACCAGTGACATCAGCAACAACCCGACAGGTTAACACCGAGTACCCTCTCTGTCCTCACCTTGAACTCCACAGACAGCTGCGGCGTGTATTCCAGGGTCCACAGCGCTCGAACCAGCGACGCCAGCTGCTCCGTCACTTCTCCTCTGGATCCCCGGCGCTCCTCGCCTCTCACCTCACTGTTCACTCTCCCGTGGCATACATCCGACTTGTACTGCTCCAGCCCGAGGTACTCGGCCAGCAGGTCCGTGTTGCTGAGGCACTGAACCACGGCGTTCATGAAGCAGGTGTTGCCGTGGTTCTTCAGTCCCAGCGCGCCGGGGGTCTTGTCGCCGTAGCACCACGACAGCCTCTCTTTCACCGAGCCGTGAGAGGAGGACGCCGTGGAGCTCTTCTTCACGGCCCCATCCCTGGAGATCTGAGAGTTGTCGTCTTTAAAACCCACCGACGCGCTTTGCCCGAAGCCGCCGTCGTCGTCCTCCGCGTCCGGTGTTTTCGCGTCGCTAAAGTGCGCAAAAGTGCCCAAAGTTTTAAGGATCCTTCCCATGAAATTCCCAAAAGACCGCAGCGATTTTCTCCTGATAAACCTCGCGGTTTTGTGCTTCTTCTCTTTTTCTCTCGTTTTGGCTTTCATGGGTTGCCTTACCTTGTTTCCCTTGCGGGTATCCATGGCTCTATTACTTAGTAGGAGAGCGAGAAAATGAGACAGATTGTGGAGTCGCACCTGTCTGCCAGGCTGTCTCGCCCTCCTCCTCCTCCTCCTCCTTCCTCCTTCCGACTCACCGCTGAGGAGGCACCGGTTCGGTGCCAATAAGGCACATTATGACATCCCTTGACATTCCAACATTTCCCAGTACGATATAGTCACCAGTCCGCGCGTTTTGGTGGGTAATCCAGAAACTACAAACTTGAGCGGCTTCCTCCCTCCCTCCCTCCTTCCTCATCGCAGGTTCGATTACACTTCCTCCTCGATGCACTCAGCGCTGATCTTGCTCTGGCTGTCTTCGACTCTCTCACCACCGCCATCCAACTCATGGGCCTGCAAGGAACAACTTTATTTTGAAGGATCCCATCTGATACCTGCCCCTCAGGCACGAATTTGAATTAACCTGCATTAGATAACTTGCAGTTTATAACAACAGAAAGGTTGATACAGTGAGCAGGAAATCATTTCCCTACATTCTGACATGCTGTCGCTGGATTGTAAAAAAGCATGAACCCAACTTGTTTGATATACATGGGACAAGGAAGTTGTCCCAAATAGGAAGCGAGAATATAGCCTTAAACTGCCCCCTGTAGGACCAATTAGATCACCCGACTCTTCCATGAGTCAACACACTGAATTGCCTTTTTCCCCTCCTTTTTTTCTTTTTTAGATGATATTACACACGCTCAAAAAATAATAAGGCCTAAAACATTGAATTTTTGTATTTTAATTACAAAAAATTCCATATATTTTACTACATAAATTCAATGTAAAGGGTTAATGCAATTTTTTTCTATCACATTGACTCAGTGTGAATAGTTCCCCTTAATATATACTATACTGAATAAACGCGAGGTTTATATTAATATAATCAGAGTAAGTTTATTTCTATATTTATTCACACTGACTCAACAGGACATAAAACATTGGATTAAATGTGACCATTTACACTGAATTTGTCTGACTGTCCACAAATGTGTCAAACATCCTCTGCTTTCTTGTTCTGAGATGTATCCATAATGTTACCTACTGAGAGGGTCTACTTGTGCTTCTTCCTGCTATTGAAACATCTTTGCGCATAACACACAAACATTTACACACGGAGAGCATCCTATAAATAGCCTGGCTACCGTCTTCACACAAACGAATAATGCTGCTACTCAGGAGCCTTGGGAGACATAAAGGGCTACTGGGGCACAGACCTGCATTACTCAAATCACTTTTCTTTTTCTTGAATGCCTGCCTTGTGAAATGTGCTGTAGAATGTGCTGCTTAGCCCATTATTACTGCCACTGCTGTACAGTAGTGCTGCTGCCGAAAACTACTGGTAAAGAACAAATGTAAAAATATTCATCTTTAGGAAAATATTTATTTGAACATGTATTACAAAGCAAAGTCAGCTGGGATAGGCACCAGCCATCCCCCGGGACCCTACACAGGATAAGTGGTTACAGAAAATGAATGAATGAATGAATGTAATACAAAGATGCTAAACTTACTTTTATGGCATAAAAGACATACAGTTAATACAATGGTGATATGAGATTGAACAAATCTGTATCCTCTACATCACTTTAAGAGGAAGAAGGGTGTGGGAACCTCCATCGGACAATAGCTCCTTCTGCGCTGGTGCTGATGAGGGTCCTGTTGTTGGAGCAGATCTTGGCGCTGGTGATGCTCCCACTATGAGCCATTCCTACGTGGGTTATTACACCTTCATTGTAGTCCCACACCTTCAACAGCATGTCATCTCCTCCTGTCATGAAATAAAATGTGTCAATAGCCTTAGAGAGGAGTAGTAAAGGGGAGAGAGTGCTGTTTGGGGAATGTGTATGTGTGTGATATGGGGGTGAGGTGGGGCGATGAAAGCAGAGAAAATATTTCTTTATATACTTTTTTTCAATAAAAAAAGCGATTAAAAAAAAAGCAATGGCCTGGGAAAAGTAGAAAAGGATGTCTATCTATTGAGTGCTCATGTACGCAAGAGATTTAGATTTGGGTCGTTTATTTTCTATTATTTAACATAAAAAAAAATAGCAGACGGGTAATGGGCCATTACCTGTCACGAAGTGTTTGCCGTCCTGTGAGATGTGTATGCTATTGATGACCCCAGACGGCGAGCTATCCAGTATTCTGATGGTAGAGCCATCATAAATCTCCCAGTACGTAACCTGCAGTAGGATGTAAGCACACAGAAACCCTGAAATGGAGTTGCAGTAAACATACAGTATTTGTTCATCACAACCATTGTTTATGGAGGACCTGATGTCCAAGAGGGAGGAAGATACAAACATATGTTAAGTGTATATGTACTGTGCACTCATAGTGTGCAGTCTCTTTTCATAAATGCACATAATCTTTTATAACTGCAGTTGTCTATACTGTATTATTTCCTATTTTGGTAATATGCCATATGTGACCTTAGTCGGTATGGAGATGTGTAGTCCTATGGTTATATTCTATTACCAGTAGTGGAAGATGCATTCACCTCCTTTATTTAAGTAAATACTGGGAAAATCGTGAAGTACAAATAAAGCTGTTATACTTCAGTAAAGGTACTGTATGTGCACATTATCAACAAAATCGTATCAAATGTAAAAGAACTAATGGTCCCTGTCATCGTTTGACTGTTTTAGAATCAATATCACTGCTGCATTCATGTCTGAGTCGTACATTTAAATGCACGGCATGTCATTTCTGCCACTGTGGCGTCTCACAATCAAAACACTGACAACAAAAGAGAGAGTTTGACGACTTCATGAAGGAGCACGGGATCACGGGAGTTATTGTCATCGTCAAACAGCCACTAGCTCTATTTCATGCGACTCGGGCAGAAACGTTCATGGAAAAGGTTTTGTCATGTTTCATGTACACCCTCACTCTCTGACTCTCCTGGACGTTCACGGACGGGCGACCAAATGAAAACGCAGTTAGCTTAGATAAAATTATGACTATCTCTGGGCATAATGTCAGTGCACAACTAGACAAAATATATAACAAAGGTCTAGTCATTTGTAGACATTTTCACGTTGAAATGCTGCATATTATACTTTTAAGGTTGAGCTAATTTTACTACTTTGTATATTGTTGGGTCGTTTAATCTACAGCAATGCATCATATTCTATAAGATCTTCACAGATTTCTAAATATAGCTCTGTTTTCAGCTTTGTTACAAAACATTTTAGAAGGTTTTTAAGTAGTTTATGTAGTTTAAAAAAGCAGGAAAAGTTTCTAAACCAGTAAAGAAATGGTCATAGATTCGGCCACGCTTCCTAGTTTTCTCCCCTGTCTCTCCTTGTGTCTCCTCCCTCTCCTGTCTGTCAGTGTGTGTGGTGGTCGAGGCTTCCTAGCTCCACAGCTGCCTCCGATCTCATCAGTCTCAGTAGAAGAACCCTGGTTTCATATCCACTCATTGCCAGATTGTTCAGCCTGCTGTAACGGAGTGAAACTCTCTCGACCTCTCGACTTTATTTCTTCGTGTTGTTTTTCCTTGTGCTTTTTCAAACGTGAGTTTCCTGTGCAGAGATCACCAGTGCTATCTCAAGCCTCTGCCGTACTCCAGTAATGACCACATTTCACCATCTGCCTGCTCCCTGCCTCCATCAGCTCCACTGTGCACAATAAACCATTTACTCCAACTCATCCCCTCCGTCTGTGTCTGCTTCTGGAAACCAAACCTAACAGAAACACGTAATCCTTCAGTTTAGAAAAAAATCAAGTTCAGAATCATCGAATCTGGAGTTACATGGTTTTCACTAGACAGGAAGGGCATGAAAAAATTTAATCTGAAAAGTTACAAGTGACTGAGGCTGTCAAACAAATCTAGTAAAGTAAGAAGCAGAATTTCTTTCAGATGGAGTTGAGTAGAAGTATAAAATTATATAAAATGGAAATACTCGAGTAAAGTAAAAGTGCCTCAAATGTGTACTCAGTAAACGTACTCCACCACTGACTCACAAATACACATCTACTGAAACCATGTTTGCTGATCTAAATGAGACTGAATCATCCCTGGAGCTTTGGAGCTGTCAAAGCATCAAGTCGCACAAAAGGCAATTGTTAGCTGTGGTTATTTATAGTGCGAGCAGCAGAAACATCACAGAACCACACACACTGCTATGGTCCTTTCTTGTTATTTATATGGCCAACCTGATTTCATCTGAAGTTAGATTCTGTAAATGAAGGTGGATTTAATCATTAAAATCCATCTTCTGGGTCATCCTGTATAAATTAGTTTCTAATAGAAGGTTTAGTGTCCCACCTTAGTGCTGTTCTCCATCCCTATATTTGTTTGAAAGTCCAGAGGCCCTTTCAAAGTCAGGAAAAATGCAGGCTAGAGAGATTGCAGTCTGAAGCCAATCCAGCGTTGAAAGCAACACTAAAGATCTAATTACTGAGTAATCTCTATATATCACACTTGGGCATAAAACGGTCCAAAAGTTCATGGACCTCAACCTCAATCAGTCCAAAGAAAAGTGAAAGGATCCTCCCAAAAAAATCAATATAAGGCAAAATATTGTGTTTGTTCAAAAATACATCAAAAAATGAACATAACATTTTCTTTATTGAGTGATGCAGGTCTGTTCTGCATTGGTATTAAAGTTTGAGATAACAACGTAAGTTTAACACAATTACAAAAGTAATAACAGACCAGAAAATAATTTGAGTAAAATTAATTACGATTTCAATAATATTACCATGTATTTGTTCATAATTAGTGTCTGTGATTATGAATGTTTCCTTCATTCAGTGATCTACGTCTGTGAAGCTCATTTATAGTTCAATTATATATTCAATATACAGAGAGATTCTCTCTGGCCTTAACAAGCCACAGGAGCATTTCTATGGGGGCAGTTTGAAACTACATTTCGCTGACACAGATCGGCTTATTCAAGTGGAATGGCTTGCTCATATACAGTATTTCCACCAAATACCTTTGCAAAACATAATTCAGTAAACACAGCTACAAAGAGAGGCTAAAACATTCATTCTAAACTCCAAATGCAAAGTTCTGAAATCTTTCCTTATTCAACTTTTTATCAAATGATGTACAGTGAGGCTTACAGCTATACAGAATATGCAGATTAATCCAGCTGAGGTATTTACTTCTGATGTGTTCACCAATATGAAAGCAGCATCTTTCACAACCAGAGATGAAAATGAGATGAAAATGTGTGCGTACATCCCGTATGACCAAAGTTAATGTAACCACTCCTCCTTCTACTCGCCCATGTCATCTCTTCCTCCTCGCCAGTCGCGACCTTCTCCTGTTCTTTATCTCAATTCAGCAGCTTATTATAGACCCCCACCTGTTTGAGTTGGTTTGGCCCATCTGTGTTCCCTCCACCTTAGCCTGGGAAACTGGCCTACAGCCACAGCATGGGCCACCAGGAAATTAATTACATGTGGCAAGAAATGGTAATGTCCAAAAAAGAGACAATATACACGATAAATGAAAATGATTTTGACAGATAGCTTCTTCTTTTCTTTGGTCAAAATTGCGACAATATTGTAATTTTGAATTAATTAGATATAATGATCAGATAATAATCTGAATTGTGAAAAGCTATGCTGCGAAAATTCCTGTGCTCCTAAAAGGGCATACAGCACATCAACAGGGTTACCACCATATTTAATCCACTAAGCACCATCAAAAAATGCATCACCCTTGACAATGTATTCTCTTTAAAACAATCTCTCCCTCATCTTCCACTCCCATTGTCCCTTGACTCTATTTCTCTTCACTCGTTCTCTAATTACTACGGCTACCTTTTTGTGAATTTACTCCCAGAGACATGCTGGGATGTGATGATGGAGTAAAGAGAGGAGAGGAGAGAGAGAGAGGGAGAGCAGAGTGTTGGTATTTGTTCTCTCAAACAGAGTGCCTGTGTCCTGGGAAGAGCAGATGGTGGATCTGGCTGACACTTGGGTGGGACGGGCACATCCGCAGGAAGGCACGAATACCATGGTGCCCCCCCACCCCCACCCTCATCTACCTCATCTCTCTCCCCTTCCCTGAATCCCTCCCTCTCACTGTTAATCAGCACAACTTGTCCTCGCCTCTCAGCATTCAGGGGAGGCAACAGAATGGGTGGCCGAGTTAAATGGGTGTAGATGAAGTGCACAATCAAGGAAGTAAGTATGTCATTCTGCCGCGGCGAACTTCTGACCCTTTGCACATAAGTGGTGCAGAGTTAATCAAAATCACAAACTAGATTTTTTTTTAGGCAGAGTGATGAGCGCCCAACATAACGGCTTCATTAGTTTCTGCTGAAAAACAAATGACAGGCTTTTCAAATGAATCTATGGATGTAAATGGTTTTACTGTTAAAGCTGGTCTTACCCGAGGACCAGGCTTTCCTCTCATGTATACCGACTAGGGATTCTAATAACATTAACAGCATAATGAGACATCTACATTAGGACTGTTGAGTGCCAGTTTCTTTGCACCCTGAGGGATTTTAAATAATTACAATCATTCTTTTTTGTGGAGGGGAGTTTTATGTCCTCTTGCCTGCCCATGAATGCACCAATATAAATCTGAAGGTCAAGATGCATGAGCAGATTTCTGAGACCGTAGCAATGGGACATACTATTTGAAATATAGATTAAGTATTTTAAATTTAAAAAATGCAAATTGTCTTAAAACGCATTCTTCTGCATTGATTAATTAAAGAAAATATTGAAGGTCCCAAATCATACCTTTCTGTCAGTGCCACCGGTGATGATCTGGTATTCCTCTGGGTGGTAGCACACAGTGTGGACTTTTGTGTTGGCATTCACCATTTGACGACTCACAAATCGCCTAGAGCAGGAAAGCAGAAAATACATGAGAGACAGAAGGCGAAAGATGAGTGCAGAGAGAAGAGTAACTTTTACCAGTTCAATATTAGTAGTAATACTACTAGTAATACTAGTAGTAGTAGTAGTACTGGTAGTAGTAGTGGTAGTAGTTGTTGTGGAACTGCCCAGTGCAGTTTGATGTGATATAAAATGTTTCCTTTTGCAGGCAAACATGAGTCAATCTGTTTTACACTTAAAAAATGTGACATTTTCTGTGCATATACAACATGCGCAACTTTCTCTGTGGACACACAAAATGATTGTGTGTACGGCTGAACGTTGTGTGGAGGTGAATTCATTAAAGGCTCCTGTCTGACTAATGTTCTTTTCAAGCACCAGCTAGCAAAAAAAAGGAAATCCATGCTGCTGTTGATGAACACAGTCTGGAAATCTTTAATGTACAGACTCGCTCATTGAAGAGGAGAGACAGTGAAAGAAACGTGACCACCGTCAGAGTGTTTAAAGGTTTCTAATCTCCTCACAGACGAAGTTTTCTCAATAAAGAATCCACCGATGAACAGCTTCAGCATTTCTCTCATTACAAGTCTTACTGGTCGTATGTATGCATGTAGAGTGTGTGTGTATGTTTGGATATGCAGGCAGGATACTCACACTAAGTCCCAGATGATGAATGTACCATCAGTGCTGGCAGAGACACACTCTTTGTCATCACTCTTGATTTTAATGCAGGTGACAGTGGCTTTGTGACCGAACATGGCCTTCAGTAGTCGATGGCCACTTGGTTGCAGCTCCCAAACATGCACCTGCAACAGGTGAATCAGAAGATCCCTGTTACACCAGATATGACACTTAAATACAACATTTTTCTATATTTGTTTCAATTATCCTCACAACATTTGTGAGAAATGAACAAACATTCCTCCTCAATAATTTAGAACTTCTCCTAATGTTAAGACTGCATTTAAAACATACAGATTTTCATCCTCAGATCATCACATCCTTTTCACTGGACAGAGGATGAATTCCACAATAAACAACAAGAAATGCCCAAACAGCTCCCTTAGAGAAGTCTAGACATGGCTGCAAGCGGAACGTCACTGCCACTCACTTAAAATTTTCAAGCAGGATATCTTTCTGCCTCTGGTCAGTTTGGTGGTCAAGGTTAGCTTACTTTCAAAAAACTAGGAGGAATAATCCTTCCATTTGAACCATGTCTTGCTTAGAACTTGGTGCAGTTCAGCCTCTTGTGGCCAAAATGAGTACTACAAAATAAATACCTGAAAAATAAATTACCTGCCAAAACTTTCACAGATGGAAAAAAAAAAGACAGAATTGTCCCGAGGTCCTTTCCCCATCCTCCTGTTTTCATAGATTTAAAAAAAGAAAAAACTGAAAAATTGTAGTTTTTTCTCAATTAACCATATGTACATTCTGTACAACTTTGCAGAAAATAATGATAATATTTTATAACAATAATATTTCCCCACTGTTATTTAAACTCACCTGCCCCTCTTCCCCTCCACTGACAATCCTGTTGCAGCTCCTGGTGCCAGCGACGGCCGTCACACCCATTCTGTGTGCGTCGTGAATGATGAACAGGGGCCGACCGCTTTCCGGTGCAAACATGCGAATCTTACGATCATTCCATGCTAGAAGATAGAGAAATCCATTTTTCACATTCGGTTACACAAAGATTAATCTGATTCAGTATGAGAAATGGTTTGATTTTGGTGAAAGTAGGTCACTAAAGACCAAAAAAGTAACTGGGGAGCATCCATCCATAATTGTAATTAAACCACACGTCCTACTGGGAAGAAAAAGCTGAATATTCTTTGTAGTAATAAGATCATGTCGTTTTTTTTTTTACAGCTCTCCCTATTTCCCACCACTGAGGATGCCATGTCCATCGGCCATGATGTGCAGGCAATTGCAGGTCATGTTGGGTATGGTGATGCGCAGCAGCTCTTTGGGCCTGTCTATGCGCCACACCCTGATGTCCTCCCCAGAGCAGGTTACAAATAATTCAGATGATCCACTTTCAGAAAAACAGAAAAGAGAGAGAGACACAGAATTACAGATATGTGAATGTAGGTATAACCATCCGTAATAAATAGGAGCTAATTAAGTTTAAGACATCTAAATATGTGTTCGTATAATTAAGGACATGATGAAGTTGTATTCTATATGTTACTCAGGTGTGTAATATACATAAAACAATACTGTTTTTTGCATGCGTCATGCATTAGGCAACCGTATGTCACCCTCTAGTGAGCAGAAAGGTGTAATGAAGTCATGCATTGTACTGTAGTCTGTAAAAGGAGCTTCCCATAAAAAGACATACAGCTACTCACAATAAAGGTTTAGCAAAAGTAGCTCGCTATGCTCATACGCTTTTGGGAGAGTCCATCTGAAATAATACACAATCCATACAATCCCATGGCTCTGAGATTATTTTATGGTGCTACGGATGACAAACTAGAATTCTTTTACAGCCAGATGGAGTTTGGATGGAGGATATACACGAGATTTCTTCTCAAATTCAAAAGCTGAACTAAAAAAAGTCATTTGTCATTTTATACTCTTGGTGGGTCTCAGATCCAAATCATAAAACTCAGACTGGCTGACTCTTACTCCATGAACTGTCTGTCTGCCACTTACAAAACCATGGCTACGTCCTTGACAGCGCCGATGTGGCTGGTGGAAATGAGATCAGCTTTGAAGTCCTCATAACTGAAGCGATACATCTGAGCAGCCTCCGTCCCAACAAAGAACTGCTGGCCTTCTCCTCTTAGAGTGATGGAGGTCACCCCCTTTTCCAGCTGAACTTGCCTAATGTAGAAGAAAAGGGAAAAAGAATATTCCATGAAATTACTGTAATACCATACATATTCATTTTAATGTAACGCTGTGAAAGTTGAATAAAATGAATTATTACCAAATCTAAATATTCTAATAGGGATGATTCAAACTGACTCACTTAAGAGTTTTGAACTTAGTCGTGGAGCACAGACTGAAGGTGCCAGATCCTGAGCCAACAAGCAGGTTCCCAGACCTCAGTATCTTTAGGGCATTTACACCCTGCACAGAAAGGACATGGGTATTAAGTTTTAAGATGTTGTAATAAAAAGTTATTGCGCAAGGAACATATCGCTTTGAAAATTCTTGGTTCTTCAATACCAGCTGAACCATCTAGAAAACACCAAGTGAGTTAAGATTCCTGAATTACCTCCAAGGAGTATAAACTGAAAGCTCTGATATTATAAATGAAAGAGATTCTAGACACTAGCAGCAGAGGAACATACATAGACAAGACTGATTTCAGGAAGGACAAGAGAAGTGCTTCATGATCCATAAACAATATCAATTAAATTACAGTCGCACATCAAATGAAATACATGACATCATGAGCCTATTCACTTATTTCCAAAGGAGTACAGTTCAATCAGATCTAAGTGTGAGTGGGCAACAGCTGAAATGACCATCACAGAACCAAATTAGGAATGTAATGACACCTTACCAGGTAGAATTTTGCTTTAACTGGACCGCACTCACTCAGAAGCCCAGTTTTCAGGTTGATTTTCAGGATGTCTCCGCTGGTGGTGCCACAGAAAATGAACTGATCATCCGGATCAATCTGTGTAGTGACACAATGACTTAAAAATGAGTGACACAATCAAATATGTGGTGTATTGTACATTTTAGGACAATTCAAAATTAAAGAACCACTGTGTAATGTCATATTTTGTGGTGTGCTTGTGTAGCTAAATGTGCTAGTTGTGTTCACAGATGATTATCTCCCCACAAGTATCTACTTCAGCTGTGCCACCAATCATTTAGTGGTGAAAGACTCAGATTGACCTCGAATGGTATCATACCTCTACACATTTCACAGTCCTCTTCAGCTTGCCTGTCTGACACTCCCTGGGCTTGATCCTCTTGTTGAGGAGGTCCAGTTCCCAGACTACCAATGTTTCACTGCCAAAAAAAAAAGACTAATTAGAGTGAAATGTTCTCAGAGAATAATAAGAACGGTGTAATAATCAGAAGGAACGCAAAAGCGAGACACTTTGAAGGGAAGCATGCTGTTTAGGAATTCAGATATATTTGATAATTAGATATTATAAAATCTGTGTTCTTGAGTTGCAATAGGGTTAAATTTGCTTTACTGAACACTTATAGACAGCATTCACTCACCTTCCAGCAGAAACAAAGATATTGTCATTTGTGTTCGAGTACTGCACAGTGAGGCATGGGCCGGCATTGTGAGCTGAAGCTGGGCGCCCACAGATGGCCTGCTTGGTCTCTATATTCCATACCACTATGCTGAAAACACACAGAAAACACTGCACAGTCAACAATGGGGAAGATATACAGTTGAAGTAACTTAAATACTGTATGTTTCTTTCTGAACTGATGAAGGGTTCCTAAGTGTGACCACGTGAAACTACAATGTGGCAATTCTAAATTTCTGCAATAGATAGATAGATAGATAGATAAAGATGTCGATATGTCATGTGTATGTTTTCTTGATTGGACAGTGTGACAGGATCACAACGTCCTCTGGACTGCACCACCTAAACTAGAAGATTACCTGCCATCATCCTGACCCCCAAGGGACACGAGGTACTTGTCATTGGGGGAGAAGGCCAGTGCCTCCACCTTTGCCTTATGGACCAGCAGCTGGGCATACATTGTTCGTTGTGCATAGTCCCAGATAATTACCACAGCCTAAGAAAATATGGATACATTTATTCATATTGTTACAAGTAATACAGAAATTATACAATTCTTGCTGTAAATGGATTCAAGCGCTCATATTTTAATGTAAAACAGAATGACATCTTCCTTATATGCTACCTCAAAGCCGATAAAGTTGACCTGTCCAGAGGCAATATATGATCCACTTCTGGACACTGAAATACAGGATACATTGTTTGAGTGTCCATGCAGGAACTCCTGCTTGCCATCTTTGATTTTCTTCAGAATGACTGTGCATCCCAGAGGGTAGATCAGATGCTCTCTGTCTGGATGGACCCACAGGCCAGACGGCACATATCCTAATGAAGAAAAGTGTACCATAAGTTGTAAAGACGGTTGAAACTGATATTTAAAATGCCCTGAAACCTAAAATACACCGAAAAGCATTATTTACAACTTCATGAAAGGACATCCCACGTTTTACATGGGCGCAAACGAGCATACTTGCTATAGTTGTGTTGTCTGAAGTTTGTTGTCATAAAGTAGGTAGCTGGCTAGCTTAGCTAGTTGCAAGTGAAAGGTTTGCTGGAAAACTTACCATTGAACCCAATAACAGCCTCGATTTCAAGCTGAGGCGCGCCGTGTGTACAAAGCGCCATGGTCTATTAACTCTTTCTCGTGTGAAGAGTTAAAATAAACCTTCTTCAAATAGTTTTGAAAGGACAAGCCAACTGGACCAAACAGGCCTGAGAGTTGTTCATCTAAGGTACCGATAATACCCAAACTAAGGTAACCTAGCAACACTGGGGGTCATTGGTTGGTGAACCGTCCTCGCTGCTTTCAGGTTATGTTGGAAAATTTTAGCTTTTTTATTCTTAATATTCACTAACAAAAGTGGGGGAATCATACCAGTTGCTAAATCAATTCAACAGCATTTGCACCAGACTGTCACCATTCATAACCGAGGACGTCATGATTATGGCGTCAAGTCGGGTGATTAGGGGCATTGAATGTCCGCAGGAATTACCGAGGGGAAAGAGTCTAACTTTGTCTCGGTCGGAGCTTGAAATTCCTAATTTCCGATATTCAGTGAACGTCTCATCACAAAGCCCCATACAAACTCCAATTAGAATGTTCAGTCTTCACATAATAGAATGTTCAAGAATGTTCAGAGTTCTCATGATAGAATGTTCAGTGTTCTTGCTTGTATTGCATCTTTACACCCATGCTAACACTAGTTTCAGTGATTATTTTTGAAACTTTGCGTCACCGCAACTCCGACTGGCGGGGGGATGTGCAGTATTCGACTGATGATTAGTAATTCGTGTCATATTACAAATAGCTATGTATGTGATCATTTGTCTGTATTTTGTATTTTGTTTTACCTGAACATTTTTCTCTAGTTTGCTTGTATATTTGCTATGGGAAAAAGTCAGAGTGGAGCCCTGAGTTAAATAACTCCAGCAGGTGGCAGCAATGCAAAAAATGACGCAAGCTCCCGATAAACCTCGAAGAAGAAACAGCCCGTTACTATCACGCTCATTGACGCCAGCGGAGCACCGAATAATCACACAAAGGTATTTATGCAGTGCCTTTGTACCTTTACACAAAACCCACCAGTATGTAGATGAATTTGATTAACATTAATGTACATATCTGTGGAGCTTCTGTCGCTCTAGCTAAAATCGGCGCTTTGAGATTTTCTTTTGTTGCTGGCCTGCTATCCGTAACAATAGCTTCATTTTGAGTTAGCCTTTTAATGCTACCTTTACCTATGGAGTTATAATGAGTAGTTTTGATTTTCTGACCATTCTTTCACTTTACAGTGCCACGTATCTAGCGGCGTGATATTAGATAAATTGGTTCGAGGCTGTAATTCGCAAATTTCATCTAACTGTTAGCTGCTAGCTTGCTAACTAGCAGGTTTGACTGAAGGAGGACATTTTAATGGACGTGCTATATCTGCCAGGTCACACCGGTTGATTATGATTTTCAGTCGGCGTTATTGTTATAGATGAATGGATTCTGTTTTCATGTCGGTTGATCAAAACTGTACATACCGATCAATGTTGACTTTTCCCTCCCAATTCATTTTGATGTGAACCACGACTGCGGCTTACAGACACTAGGCTAATGAACCTTGAACCTGACTGCTAACATGGCTAGCGTTTGTATTAATTTTGGAACCTGTCCATACAGATGGCTGAGACTGACGTTGATAATGAACTTCTGGATTATGAGGAAGATGAGGAGCCCCAGGGAGCTCCCGAGACTGGGACCCCAGCAAACAAAAAGGAGGTGAAGGGGTCCTATGTATCCATCCACAGCTCGGGATTCAGAGACTTTCTCCTCAAACCGGAGCTGCTCCGTGCCATTGTCGACTGTGGTTTTGAGCATCCTTCAGAAGGTGAATAGCAGTTTTGTGTTTCACTACACCGTCGCATTGATATCATATCCTGGTTTTATGAATTAATAAAAGATGTTTGAAATTATTCACTGACTTATATTTGCAATTTCCTTCATTTTCAGTGCAACATGAGTGCATTCCCCAAGCTATCCTGGGCATGGACATCCTTTGTCAGGCCAAGTCTGGTATGGGAAAAACAGCAGTGTTTGTACTGGCCACCCTGCAGCAGATCGAACCTGTGGATGGTCAGGTGAGTTGGTCATATATGTTTTGCTTTTCTTTCATGCTAACAGGGTGGTGTTTGCAGCGGTTCGTTTCTTTTATGTAAATCTTAAGTTCTCTGGATTGCTTCGTATGCATGCTCCGCAACACCACCAAACTTACCACTTTTTACTGTCTTTTCCTCAAAATTGAAAAACTTTCCTATCAAAGTGTGCCAATTATTTATGTTTACTGAATCTATTTGAAATTAATGTATAAATTTAATTTACCTCTATGTTCTTGATATTCCAAATTGTAATTGATTTAATAAAACCCAAACCGTATTCACCCCAACCCTCCCAAAACATAATACAAAAAAAACTGACATCTTAAGTGAACTGTGGATTGGAAGAATTGTTACAGCCACACACTGCCATGCATAATGACTTTGCAGTTAATGTTCCTAATTTCCTTTTTTTCATGTGTCATAGGTGTCTGTCCTTGTAATGTGCCACACCCGAGAGTTGGCCTTCCAAATCAGCAAAGAGTATGAGCGTTTCTCAAAGTACATGCCCACGGTCAAGGTGTCGGTGTTCTTTGGTGGTCTGGCCATCCAGAAGGACGAGGAAGTCCTGAAAAAGAACTGCCCTCACATTGTTGTAGGAACTCCTGGACGTACCTTGGCCCTCATCCACAACAAGAGCCTGATCTTGAAGAACATTAAACACTTTGTGCTTGACGAGTGCGACAAGATGCTGGAGCAGCTCGGTGAGTAAGAGGAACAGAAATATTTTGTAATGGACTGTTAAGAAACAAGTAGTTTTGGTCAAAGGACTGTTATCAGTATCTAAGACATGTATGGCTGGACAGTCAACAAAAACTTTATCCAAACATTTAGAATTTCTAATGACTGAATCTTGTTCATGTTGGTTAATTAGATTATAACTTTCTCAGATGCGTGCGCTCACGAACTGTCCTTCAAAAAAGTTACTGAAGATGTGTCGATTACAAATATTTGGGGGGGTAATCTCCATGTGCATCATCACCACCCTCTGTGTTATTTACATGCATGGAGCTACCCAGTCCTAAGACATGGTATGCTTCCAGATGAGTCAGATATTGCTCTGTAATTAATAATTATATTTTTTTCTTCTTTCTGATAGACATGAGACGTGACGTACAGGAAATCTTCAGGCTGACCCCACATGAGAAGCAGGTTATGATGTTCAGTGCAACACTGAGCAAGGAGATCCGCCCTGTCTGCCGCAAGTTCATGCAGGATGTGAGTTACTGTCGAGATGTACCGATGTTTCCGATATAACGTACTGTGCTTCATTCATCTAGAAGTTAACATTTCTTCAAGTTAACTTTTTTTTATTGCAGATATGAAAGGAGCTGCAAAACAAGATTGTAAAAAAAAAAAAAAACAATTTCAGGATTGTCTTTTACAATATAAATTCTATTTCGTTTAATTTTATTTCTTATACATCGTCGGCCAAATAGCTCTGTTTTTAATTTGTACAAAAAGTTACAGGTCTAATTTAAGAAGTAAGAAAACTTCAGTCTTCATGTTGTTGTTTTCCTCCTATACTTTATGGTCTTTACCACGTTTGTGCGTATGCAACAAGTTTCCTGGTTTCATTATTGCATTTGTGATGTGATCTGCAGAGATTGTGTGTATATTTGTGTGTGTAATCTTTGGCTCCTCTCTCTCGCTGTGTAGCCCATGGAAGTGTTTGTGGATGACGAGACGAAGCTGACACTCCATGGCTTGCAGCAGTATTATTGCAAGTTGAAGGACAGCGAGAAGAACCGAAAACTCTTTGACCTGCTCGATGTTCTGGAGTTCAACCAGGTATAGCTGGAACTCATGTGAGATGCTGAATCAGAATCAGTTAGATATATATGATAGACTTTTGAGTCTTGGTGAAAGGACTTGACATTAAACAGTATACATTTGCAGCCTTGCTCTTCTACTAATAATTTTTTTTTATTATTCCTCTATATGGAGATATTTATGTGGATTTTAGCCTGTCTGTATCTCATTGATGTCTTTGCCTTTTCAGCATAAATATGCAATCCTTTTGTTTCCTGTGTAGGTGGTGATCTTTGTTAAAACAATGCATCGTTGTGTGGCTTTGTCCCAGCTGCTGGTGGAGCAGAATTTCCCTGCCATCGCCATCCACAGGGGCATGGCACAGGAAGAGCGGTAGGCCCTGCTGGTTTATTTTCCTTTTTGATTTAATCTTTTTGTTCACAATTTAAAATCGATAGTAGCTTAGATAACTTTTGATATCTTTAGCATGAAAAATGACACCACTTCCACATCACTGCACTTTCATCTGTTTTTATGCACCTGCCAAATGGGCCATATACGGTTATCTTAGAGTTTATCCACATCTCTACAAAAACCGTGACAGAATTCAATGAAATTTTACACATGCTTTGCAGAAGCCCTAAAGGTGTGCATCCCATAATTGGTTTCTTTGACTAGCTTTTCTTTTCTTTTCTTTTTTACCTTTTTTTAGCCACATTTGAACTCAGGTTATTCAGTTTATGTAATTTTGCTCACACTCACCTATGATATGAGTTATGGTCTATCCACACCATCACAAATGCAGTTTTTCTAGTAGCGGCGGCATATTTGTCCTTGGACACAAATTTTCCACTTAAACTGGAGTCTGTACTTTAAATTCTAACTTTAGAATGCTGTGAGTATTAAATATAAATAAGCAGTGAGGAATTTACAGGGTTGTGTGTTTTCAAATATTATCTCACTTGTTCCTTTTTGTTGTTGCTCATCCCCGCATCTTAGGTTGTCCCGGTACCAGCAATTTAAAGACTTCCAGCAGCGAATCCTGGTTGCCACCAACCTGTTTGGCCGAGGCATGGACATTGAGCGAGTCAACATTGTCTTCAACTATGACATGCCAGAAGATTCTGACACATATCTTCACAGAGTCAGTCCAAAAAAATAATACAATATTAACCCGATATATTTAATCCTCATATATCTGTATATTTTCTTTGACGAAACAAATCATAGTCTTGCTTGTGCCAAATTTACCAATACACATTTATTCATAAATTACATCTGTAAAACGCACAGGCAATGTTAGTAGAAATTAATTGCATAGTCAGAAATAATTAAAAATGTTTACTATATGCCTCCTGTCTTGATTATAGAAAATTATTCCTTTGAGCAGAGCCTGTCAGGAGCCTCAACCTCATTCTCTGTACCTCTAGGTGGCCCGTGCTGGCAGGTTTGGGACCAAAGGCCTGGCCATCACCTTTGTGTCAGATGAGACTGATGCGAAGACCCTGAATGAAGTCCAAGACCGCTTCGAGGTCAACGTAGCAGAGCTACCAGAGGAGATCGATATCTCCTCTTACAGTAAGTTCTGCTGTTGCTCAGTAGCTGTCTCACACTTTCAGTAACAAAGTTTATGTAATATATGTACACTAATATCCTGCTTTTTAGATTTTTTTTTAAATTTACCCATTTGTTTACACAATTGCACATCATCTCTTCACTCAGTCAACATAGAGGATGTGTTAAGGCCTTTTTGCTTTTGCCTTTCGTTCAACTGACCTGAACAGCTCAGTGGTGTCAGTTTCCAGAAGTTGTCTGTACAGTGTTTAAAAAAAACTAGTCAACATAATCCCACATCAGGATATTGTACATGTTAACATGTATTTTGACTAACCACATCACTGCAGGCTAAAATCTGGCTTTATCCTGCTGTAAACACACATACAGGCAAATCATCACCATACTATATAAATACACTGATCTGAAATCCCATTTGATAGCCTGTGTATATAATCCTATCATCTCACATCTTCTGTTTTTGTTTTTTTTCCCCCAGTTGAGCAGTCCAGATGAGCCTGAAGTGTCTTCCCCGGTGATGTTGTGCGACCCTTGGTGTTGCTCCGGTTTGGTGGAGGATAAAACATTTTCCTCAGATTTTATTTTGAAGTCCCCTTTCAATGTTTGCAAGTTCATAATCGTAAAACATTTAATTTTATCCTGTCTTTGCAGAGTGTTTAGTGTTTTCCTTGTTAAGACTATGAATATATTGTTTTGGGTGAAGAAATAAAGTTTTTATACCTTAATCAATGGTGTTTGATTTAAATATGGAAGTATGTATGTCGAATGTTAAATTACTATAAAAACCAGACTTTGAATTGTGTTTTCACAACAGTTAATAATCCTCACATGCAGAGGGTCATATCATCATAGATTGATGATGGAGCCACCTTTCCCAAATAGCTGGATTCAGTGAACTGGCTGCCAAGTTTGACTTAAAATAAAACCTCATGAAACTTGTGTTCTGCAGTTTCACACATAGATGGACCAACCTAAACATGTGACGGCAACGTGTGTCTTAATCCACAAAGTGTATAAATGAGACAATAAGACAAAAAGGGATACAAATAAAAATGTGTGATCAAAATAAATTCTCAAATACACGTTTGTGTAAGACATTGCTCCAAGCTGCATTTAATGCACAATCAAGAAATCAGTCGGCATTGGTCCGGTCCTTGCTGAATACTTAACATTTAACAGTTTGACTTGCAGCGTCATTCATCGCTGTGTGTTAACGTACTTGTCAGCATGCCCCCACTCCCAAATCATGTTCATAACATGCTGATTTGATATATTTTGAATAGTCGTCCACATATTGCTTGAAATTTTGGATTTAAAGCTGCAAAAGTTACTCTTGCTTGTCACTGAATAGTCAGTGTAAAGTGGGATATGGAGGTGAGGTGATCCTTGTGCACTGCTGTCGGTTACAGTCGCAAAGTGCTTTGTTGCTTGTTCCATAAAGCTGATCTGAGGGTCTAAGCAAAAATTTTAAAAAAAAATCCTCAACATCTGAACCAGCAATCAGTCATGAATGGAGGAAGTCCAGGAGCATTTCAGGGATCTGACGTAGGTCCCATGTCTGAGCAGGAGCAGGCAAGTGTACAATCCACTCTGGTCACAATAACATTGCAATTAAAGTTGCCTTTATGGTCGTGAGGCGAGGCCAGTCCTGCTTGCAGTTTGACAGTCAGGTGGAAACACGTGGTCTTCACTCGTGGAGCCAGAAGAGAGCAGTGGCCGCAGGTTTTTGATCAGTCTTCCTTCATCAAGAAGGTAGACCTCATCACATTTAAATAAAATGTCCACAGCGCTAGTCTGTGAACTTGTGCGTATCCCCGTACATCCAGTGCTGTGGAGGGAGGGCCACTTCATTTAGGTGTCTGCAGTCATCACTGCATTTACATGATTGGATGAACATGGCCGACCTCTGAAAACGCTCTCCGTCCGGGCAGACGAAGGTCACGGGTACGGTGCGTGTGCGGCGTGGCGAGCAGCACCGTCCATCCGTACACACGCCACAGTAGTTGGGCCGGTAGAGGCGGACACTAACGCATTCTCCATAGGATAGATGTATGGGTTCTCTGGATTTCTGAGCTGGTGTGCACTTCTTCCATTTCTGTATTTGGATGGGGAATGTAAAGAAATTACTGTCATCATATATGTTGTTCCTAAGTGGCCTAAACTCCTAAACTTTGATTTTCATCTGCACTGTTTGTTACATAACAGCAGATTTAAGCAGCTTTGCACTTCAACGTGTTGTGTCAAAACAGGGGTTGAGGGGAGGATTTTTTTTTTTTAAATTTAAGTGATTAATTGTAAGATTAACTATTTATTTAACATTTGACTTACTTAATAGTTTATGGCACCAGAGGTTTGAACTGAGCAGAGCAGATAAAAGAGCTCTTAGTGCGTTTCCAACATGAAGGATTAATATAGACACACCACTTCCCTTAACTCTAGAGTAAACAGACGGGGCCTAGCTATGGACAGTTGCTGGGCAGGAATGCCAGGGGTGGGGGACTATATTTAAAAAGGCGCCTGCCTGCCACCAAAACACCGCTGAGTAAATCGGCACAGCTCGGTTCCCACTGGATGTGCAGCTTCCCAAAAGCAGCGCTAAGATAATCTCTGTTCTTAAGCTTTGGATAAAGACGGCTTTAGCACTAACAATATTTACTCGGGGCCAGAACGTCTAATTTTTCATTCTTTGCGGCTCCGATCTGACATGTTCAGCCTCGTCTTTAATCTTTGGTTTAAAGAGGGAAACAAGGAAGCTGAGCTCAAATATGTAGGTAATTGTTTTTCCCAGCCTAGCCAGACATGGATAGATAAGAGGTAAAACAATCCTTTATTGGTAAGTGTTATCACAAGGCGTTTAGGTTTCACTGTGTGAGAGATAAGCTGTGATAAGAAGTTATAGATATCTGATCTATGCTCTACATTGGACTCTGTCTCCTTCAGTGAAAGTCAAGTTCAGTCTACTTCACCTTGAGGGGGGCGGTAAGGCCGTGGCATGGTCGCACAGTACAGATTCTCGTCTTTCTCTCCAGCTTGCACTGAGGGTTATTGTTAGTGATTCGAGAAGAAACGCCCATCCCACAGCTGCGGGAGCACTGGGACCAGTCAGTGGTCTGGACTGGACACTTCTTCCACACTGAGGAGTGCGATAGACATGAAGGAGGGTCAAAGGCAAGGAGAAAAGTCAAAATCACACACATCACTTAGGCCATTGGTTGCCATCCCTATTTTCATCTGATCTTTACTAACTAGCTATGTTAGCAGCCCGGCTGGTCCACTACTTTGGTCCAGACTGAATTATCTCAGTTACTATGGTTTGGTGATGACTCGTTCTCTAGCACCACCAGCAGGTTGACATCTTTGCCTTTTACTGAAATATCAACAACTCTAAAATGGATTGCACCCACGCATTGATCCCCCTTCAGGATGAAGAGTAATAACTCCACGACTTCATCTGGCCCTAACATCAGGTAAACATTTCCATTGTGAAACCTGCACAACGTCCACGCCATGATAATACATATTCCCCTCTCCCCTCAGTCTCTCTTTGTCTCACCAGGCAGGTGTTTGTAGCCATGTTCGGTCTCCCAGCCAACGGATTTGACGTCCGCAAGCTCATTGGCCAGCTCGTTTTCATGCTGGTCTAGGTAAGGATGGTGCCGAGGTCCGGGCAGGTGCTGCTGTGGTGGAGGCACCTGTGATATGAAGTAAGAAAAGAGGAGACAGTGCTGTCTTAGGGGAGATATTTGCGAAGTACAATTGTTGTGTGTTACTCACATTTTCTCCTAATTTCCATAACCCTATATTCAAAATCATTCTCATTTTATCACCAAGAGTGGTGAGTTCAATGACATGCATTTTGCTCCTCGATAATAGGACTGAATAATACAAATGAAAAAGGTTAAATCTAGTCTCCTGATGTGGTCTTCACCCTTTTCGTCCCTGCCCTCAGCATGGAACTCAGGAGTAAATGTAAACACACTGTAGTTAAGAGCTGAAATAAACTATTATTAGCAAAATAATTAGCAACAAGTTCATTTATTGAATAATTTCTTATTGTTTAAAAAAAAATGTTTTATGAATACCAAGTATTCTTTTGCTCCATCTTCTGAATTGTGATGAATTGATGCTTTTCTTTGTCTTATGTGACAATAAACTTAACTGCGGGTCAGAAAAAAACAATTAAAAATAAAAACGCCCTTTTAATTGGTTGCTATTTGTTGGATTAAAATATTTTAATAATTTGTCATTTTTGTGTTTTGTATTAACAACTCTCTCATCACAGTCATCTATGTCAAGAGATTACCACAGTAGCAGGTGATGAATTTTACCTCCACCATTTGTTATTGCCAAAACAAATTCCATTTTTGTCAGTCACCCACTAAGACAGTCCTTTGTCTTACATAAAAACAAACAAACCTTATGCTTGGTTGGGAGCCGCCAGGTGCCCTTATGGCAGTCCACACTGAAGCAGCACTGCCCGGGTATCCTGACCAGCCGTGGGTAGGGGCAGGATGGAGAAGCCGTTGGCAGCTTGTTGTTACAGAGAGGCGCGCAGCCAACAGCGCCATCAATGCAGGTACACTGGTGTTTACAGCCAGCATGGAAGCTCTCGCCATTCTGGTAGATCCTGCCGTTGTACTCACATGTGCGTCCTTCTGATTTTGCTGAAAAAGACACATTTTACTCAACTGAAACATTTAATGACTCGCAAATTAAGTGTAGAGCCTATCATTGTTATTGCTGTTGTTATGTATAAACCAAAGGATAACAATCCAGAGGTTTAGGTATCTCTGAGATGCATCTCTCTGCAGGACGTGCTTCAACTCTTAAAGGGAGCACTGATGGCATTTCCGCTTTTGGTTGGAATGTTAACAAGCATTCAGCACTTGGTTTCATTTCTACAGACGATCCCCTTTGAGCAAAAAATTTTCCTGACTTTACCCAAACATACACAATGACTTCACTCTGCACCTGTTCACAAAACCACACAGGGGACCGCTGAGAGGAAATTCAATGGAAATAAAGACACAGGAATTGTGAGACTCCTGGTCTCCGTAGCATGGAAGAACCAGCTATTCATAGTTAGTAGGACAGCATTGGCATGGTGCAGATGGACAGTGTATTTTTATCTCTATAGCCTTCAGTCACTACCGTAAAACAACGACTAAGAATTGAAATAACCTGTCTTGTTCCCAGAAGTGCAAGGTCATATCTGTGTTGTGATGGCCCAGGCTTTATGGAAACAATGATCAATTAACAAATTTCTACCTTTCTACATTACTGCACAGGCGTCAGGCCCTTTCGGCATTTACAGCACTTCAAATTCACCATAATCATTTTAAATATAAGATGCTGTTGCACACACTAAGCCTTCCATAAGTGAAATTCCTTCCCGCCCAGCATAAATTGCTCCCTCTTCTCTCACCTCGACAGATGCCCCAGGGCACGCTCACATCATTGCCATAATTACACTCCAGCCCTTTGTGGTGGTCGCAAGGCCTCATGGGGCTGCAGTCCTGGTTAAGCTGCATGGCGCACACCTTGCAGCACCCACATCCATCTGGCACAGCGCTAACACCTGGAGGGCAGACTAATGGCTCTTTGGGGCACTCACATACTCCTGGGCAGCTAGCAGTCACCTGGAGGGATCAAAGAGGGAGATCGCTTAGTCAGACAAGACCGGAATGATGATTTGAATCAGGCAACATATTTATACAGCTGAGAAAAGAAAAGAGTATGGCTTCAGAATAATACACACGGAGTACTTGGTTGAAAAACACACAAAGTAGCTGTATGACAACCAAGGTGCTAAAGTCATTATCAAGGGTATTCAGTGCATCCATCTCTCCTCTAATATAAAAATGTGATGAACACCTCTGGTACATTCAGTTTTGATTGATCAGCCCTCCGGGGTTTGAACTGATTTCAAATCCTTACACAGACAAAGCACTGCAGTACGCCTCTATGGTTAGTCAAGTCACTGCTGCCCACTCAGCCCTGAGTGTCTAGACAGGTCAGATTTTGTACCCAGTCCTCAGCTGGCTCGTGATTTGAGTCATCACTTTGTACTAGAGCCAACTTGTTCCTGTAAGTAAGAATCAACTTGTTACTGGGCTTTAAAAAAACAAACAAAAAAAACATGAGTAGACATGCTGAACAGAGCCATTTCCAGAAGAGGCATATTTTAATTTTATACCATCCATTATAGCTATAAGCAGTATTGGAGTGATAACTTCTCCTACACTCAATGTAACAATGAAGAAGATGAAGATAAATAAGATTAAGCTATTTTTTTTCTTTTTAAAAAAAAAATATATAAGTTTTGTTTAAATGAGGGGATGTCTAAGCTGTTCGAACCCTTTAGTCACAATTTGACTCGCCTGACTGCATTATCCATGACTGATTACACATTAAACTAACCTTGATGTTCAAAGATAAGAATTTCTGAAAGTCCGTAAACACACCTTTGGCTCACGCGCAGCTACAAGGGCTTTTGTCATTAGAGAGACACCTCACCTGTGTGATGACGACTGTTGTCAGTATGTTCAGGTAGATCAGATAAGCCATGATTAGCTTGTGACAAGTTGAAGAAAAATACTAGTAGAGATAGTTAATATCTTCAGGCTACAATCCAGTGTCCGGTTGTTGGTCCAAAGTAGTTTTACGCTGAGTTTCAGTCTGTTTACGACAGCTGTCCTTGTTTTCTACCGGGGTGCGCGTGTCATCTCATTTTTATACTCGCTTAGCCTCTGAAAGACCCCGCCCCTTAATACTTCCAACCAATCAACTCGCAAATAACAGACATTTACAAAACGGCGTAGCTTCACCACTGGGTTAGTTTGTTGATTGGTTGGCGTGTTTTGGAATGAATGCAGCCATTCATAAAAATCGCAGGGCCGCTCTGTATTTATTTTATGGGTTAGAAATTTAAATTTAACAGCCACTTTCAAGTCACACTTAGGCACATTCCTGCTTTTGTGGCCAACGCTCTCCTAACACAAAGTAAATATATTCAGCCGGGCCAGACATCATTACTAAGACCTCCGCCTCTGGGAGAAAAAAGAAGGGGGAAGGAATTCCCTCTGTTTTTCCAGTCCAATGTATATACCAGGAAAGAAAATCAAAGTGGAGTATTGAGCAAATATTAAGATAATAGCAGCTTTCAGACAGAGTGAGCACACCCCTCTTTGTCCATCTATGATTTTTATAGGTGCATTTTGATTGTTTATCCATCTTGAATCTTGATCTTTGGGTGTGCTGGCCGCCTCTCACTATTATTTCTAACCACATGGTGCTGACATGGGAATGATGAGGATATGATCACTTGGAAAGAATGGTTTGTGCCAAGGGTGAAAGCAGGATTATTGTTTTAAGGGCAGCACATATGAGGGTTGGTCTCCTCCTCTGCTGTCTTTCTTTTCAACCACAGGTATTCAGCCACACCTGCCCTAACACAGGGGCCTTGTTTGATGAAAGAAATGTGATAGGCAGAGGTTGGAAAGTTAGAGTCCTGCTATTAATGTCCAAACAGGCCAACATGTGCAAAGTTCTGTCTGAGAACTAAAAAGACAAACATTGCACATAGTTTTTTTTATTCTTAGGTGCTGGAAAATATCTGTTCTATTGAATTAGTTAAACCTACCTCTCTCTCTTTCAGACTTTAAAAACGTGACTTTTTAACTACTTATTTATATTGTATTATTTTCTGTATTGTATATACTTCACTTTTGTTCATAGGTTCTCTATTTCCTTTTGTTTATGTTTAGTTATTTTTATTTAATCTACTTTATTTTTAAAGAAATTATGCTGACTGGTTTGACCTCTCCTTCAAACAACCATCTTTGTTCTACGTGTCTGATTACTGTTTCACTGAAATACACGTAAGAGGTTGTGGACTGGAGTCATGATTCTCAATTTAAAAAAGGAAACCACCTCAGGAAGCTGTCAGTCATAGCTCTAATGGTGTCACCAAGGTGACAAAGTCATGGCCCATCTATTTTAATCCTCTGGTGGTCATGGTCTAGAGGAAGTTCTGAAGGTCCTCTGACTGCTTCTGTTTTCAATTTCTCCACTGATGCCAAACGAGAGGGAAACAACGCTCTGGAAGAGATGTAAAGCTAATCCTGTGTGATGAAGTCAGCCAGTGTCTTTTAGAAAGGAAAGTAATTTACTGTACGACACATATTATTTCTATTTCTATATGTGCTGTACTTTGCCACAGTATAATTCTTGCAAATGATCCTAGTTTTCAGTGTTGGTAGAAGTACTTAATTCCTATGTAAGTGAATTGTTTAATATTTTGAGAAGTAAACTTTACCTTTTTTTTTTTTGCTAAGACTTAGATGATAAGATCGATAAGGCTGTCATACAGTACGTTTCAGCAACCGGTTAGTGCAGCATAGCACAAAGACTGGAAACAGGAGAAATCAGCGAGCGAAGCTATTTTTTCAAGTAAAAGCCTCAATTCAACAATTTAAAAATATTTTATTACAGTGAGTTGCTGCAAAATAGAAACACTCATCAAACAAAATGTTTTATGACTACATTCAATACATGACTAAATTATTATTACTTATGCATCAGTGTGTCAAATTTCAAATGTTAGAATTCTAGGTTGGAGGTAATTCTAACTATATATAGTTACTATATACTGTAAGTTCAGCTATACCAGTGCAACATATCTCATAAGATGATCATGTCTTAATCTAAGTGAATAACAATTGTCGCTCTCAAATGAATGGAGTCAAGTAAAAGAAATTATATTTTCCCATTAATATAAAAAAAAACACAGTGGAGAAGTATAGAAGAAAATGGAAATACTCAAGTGAAGTACATGTACTTCAAAATCATACTGAAGTTCAGGTACTGAGTAAATGTACTGAGTTATTTTCCAACCTGAGGCAACAACAACAACAAGTTGTACTGAGGTGATGCGCACAGAATAGAAAACAAAGTGATGTCAGAGGAGTGAATGACCTGATATTGTGCAGACACTGTGTAAAACGCATTACACCAAAACATCAAGGGAGACACAACTTTATGAGAAAAGGCTGAACAGTAAAAGTAAGTAAGGAGGTCGTGTGTGTGTGTGTGTTGGGGGGGGGGGGTTCATGGTTAGATAGATTGTTTTTCCAAGGGGAGGAGTGAGGTTCTCCACTGCCTGGTCTGGTTTGCCCCAGTGCGTTTCTGGCAGTCTGGAATTTCACACAAAAACAGACTGTTGGTATTTCATTCCCTACCAATTTTCAGGTCCCATGAACCAAACTACATGATGCTATAAGGCTATTAAAAGTTTTAACATGTAAGGAAAGGCATGTCACATAACATCATTCCAATGTCATCCTCCGAAACTTGAAGAAATAATGCATGTGGTGGTGACAGGGGGATTAAACTGGTCTCTCACAATGGAAACAGTAATGCATGTGGGCACCTTGTTTATGTGTGTGTTGGATTTGACAGAAAGAAGAAAGGTGCGTGTGTTATGTATATGGTGTAATTTTTTTTTTTTTTAATGACAGAACAGAAGCTTGACTGTCTGTCACAAAGACAGAACAGTGTGGGAAGGCTCAGAGTCAGACTGTTTATGTTTAAGGGCCTCACACTGAACTCCTCATATAATATCATAATGTGTAATGGGATATGTGCTAAGTCTGGCATAGGCATTTGGTTCCTGTATTAATAAACTGTGTAGTTCAAACTCACAGAGCATCGTAAAGTTGCATAAGAGACCAGCACCCAGCTTTTAAAGACTGACCTGGAATCTGAGACACCTACCTTGGAACAATTTCTCCACCTAGTGGAAGTGTCAAAAGAAAGTAGAGGATAAAACAGCACAAATGTGTCCTATTTATAAGTGCTATTAGCTACTGACACAAAGATGAAGGCCTGTTTTAGATCAGATCTGTTTAAACACACAGTTTTAACTGATTTGACCATTTTCACTAAATCTATGAGAGAAGCCAGCATCCAGCTGATGGTAAACATCTCAGATTTTAATCAGTAAACAATATTGCCTAGCGTAGTACGTGTACCTGTCAAGGATCTGATCCTGGTTTGTTGGTTCCTCTTATTTTGAATGTTCTGTGTTTTTTGTTTCCTGTTTTAGTTTGGCAGATTTATTCTCATGCTGTGTTATTTCCTTTACACTTCTTGTCTTTGCTGTTTTATGTATTTTGCCCTGTTTAACCCTCTGTTCTTGTTTCATGTTCATTGTTTGCATTTTTGTCCTTCCTCTCATGTCTTTAGGATTTATGTCCTCTGTGTTCTTTCCCTGTCTGCCCCTTTACTTTTCTCTGCTTGTTTCCCCTCCAGTGTGTGATTGTCTGATTGTCTCCACCTGTGGTTGTCTCCTCCTCCCTGTGCCTCCCTAATGCCAGGTGTGAACTGACTGGACTTAAAGCTGTCCACTTGTGATAGCATACTGCAGGATGAATGTTAGTATCAGGTATAAACAGGCTCACAGTGAGGGCTGTGATCTTTGCATCCACAAGATGGAGCCAGACACAATGTAGAAAAAAGTATATACAGCCAATGCTTGGACTAATTTCATGGCTGGTCAACATCGGCAGCCAGCACAGTCCCATGAGAAGCCATTGTGGAACCAGAGACTTAATGACTCACCACTGCTCAGTTCAGGTCTTTTTCCAGTACAAGATGAAAGTTTAGACCAGCAATGGGCAACCATGTGCCACTAAAAGACTGAACAACTGATTTATCCATCAACATGCACTTGAAAACCCTAAGGACCATTAATAAGGTCTATATAATCCAGGTCCATCTCAAGAGAGTCCATCTCTTCCTCCTCATATTCCCTCTTTATCAATCTTTTTCCCTCCTACATTTTCCAATCCATTTATTTTCACTAAATGTCTTTGACTCATCCCCCTCTACTTAGAACCTAGTTTTAATTGAAGCACGTTCCTGTTCCCATCACCCATGGTCTCCTGATGAGACTGACCAATTCCCACCCCATACCCTGTCAGGGGGCTCACAGCTCACAACTGACAGGTAAGGAAAAAGCTTTTCCCTGGCAGAGTAGCTGCACTGCCTTGATAGGTGGTGATTAACCTTTGGCCAGATGCTCGATCATTTGTTTCCCATGTGGGAATATTGGGTTTGAAAAGAACAAATATGGAAGCTGCATTAAAGACCGATGGGAGAAGCTACGTGACGTCTGCACGTGCTATCTGCAGTGTCTTTATTTTGCTTCTCATGGAATAAACCAGCAGTGTTATAGCTGAATGTTTGTTTTGTTTATTTTAGGTTGACTAATGGAAACCAGAGGAGCACTCTTTTCAGCACATACCCCCGTTAAGGCCCAACAGTCCTTTTCAATTCAATTAAACCCTAATTTAAATTCCAACAAGCCATGTGCGCCATCAAAATGGTGAAATTAGAAATAGAATAGAAATATCTATCTATATATGTCTATTTACCTGAGATACCTTTATATATACAGTACATATAGGTGCTTTTTAAGTGCTAAGAAAGAAAAAATCTGGGGTCTCATTAATAAATAGTGCATAGGATCCATCCTAAAAATGTATGTGCCATGCACCAAATAATCAGATTTCTAAAACCGTGCATATGCACACTTGTTCCCTTTATAAATCACAGTCCACCTTGATATGTGTGCATGAATCAGCCTCATATCCTGCACTCTGCACACCCATATTGAACCATAAATGGTTTAATGCAAAGCACCTCATGAATACTGATGCATGGAAATGAGCCTACTGATCAACGTTCTTCATGACGAATCATGGCATCAACTGGAAAGAAGATGGAGAAAATTGTTATTTTCTGACACAGAAATCGAAGTGCTTGAGGGTCACGTGGAAATTAAAACTAACATTGTTAATTCTTACATTCCTTTTATCGTCTATTAGTGGGAGGGCAGTGAGAATCCATGCATCCAGACTGACTGCTTCACACCTTGAGAAAATGACTGCAATAAGCAGTGATATAGGTGATATGGGTGATATGGATGATAGCAATGACTGTCACATTCATTGTAGTGATTGTGAGAGCTGTCTCTGGCTTTATTCCTTTACATGATGTGCAGGTGGTGAAGATGTGCCAGGTCAGGGGGTGACAGAGTGGGCGTAGGAGCCACTGCACCATCTTCTGAGAGCACAGTTGTGTTCACTGCAGTGGTTTAGACTTAAAAACTACATGAAAACTA